>CM075173.1:152931767-153531767 GCA_037576465.1 Parascaris univalens
AGGGGGGAGGAGGGGGAATAGCAGAGGATGCTATACCACTGTTTAGAGCCAGCAAGTCTGAATTCGGCATTGTTCATATTCCCAAACCCGGTTTTTAAAATAGTGAAACGCAGGAGAGAGTGTTGCAACCTCATTATTAAAAGTGGCATAATGGATTGATTGAAAACCTCATATAGAGAGTCGAAAGTCGCTTGAGGACAAAAAATAAAAGCACTTTTGCTTGTCGTTGTGCCTAAGAATACCAACGGAAAGATAGGTAAGATGCCAGACCGACCGGCTTGCAGGTGGTTTTATTTCTGGCTGGATGGCACTCTCCAGCTACAATAATTCAGGCGCTTTCTATATAATCTTCCCCCACTCTCCCAATTCAAATCTAAGTTCCTCGACTTTTATTTTCTTGGCTTCCGATAAATGCCTCCAGTAGTTAAATATGGAACACACGGATGGAGATAAACGTTCCGGTGAGTAAAGCTGAGGGGTGAATTATTCATAAGAGCCGAAAGGAAAACGATCATCACGCCGGTGGTGAACATAATTGAATACTTTACCTCTCACACTTCACTTCAACGACTCTTTTAAAAGCCAAGTTCGCGTCATTGAATAGTGGCACTCAAAGTTTCATTGCACTACTATTCCGTCTCATAATGAAATCTTTCAGTTCATCTATTTCATACATTTTCTTATGGCACTATTTATCTGCAATGCATGATGATAATCATCATTTTACTTTATTATATCGTCTAAAAATTTACCTAGCATTACTACTTTTATTAGTTTTCTTATGTCAAGTTTTATTTTAGTTTCATTATATCATCAGTTCTATTATATCAATTTATTAAACTTACCTATATTATTGACGAAATTGTTCAGTCTATGTTTTCAGGAGCAATTCAAAGAGTTTATGGAGGAGAGAAAGCAAAAATTGAGCAACATTCAGCAGAAAATGCAAGAACTCATCGTAAATGTTAGTCGATTCATTAGCGAACTGGAGACAATTCACAGTGATACGAGATTAACGAGGAGAGATGAAAAAGAGAAGGTATCTTAGTTATTACAAATTTCTACAGCTATTTTCATCGCTTATAAGAAAATATCTCGTTAGAATTTTTTGAATTCTCAACGAAAAAGCTTCAAAGAAGCCGACGAGATATTATAATGATTTTCGAGACCCTATTTAGCAAGATGCTATCAGTTCACTACGAATATAATTGAAGCCGCTTTGCATGGCATTCATAAATTTGGCGTTCAGCATAGAAATTAAGTTAAAATACAGTAAGTGCTGTTGATTGGGCTAAACTTTAGTTCGGAAACTTCTCATTCGCATGTCTCACCGTTTAAAACTATCATGTTTCAACGTTATTCGTATAGGTATTGGATCTAGTCAACATGACAGACAGGGCCGTCTTGGCTCTTGCTAAGAAGGTACGAGCGGAAGCTGGCTTCCTCTCCGGCGAGCGTAGATGGAGGCCTTGCCCTAGATGTCGACCGCAGCAATCATATGGACCACAACCACCTTTATATCATAGACACAGTTCCGGTACTAGAGTGCGCAGGCGTGCACCATTCGGACAAGGCGCTCGGCGACCTTTCGGACAGCATGGAAACTCTCAACAGGGCGGACCTTTGTGGCAAAATGGCAGTCTCCCACAAGGCGGACCTTTTGGACCGAACGGAAATCTTCCACAGGGCTGGCCTTCCGGACAAAATGGAATCCCTCCACAAGGCTGGCCATCCGGACAAAACGGAAACCTTCCACAGGGTTGGCCTTCTGGACAAAACGGAATCCCCCCGCAGGGTGGACCTTTCGGGCCAAATGGAACTTTCCCACAAGGCTGGCCTTCCGGACAAAACGGAAACCTTCCACAGGGTTGGCCTTCTGGACAAAACGGATTTCCTCAACTGAGCTGGCCTCCCGGACAAAACGGAATACCCCCGCAGGGTGGACCTTTCGGGCCAAATGGAACTTTCCCACAAGGCTGGCCTTCCGGACAAAACGGAAACCTTCCACAGGGTTGGCCTTCTGGACAAAACGGATTTCCTCAACTGAGCTGGCCTCCCGGACAAAACGGAATACCCCCGCAGGGTGGACCTTTCGGGCCAAATGGAACTTTCCCACAAGGCTGGCCTTCCGGACAAAACGGAAACCTTCCACAAGGTTGGCCCTCCGGACAAAACGGAATCCCTCAACAGAGCTGGCCTCCCGGACAAAACGGAAACCTTCCACGGGGTTGGCCGTCTGGACAAAACGGAAACCCATCGCAGAGTGGACCCTTCGGAGCAAATGGGCCTTATGAGCAAAACGGGATTTCTGGATATCGGTGGCCTGGCTTCGGTATTAGAAAGTGAAGAAGCACATCACAGTTTGCGGTGAATGATGAAAGATACCTGGTGAAAAATGATGGAGAAGAAATGGCGAAAAAATAAGTAAAGCTCATCACAAACTTCGAATACAAATAATGATAGCAGCATTAACTGTTGTAAACAAAGTGACGTTGAGAAGTATCAGTGGCGCACTGTTTCGCCTTTCGTGTATTGTGACAGTTTTTCAATTCAGAAGCCATACAAAAGTTTTTATTTTATGACGGACAAGTTTAATAGATGCTAGTCACAAGAATGCATCTTAATTATGAATCTTTATTACAAATATGGCAATTTCGCTGGAATTACCCGATGGTACCGAAGCACTTCTTCATGCCATTATATGACTCCTGCCTGATCAAGACTAACATCATTAATTTTTAAGAAAGGAGTATCGTTTAGGATGCTGCTCGTAGTGAATCGTCGCGTTCCAGTGAATTCGAGCCGATAAAGTACCAAACTTTTAATGCCGCTGACCGCAATCTAGGTAAATCAGCCCTTTGGCGTAGAACGCCTCAGGCCTCTTTCATATATCCATCAATGATTTCGGTTGAAGAAGACGTCGATAGAGTCGAATTTTTTTGTTGCTTTACTCAAAAATATGGAAAAAAAAACGTCGATATCGAGAAGAATTTGTGATCTGATGAAGCAGTTTTCAAGTTAACCGCAAAAGTTACAAGCCCCCAATGGATAATCAACCGAGAGCTTAATGTTCATAGGCTAGCAATTAGGCACGCATCTCATCGAAAAGCTTCTCAGAATTGTTGTTTTTCTTGAGAGAGAGAGAAAATTATCCAATCAACTCGCACCTGAAGATGTTAAGTGAGAAGGAAATACGTTTTGTACAACAACGAGATGTCTCAAGTCTCTATTGCAAAATTTGATCTCGGCTCAAATATGCTTCATCCCCCATTTAGTGGTTTAGTTCACAATCCATTATATGTTCGGCGACGTTCAGCGAGCAAAACAATTGAAAGTGTTAAGAGATTAATGAAGAAAAATTGCTGAAATGAAAAATAAAATAAATAGTGACGAAATTCATAGAATATGACGGATGAATCATGATCGAATCTGCAAAAAAAAGTACAAGCAAAGAAGAAAAAAGTTGCTACGAAAATATTCTCATACTTCTAAAGATGAATCTATAAGGGAGGAAATTCTCAAAGCTGGAAAATTTATTGCATCATTTGCGAAATAAAAAAAATAATGATGCCTTCCCCGCATATCATCGGTTTTGCATTCAACAAAAACAACTGCACAAAGCGAACGACGATATGCATTTCCTATATTAGGCTCACATGGATTAGCGATAAGCGTATTATTCAAGGAATGCCACTCTAGCTCATGAAACTAAACTAGTGAACAGAATAGAGAAACCATTTAGAAGTTTAATCAGGCATTTTATGGTTCGAAACAAAGTGAATCTGTGAAAATGAACACCACTTCATTAATGGATTCTTTTGGCTTCCGAATGAATAGCGGACCTTCCGAACAAAACGGAAAGCCTCCGCAATGTGGTGTCCGACAAAATGGGCCATTTAGGCCGAAAACGAATCGACAGCGAGGGGAAAATGGAAAGGGAAAATTGCTAAGAGAAATAGAAATTCTCAATAAGACTTACGTTTTAAACAAAAAAAAGGAATTTTCTGCACGGAAGACCTTTCACGCTAAACGAACCTTCTGGACTTGAAGGGCCATTCGACAATAACAACACGAACACATTGTTGTTGTAGACTGGAAGAATAAGAGATGGTTAGATGGTGAACAACTTTGAAACTGAAGAATTAGAAAAGGTTCCTTCGAAGAAAATGTTTCATGTTTGGCAATTCCTTTCGTTATTGGCGAATTATTTTTAGCGGTAATGCAAGTTCTTCCTCACCTGGCAACATAGATGGCACACGATAGAGACAACTCAGTGGCCATCTTCATGTCACTAGTCAAAATAGCTGTCCACCCACATGAGCCTTCGCAACTGCGTTCAACGAACGAAGCAGCCACTTTCAAAAATCTCCAGCGTAAATAAAACGTATCTGCTAAAACATTCTTACCTTTCTCGAACCGATCCTTCCGTATAAACCAGGTAGTGCAAAAAAAACGCAAATGTCCACCGTAATTTCTTACAAAAATTCGAATCTTCTTCGATGATAAACTAGTCAATTTGTCAGGTTTCAAAGTTTAATGCAGATATCATCGGCACAAAGTTTAGAAGCACGGTTTCAGTAGCCCCCGATATGAATGAAACTAACGGGTAAAGAGACATACTTATATGTTGATATATGTATGCCCTAACGGTCACAAACCTCTCGTAGTGCAAACTTTATAAGAAGCTTTCGAGAGTTCTTGCTGCCATCTAAAAGCGATATTGACCAAATCTCTCCATCGATGAAATGAAACAAGACTTTATGAGGTCACTTCCGCAACGCCAAGAAGTGCTCAAATGCGCGTCGACACAAGCAACAGCCGATATAACGTCGCTAATTCTCGCTTCACATCACTCGAGCCTCTTAGCACATACTTCTGTGCAGAACCCAACTTCTCGAGAATGACATGCAAGCTTCAGCCCTCTGCCATTCCACATCTCAATATCGTCTTCGCAGAAATGTTGCTACCCGTAATCTATATATGAGAATAATATTCACTTCCTCATTTCACAAGCCCTAATCCTACGTTATATACGAATTATCCAACCCCTTTGCACCTGTGGTATAAACACCTGCATTACCAATTACTCAATCTACTGCTGTGGTGTATGATAACCACTACATGAGAACAAAGCACTGCCGCTACGTCAAAGATAAGTCATCTGCAGCGTTAAAGTATTCTTCCATTCGATGTGGCTCAGCAAAGACGGGTGAATCCCACTGTTTTCGTAATCAGCTCAATCTGCTCCTCCTTCCTTCTTGTCAGAAATTCTTGATTCCTCTGAATCACCTGTTAAGGTCCTAGGAGCCAGATATCGCCCCTCCATGTTGCTTTTTTCGACCGTGCAATGCGAAATAAAACAATAAAAAGGAAGCAATTCATGAACTCATTGCCTCAGCAACAAAAGTTCATCTAAACAATGATCAAGAAATACCTAATTATCCTACAACAACTACAACCGCCATACTGCTTAAACTTCGACCCTTTAATGACCACATAAATTTTACACTCAGCCGAAGGATCAGTCTAAGCGATACGATCTATAGCCAATCCCACTCATGCAACTGAACTAACATAAACATGAAGAAAAATGGGTATGTTATCGATGAAAATAGTCAATCTCAAAGACAGTTACTTCAACTAATAAAGCCACTGTACATACATTACCTATCGAAAAAAAACAAGATCAACGGACGGCTTCGAACCCAGGTGAATATCTAATACCTACCACCAATTTCCGAAAAGACTTTAAAAATCTAGTTATTAGGAAACTCAAATTAAACCACCCAATCAATAAGGATGTCGGAAACGGCAATGACATAATGACATACAAACTTGTCTACAATAGAAGAACAAGGCGACTAGAAAATCGAATAGCTACTCGTTTTGCCCTGTTCCTTGTCAAATTCGGGATCTTCCTTCAATTTCTTATAGTAGGCCCAATCCTTCGATAACGGCTTATCGCCCTCGACGGTCGATTTGCTTAGGAAGTTTTCATACGGCGGCTCATAGTTCTTCTTGTCCTGATAGAACATGCCCTTCTTCCAGAACGAATAATCGAATTCACCAGCAGCTAGTTTCGCTTTATGATCCTACAAAAAAACCTGTATAAAAACTAGCAAAGGGAGGTTTAGAGAGGCACCATTCTAAACAATCTGCGAAATCCATGCGTGATCTACTTTGAATCTCGTATTTTGATGGTCAGTAGAGACAGGGACTAAGGAAAAGAGAGAAAGAGAAAGGGTAGGAGACAGAATGTGGATGCATTGATCGCTTATAGAATGTGGATGCACTGATTGCTTAGCAATAAGATCGGCCGAACAAAAACTACTTTCAACAAGTGACGAAGAAAATGACGATGAAGTTTGCCTCCACTTTTTCTATCACCGAAAAAAGCCAAACTCTTACTGCTATTACGCCGAACATATCACATTATGTTCTTAAACAAAACCAATAGATTATTATGAACGCAAGAACGGCCATCAATGCTCAGACAAATTTCGAACCACTAAAATCCATCAATAAAGTTCCAAGCAACAAAGTTAACGACGGCTTACACAGAAATGAAATATATTTACATACAAAAACAACTTTAAACACAATAAGCAACAAAGTCATTAAGTTCTCAACGACTTCATCAGATTACCCGCAAATCGGAGGCCTTTTTTGAGCACAGTGCTTATAACGTCACTGCTTCACAAGTGTCGTACTTATCCTTATCCTCCTCCCTTGACGAAAAACACCGTCCTATTTACATTTCGCCATCGAAATTTCACGACAGAAACAGTTATTATATGCTACTCGAAGACAAAAAAGGTATCGTGAATGCATCCATGAATAAACCCTGCGTCCCATCCTTGATAAGTTACAGGTCCGGATGGCTCTACACTACTAGACGAGACAAACAACCTATTTTTCAACCATAAGATATGATACCTGTACGAATAACAAAATTATCTAACATAGAAATATACCTATACTTTGCTATGTGCTTTCAAGAAGTTGCAAAACAACCGACCGCCCAGCCGTCGATTTCTTACAATATTCCGTGAAAAAAAAGGTGAATGAAAAGTAACGAGCATTCACCACTAAGATACATGACGCCACACTTTATCGAGCAGTTACCGCATACGAAGAACGGAGAGGTTCAGAAAAAAAAAAATTTAACTAGGCAACAAAAAGAGAAAGAATCTCCTAGGTTCGAAACCTCGACATTTTACCTGTTCAGTTTAAATCTGTTCAACAAGCCACCCTTTGAAAGAAGCCTAATTGGCCTAAATAAAGCAATACCTTGAGTGCGGCCTCACGTTCGGCCATAATTTCTGGATGTCTTCTTTCCCAGATCATGCGATGTTTTTGCTTCATGTAGGCGTCACGAACATCCGCCTCTGATCCAAGTTCACCGTATTTTATGAAGAAATTCAACTCACTCTCCTCTAAATCTTCAATCACCTGTAATTAACATTAGCAATTTTCAAGTATAGCAAACAATCATGGAGTCTAATTCGACTATGGAAACATGTGCAACAATTCACTCGCCAAATCATGAGAAATGAAGGACCGATATCTTCTTTCATTTCTGGGAGACAAATGAAAAACGATTCCAACCACAAAGCAGAATGCAGTAATAATACCCTATTTAACTGAGAGAGCTAAACAGCCACCTGTATGCAAGGCGAATAATTTGGGTTGTTGAAGCTGATGCAACGTTCAACTCGACCTCGAAGAATCTGCAGTATGTAGCCATCGACCATCCTGAAATTGAGAAGGAGTAGTGCACTTGTGTTGCGCATCTAAAGCATCAATAAAATGTCCTCCTCAACTCCTAGGAGAGGAAGAACGCTGTACAAACCCGATGAAATTTCTCTGCTCACTTTCCCCGGACACTGCAATAGCATGACAGTATCCTTCAAAAGTCTATGGTAATATACACGCTTTCCCTTCAAAGCAGTATGGGTTAGGCTCAATACATGGATCTTTATACAACATAAAACACCAACTCGACAGAACGGTGAAAAAAAATTTAATAAAGAGGAATTTCATCAAGTAATTGAAAGAGCGAGAGAGAGAGGAAACAAGAACTTGTCCAGTCGAAATTGTTCATTAGCTTCATAGTAACAACCCTTATCGTTTACACCACACTCGTCGATTTCCGGTACGCGATTCAACTTCCTGTGATAGTAAGGTAGTCGGTACCGATCATGCAACGGTTCCACAATCTTTTCTATAAATAACAGGTAGATATCATTAGCAGTAGTGATTAGTGGATAACAAATCGCACTAAACAATTTTTCTAACACCCATTTCCTTCATCTAACAACATACGGAGTATGGAATTTACCTCTACACAGCACAACTGCTCGCATCTCAACGTTGCTCTCAGACCTATTCAACTGAACTGGACATAGAATGAGTGGACATAAGACCTAGGCATGAGGTGACATATCTGCAGATCCTAATAGCTCGAATGATCCAAGAGAAGTTTCCACCTAAACGATATAAACCTTCAGAAATGTAAAATTCACTCACCTCTGAACCATGTGGCCGGAAAATCGAACGCTCTATTCGCATAATATTTCATTCTTGGATAGTAGGTTCCTTGACTGTCAAGATCGCGAATCTAACAAAAAAATGACCTGTCAAGACAGATTTTCAAATTCATAGCCCCATAAATGGTGGCGTTCATGATCACATAAAAATAGTGACGAACTGAAAAATGCAACCATGGCAACATCCTAAATGCAAGAACTGCACGCCTATATTTATCCTCTTGGATCTTGAATTATCCTCTTGGATCTCGGATTATCCTCTTGGATACTGTCTTCATCAGCAGCAAGAACAATGCGAGAAATTTTCCGGTTCCAGAGACTTTTTTTTCAATGGAAACATTGAACAATTCATTTCAAAATGATTAGAAAGTTTCTGTTCTCAGTTACATTAATTCAAATTTATTGAAGAATTAAGAATTTACTCATAATGAAGAAGACATGCAATCTCGATCACCTATCACACCATAGCGATATCGGGATGAGCAACGATATAGCCAAGGAACAGAGATGAGAAAGTTTGAACGAATAACTTGCAATATCGTAAAGCTGTGACCCGATAACTGATATCGACCGGCTGTCCTAGAGGCTTTTTACTTAACTTGCATACTCCACAAAGTTCAGGAAGTTAAAAAATTATGCTTTCGTTCCATCCCCTTTGACTAAATCGTTGTTAGTGAATCGCTTAATAACGCCGAAAAAATCCTTGAAAAAACCGAAAGAACGAAACATAAACCTGCCAATAAGCCTCCCATTCCTTACGGTCTTGGGCACGTCGTATCTGCTGCGGTGTGAGGCCCTCAGTGTTGACCGCTTCTGGCATTCCGCTGCCTCAATATGACGATCATTGCAGTTATTATCAGTGATAAAAAAATAATGCAACACACAACTTTATCGATAACAATAACCTCGGTCGTGATCAACGTCAACGGAAAGGAATCTAGACCGGAAGCAGGAATTAAAACAAAACAGATGAAGTCGAATCCCATTTAACCTTGCAATGAGGTTACTTTTCAGCGGATGTCGAACTCTGGTCGTATTTCCCTTAGCAGAATTCTGCGTCTCCTCTGACGGCTACAGTGAGATTACATCTTGCTAAACGCCTCTGGACGGAACCCCTTATCACAATTCCCACTAGATGATATTAGTGGGCGCATTTCAGCAAGGGCAAGCAATTTAAAGTTCCAACTAAGCATGTTTGCACTTCTTTAAGAGGTCAGTCTATTGTTCCACTCTTTTACATCAAACTGTCGCTGGATTACTTCCTTCCCCTTATTGAATGCAACCCGCATTCTACGATATAACCTCCTCCCCCCGAATAAATAAGCTATAAACCCATAATTGTATTTAAGAGCAAAAATACAACAATGATAACCATAGTTTATTATTTATTTGCTTCAGTGTGGACGTGAGCTTGATTAACTTACTAAAAGGTCGTGCAGCTGGCAAACACGGTCCTGGGCTACGATATGGACTAACGATGAACTTAAGCCCAATTAAAAATACCCGTTCCGTTCTTTTTTACCTCTCCAATCTTTTCAAAATCAGCCCATAGCGATATTATTGGCCATGAAAATAAAGCATTTTTTAAACAATGCGTGCAACTGGCTGACTCCAAATCCTGGTGAAAAGAGGATGGATGAAACTGATACGTGACAGGTGCGGGACGCTGAGACATTGCAGGGTGCGATCAGCGGGGATGCAGATAGGGAGGTTTCATCCACCGACATACAAAATGGACTGCATCGTCGGCTGAACAAGAGAATCCATCACCCAGGATCAAATGCGCTACCACCAACCCACAGACCACCGCACATCCACCACCGTCCTATCTCTCCACTGTGGCGATACTCCGACGATGCTCCTGGCAGATGTTCGTGCAAACCTGTTCGTGCAAATGAACGTAATGCATTGTTCATCAATTACATGATACGGATGGAATGATCATCTCTTGCAGCTCTCTATTTTCTTATTGAGATGCTAGCACAAATTGAATAAATATGGGAAAATTTGTTCATAAGCTACTAAAAATTCATAGAAGTTGAACTAAAAGAAAGTGAATGATTGTCGTTGAAAGGTGGAAAATTCGAAAATTCCTTTCCATTAAATATTTGAATAAATCGTTATCATTGAAGTTTATATTAGCTGAAAAATTCCTTCTATCAGAAAATATATTTCTTTCGATTTTCTCTCTGAATTCTTTGAAATTCTTTGGAAGAACGTTTAAATTTCAAGAAATTGTTTCTACCTTTTCCTAATTTTTACAAGCATATAGAAGATGCTCGACGAGCCGAGTGCATCTATTCTCCCAATTTGCCAAAAGTGGGATCGACGTTATTTTTTAAGGATACTTACATAGGTGCATTATCATAAATCGCTTCCATATTGGTGAGTAATCATTGGATTGGGGTACTTCGGCCATCAAAAATTCCCCATCTCAGCGGGGATTTTCATCATCTATGAGCAAATTTTCCCGGTCTCTATTTCTTTGAAAGAATAATCTCGAAGAGTTACAATAAAAGCACAAACATATTACTATAAAACTGTCTTCCCAAATTTTGCACTTATGAAAATAGAAAAATAAATTATTCCATAATAAAAAAATTATAGTTACTTAAATTGTCATAGAAAATTAATCCCATATGATATGCAAAAATGTTTGAAAAGTTTGAGCGTTTCTGTATAATATCAGTTATGAATGCCTGAACTGTACTGATATCTTAAAATATTCAATCGTTAATCCGAGCAAATCGTTCGATATAATAGATATTTTACATTCCGATAATCTCCTCTCCATTAGCTCCTACTGAATATACATTTCAATGATCCAGATTTTATTCATATCCAAGGAAATACGATAAAATTCACTGTTGAGATTATTTGCTTTTTTCAGCAGACGATTTTTCATTGTCTCGCTCGAGCACATATTCTTCGGAAACCGTTCTCCTTGGTACGGCAAATCCTCCGGAAAAAAATGAGAATTCTTCGATGAATCCACCTCCATTAGAACCCTAAAAATTGACTACTGCAAAAACGATGTTTTTAAGTTTTCTCGGCATCAATTTTCGATCTGAGATTTGAAAATTTCGAAAATATTTTTAGCCAATATGGAATCATGAGAATATTTTCCATTTTAAGCACTTCAATAGTCTAAAATCAAACGTTTATAAGTAGAGGCTTCCAAAGATGCGATCGCTATTAATGTATGGAACAGAAATAGAGGCATAATTTGTTGCACTATACAACCTAAATAAAGCTGTATGGAAGGTCTTCTTATTATTTTATATTCTTTGGTTTTCATAGTTTTACGAGCGAAAATTCCTTCAAAATATGCAATCTATAAAGTTTTTTTTTGCTTTAGCAGTTGACGAAGTGGTAATTAATATGAAAATTTAAGAAAAGGTGGTGGAAAAATTGCACTTTAATTATGACTACAAAGTGCACCACATATATATATATATATATATATATATATTCTAAATATACTGTTATCAATGGAGTTATATATATATATATATATATATATATATAGGTATATATGTATATAATATATAATATATAATATATAATAATATATATATGTATTATTATATATAATATAAAATGCTGTTTTCAATAGAAAAATGCAATTGCACAATTGTGATTGAGCATAAAATAATCGAATAATTAGCAAAAAAACATCTACGTTGAAACGAAAACAACGGTAATATTTTCAATCCCAATATGGAATATTTCGCTATCGGAAATTTTTGCTAACGCTAATTGCAATCTGTACTCATGTTGAGATCACCTCCAATGATAATTTTGGATTTTATCCATTAAACAGATTAAAACTTACAGAAAATTTGTCGTCTTTGCTTCGTGAAGCTTTAGGCGATTTCATTGTTGGAGGTTCGGCAACAGACGGCATATCTTTGGGAGCTAAAATTTGCACCTTATTTATAGCTGCTGCTTCATACAACGTTGATGTTCTCACGTATATGCATATATTTACATGCATATATTCGAAGCTTCGTTTTTTTTTCACCTGCTAACCACTTCTTTGCGTATGGTTTCTTAGCGTGCCAACCAAATGGTCATCAGATACAAATGCTAAACATAGGGCTGATGACTTACGTTCAGCAACATTCGGTGACGTTGGCTTCCGGCTTGGTGATGATGTCTGAGGTATAGAGACCGTTGATATCTCTCTACATTTGAGTGGATGTTGGTTCTGGGAGCTTGCTGCAGGCATCGATGTGGGTGCATTTGGAACATTTATCACATTTTTCCCAACAGTGTGAATTTGTGGCGTGACGATATCTGCAGAACATATCAGCACTAATTCTGCAATCAAGTAATTGCGCACCATGATCATCGACAAGTCACATAGTCTCACTGTGCGATCTATCGTCTTCAGCAGTTCATTTCACTCAACGATCCGTTACTAAATTTATGGCCGAGAAATTCTCATTTTTGGCAAGTAAAATTTAAAAACGACCAGAAAGGAAGGGAACAAAAGGTGAAGGAAAGTATACGATTAAGGTGATCAAAACAGCCGACGTCAGTAAAACATTTTTTGCTTCTTTTTTCCCTTTTCTTGCAAAATTTTGGTTGATTTAGAATTTTCTCTCTCATACCAATTTCCATTTCTTCAATTCAAATGCTTGAGATGACTAATGAGCGCAATGTAGTTCATTTGATAGGCTGTGGTTTTTTCATAGAAAAACTCAACAAAAACGTTTAATTTGCTTTCTCAAGATAGTTGAGATTATTCGAAATGTATAAATACAGAAATGGTACTTATTTATTGAAGTTCTAATATATCGTTGAAAATGGTACTTACCATGAACTTGTGGTGGTGAAATTGGAAGAGCAGAAATTGGCTATAAATACGCACTTATTATATAAATTCATTGACTCTTCTTTAATTAAGTAACTTAATTTACAATAGTGGAAATATTTTTTGAAAAGCTTTATTTTCATCCACACTAGGAAACGACTTCTATTTGAAATATTTCAACAATTTCGATAATTTATGTTATCAAACAACCATAAGTAGGAAAAAAATTTTCTACGAACGAGTTATGTTCTCAAGCGATAGTTGAAAGCGTCGTCCATTTTAATGCTCCATTAAAATGGACGATGCTTTCAACTTGCAATGATCGGCATTGTTCTGATACTATGCTTGTGCCGTTATATGAAGAATTTTGCGGTCGCATTGAGAATAGTAATGCCAATTTGCCTATCATTTTCAACTTGCCAGCAGATCCATAACGGCTGGTTGGCATAATCAACATAAAGTGGTCATTTTTAGTTTTTCATTAAGTATATCCGAACTTTTCCTAGGTGATTTAGATAATAACTAAAAATGCCTACGAAATTTGCAGGTATACAATTTTCTCACTAATTAGGTGCAGTTGTAAGGTTGAATAATTGGCAGATGAATGAAAAAAGAAAGCTCGTTGCTTAACCTTTCTATGAGTGACTAAATGGCATCAATATATGTATATATATATTTTTTGAAGCTTGACGAATTCGACTAATAGAGAGGATTAGCTCTACTTTGCGATCGTCTTATGACTGTTAATAGGAGGGTTTCGATCAGAGATTTAATTGCAAAATACAGATATTGCATCAGTTTTTTTGTACTTCCATTTTCCATAAGCATTTTAATGAATTTTCTCTCTATAACATCATCATAATATATCTATATTTATTGAATAAAATTTTGTAATTCAGTTGTTTTTCTCTTATCTGGCTTTAAATATTCTTCAGTTGACGATAAAATAAGCCGATAGTTTCCCAAAATGAGATGAGACAAAAATTTCAGAACCATTTCAACGTCGGTTTCATCTGTGTACGATTCTTCTGACATAGTGCTGAATGAGGCTGAAAAGCATTTCGTCATTGAAATTTCATTTCACTGATGAGAAAATTTACAGTGAGTAAAAGCGGTGGGAAGTCGGGATAACGCCGAATAAAAACCATTGATTCGATGGAAATTTGATAAGATTTATTTCCGTATCACTTGTGATAAAGTTATGCAGAGATACTTTACGATACGAGAATATACAAATGGTGGTTCCTATATGGCTATACATTTACTAACAGATATAAAAGCTTTTGATAGACCTTTAGTGGTTCGTTGTACAATGGGCGACTTTGGCGAAACTGGCGCTGTTTTTGGCGAAGCATTTAATATCGGCGTAGGCGACATCGGTTTATGTGGAGCGGTTGATGCAGGTTGGCTCGTTTTAGGACCAGTCACAGCACGTAATGTCGGTGCTGATGACGCAGGTTTGGGTGCAACGGTTGATACAGGTCGGTTTACTTTGGCAGTACCCACAGCATATAATATCGGTGCAGGTGACGCAGGCTTGGGTGAAATGGTTGATGCAGGTTGGCTCGTTTTAGGACTAGTCACAGCATGTAATGTGGGTGCAGGTGACGCAGGTTTGGGTGGAACGGTTGATACAGGTTGGTTTACTTTGGTAGTACCCACAGCATATAATACCGGTACAGGTGACGCAGGTTTGGGTGAAACGGTTGATACAGATTGGCTCGCTTTAGCAAAAGCCGCAGGTGCTGGAGGTGAAGGTGGCACTGCCACACTCGGTTGCGATCGTGAAACCATCGTCGGTGAAACAGGAGCGGCATGAGGTGTTTGCGAAATGAGAGGCTTCGTAGGAGATCGGAGTGTTGTTGGCGATGCAACATTGCTGACTGCAGTCGGTGCACTCAATGAAGGTTGCGGCGAAGATTGAACCACTGGTGGAGACTTGCTCATTGCCACACTTGTGGGTGGTTTACAAGATGATCTAACACCTAAAAATGGTTTAAATGATCGTTTCTGCTGGCTTGTTTGTGTTTTTCATCTGAATTAGTGCATGGCCAGGTGGAATATGTGGTATGAACTGTGATGAAGCATTCGTAGGAAGGCAACAATTTTTCGAAGGCGAATTGCCACATTTATCAATGATATTTTTGTTGAAAATAAACGAAAGCTGAAGGCTTAATTGAAATATTCCTCTAGACTGTCAACATATTCGAGAGTTAATACGTTCGCATTTTAAAAGGTGCAAGAGAAATTCCATATTTCTATTCTAAAAACTGAAATATTTATTGGTATGTTTGTCGATAGATTCTCTTAACGGCAAATTTTTCCACGCATCTCACTAAGGAATATTTAGAATGAAGATTTCAGAAAAAGGAAATCGATAGATCTGTTGTTCTCTATGGGTTTGCAATGATTAACCATTGCGGGGATCTTGAAAACTCTATAATAATGGATTCTTTTCCAATAGCTTTTTGTGGTGCTTTCATATTTTATGAGAAAACAAAGAGGTCTTTGAATTAAAAGGCGGCCTCATGGATTTAAATGAAAAAAATATGACTTTTATGCGCAACGCCATATTTCACTTGCCGGATTGATCCACCGGTGGCACAACGGCGGGCTGTAAAAGTAACAAAATGTGATCGATAATAAGTAGTTTATTGCTCTCTAATTAAATTTTGCATTTTTCGCAATTAATTTATTTATTGTAGATCGAGTGATTCTAAGTTATTTGCAGTTTAGTCTAATGAAACCAACCGGATCGATAAATAAATGACAAAAGAGCCATCATATTGTACCACGAGATGACTTCAACATTTAGAAAGTTGATAAACCATATCTTGTCGGGTTATTTTTAACAGGTGAAGATACAGAGAGACATGCCTACATCCTCATATATAAAATATTTGAGTGATACGCTTTCAGGTACAAAATGGATATATGCTTAATTACATGACTACCCCCTCAAAGAAAGCATATGAGTGAAACAATATAGGGGAGAGAAAGACCATCGAAAATCTACCAGCTCGACGTCAGTTTCATCGGTATATAGCCCGTCTGCCATAATATTTGACAAAGCTGAAACAACTTTCACTAACTCCGCATTACGCTATTATTCGACGATTGAAGTACAGATGTTGCTTTTTTGGCTCCCTCCTACTTTTTTTAGGAATATCTGACGATGGTATCAAAATTACAACAATCGTTTACAGTCAGGAAAGCGTCTATTTTTCAATATTTTCAAGACAAACAGACGATCTTTGCTATAAAAGAATTTTAATTTTACTAAGGCAACCAACCTTAAATGCTCAAAGATTAACGCTTAGCCAATCAATTAATTCTTCCACTTACATCGAAATATGCGGTCACGGCAGCAAGATTGGAGAAACAACCGAACTTGTATGCCTAGAAAAACAACAATACATCAAATTCATCGAACATTTACATTACTGCAAAAAATTTGAATCAGTAAAGTTTGATTAAATCGTCAGACGTTTTCATATTTAGTCAATTTTCTTCAGCAAAACGGAAGTGGAAATTTGCTGGAAAATAGTAGTGCACATCGTCATAATTTACATATTCATAGAGGTAAAAAGAAACCTTTCAACTTTGAGGCCTAGCAATTGATAATTGTTAATTATGTGTCTTATTAAAACCACTTCGAATAGCAGCAACTTATAGATTACTCATAATGATAAACGTTGTCTTAAATATTCATACGATAACATGAAGAATCTTTTAGTGGGCGTTTAATAGTCATTTCGGACGACTGCTTATATCCGTCCTAGCGATCCATTCCATAAAACCATCTTCATGGGGAAGAATGCGGTGAAATAACAGCCACCCCTCCAGAGTAGAGCAATGGCGCGCAGAAAATGCGCCTAAGCTCTAAATTTATCGTGATCCTACAACTAACCCTAACTGGAAAAAGAAGCGATGTGGAGAGACACTAATTCATGATGAAAATGCATTGTTAACTGAAATCAATGAAGACATAGAAGTACTTATTTAATGGCTGCTAATATATGATCGTAAAATTCCTCCAACTTTGGATGCACCCTTTATTTACCTGGAAGAATTTCTGTAAAAATCGAGAAAGATACTGCAAAATGCACGTTTCATAGTGCAATTTTATAAGTTGTAATTTTTCATTGTAAAGTTGCAATCAGTTGAAAAAGCATAATGCAACAATGCGATAATGTTAATTAACGCATTCGCACTTTCAGCTCTTTTTCGTACTCCATAAGACGATTCTTTGCCGATGATTCTTTTCCACAGATTTGCGAAATACGAACATGTTGTGGAGGACTTCCTGCATTACTATCGTAAATGTTGAAATATGAGTCAAGGTAGCAAATTTAAGCGAAGTTTATTCCCGATCACTATCTGGATCACTTTTGGTACCGCTTCCGAAATATATTACTATCGGCTATCTAGATGAGACTTTTTTGGCTCCTCAAAATGCTCCGTAATTGCCGAAGTATACATTTCAAAGTTTCACGATCGCAATAAACATTTTGAATTTTTATCATCGAAAAGAGCAAAGAAAGCGTATCATTTCTAAGTGCATCCGCTCAAGAAACGCTTATACCTATATGCCGATGATAAAGTAAAAATGTACATACATATGCAAATTGCGAACGCATTTCATTTCGTCTAAATAAATTTCTCACTTGTCCTTTGTTAAGTTGTGCTATTCGGCGCGTTAGAAATGGCTTCTACCGAGCAAATTGCTATCACGCAAAGGGTCTGTTGTTTCCTGTTAGAATTACCATCATAAATGACCTCCATACATTACTCTGGAAAAAAAATTATTGTTACATGAATTAAGCACACAATCATTTGATTTCGATCAATGCGCAATACTTCACCAGTAAATATTCAAATGTTTTCTTTAGATGAATTTATCAGATATATTCTGTGTAAAAATCTGCAATGTTTTCAATACATATATGGTGTTCATGCGTTGCCCAAGCAGCATAATCATGATGTGGTTTCAACGCTCCATCATTGCGTGGATCATGAAATTTCTGTGGAAGTGGTTTGCAAGAACAAAAACACCCGATTAACTTCTTGCCTGAGTGTCCGCAGATTTCAAGTATTATGTCGCGTGCATTCGTTTGCATATTTCGAGAGCGAGTTCTATATTACGAACTGGAAGGTAGTTAACACGTTTCTATGAGTTGGGAGACGATTCGTGGAACCTCAGGAATGCAGCGTTATTATTAGAAAAATGATATTACAGCGGCATTTCGGGCCAAGTATCATTTATGACCGTTTGCCAATTACGTAACCCTGATATATACACATATATATCATGATTTTTTCAGACAAATGAGCCCAAAAATTAAGCAGTTGATTAAGTTTTTTAACAATCGGATGTTTTATAAGCGCTTTGATAGCTATTATAAGATTAATGATGAATATGTAAATAGTAGTTTATAAGCTTTAGAGCGTTGAAATGTTACATAGTCGTGCACAAATTGCCGAAACGATAGCGAAGAATCAGATTCTTTCCGGCAACAACAACGAGCAAATGATCGCTTGCGCTATCAAGCGTCGATTCGATGATCTCTATGGCTCATCATGGCAGTGTATAGTCGGAAAGAGTTTCGGTTGTTACATTACTCATCTAGAGAATCATTTCCTCTTTTTTTACTTTGGCGGTTTTGCTGTACTTCTATATAAGAACAACTGATTTGTATATTGCGTATAAACGTTATTGAATCGCATACAACATTTGCATGGAAAAAAATTCGTGATATATCATTTTTATACATTAAAGGGATGAGAGGGTTTCAGTTTAAGAGTGGTCTACATTCCAACAAGTGAGATTATTTATAGTGGTACAAATTTGCTTCGGCTGACTCGTTTATCTTTCCCTTCTCTATCTTTATAATCGTTGAGACTTCTTTAAGGGGAACCAAAATGGTCACTTTATTCATCTTCAACCATTTTATACATATAGTGGTTACACCAATGCGGACATTTCAAAGATTTTAGAGCAAATCGCTCAACGGTGGAATCTCTACTGCGTCACTGTTGCCTTAGAGGATTCTTTTTGACGCGTGGTAAATGGTCGAACGAGTGAGCCAAGTGATGGTTCCGTACCGAATCCGCCAATCATTGATCCATACGGATTCCATGGTGACGAGCCTAGAGTACTGCCTGAGTACACGCTCGAATAGTCCATTGGTCCATATGGGCCCATTCCTCCACCTAAGAGTCTTATCGTCCATGCATGATCCACTTCATTATGGCCAAATACTTAGCCAGCATACAATGGCGGACTCTGATTATTTCTACCGGATTTCTTTAAAGTTCTTGAATAACACTTGTTTATTGAGCGAATAAAATAAACTGGAAACAGTATGAAATGTGTCCATGCATGACCCACTTCATTATGGCCAAACATAACATCTTCAAGAATCGAAGAGGAGGAATAAACTAATGCGGCAAAAAATTCATTACTAATAAAATAGCTTGAATTAGGAAATTAAATAAATAGCTTCTGGTTGCAATATAACTAAATCGTGATTTAAGACAGGAAATATGTTGCTTACCATATCCTGGTAATCCAAGTCCACCATAGCCCATTCCGGGGCCCATACCATATCCAGGATATCCAATCATTGACCCTAAACCACCTCCTATGCCTGGATAATTGCCGTTACCATAACCTTCAATGCAAAGTTCACTTTAACATTACAAAGCTTTGAACTTAGGTTCTGAAAGTGGGCTGTCAGTTTTGTACATCATTTTAGGGTGGAAAACCCAAAAAGGTTCCCGAAAATAAACGGTTCCGGAGTCGTATCCGAATAGAAATTTAATTTTTGAGAGATAGCCGAAATTAATTCGAATATAATCGTTCACTATTTAAGGAAACGACAAGCATTTATTTTGGTTCAAAGAATTTAATTTGCCAATGTAAATGGATAAATAGAGGAAATGGTTTACAAAGTCGTCCAGAACTAGCACTCCATCACTAATAAAACTATAATAAGCGATGAGCTTTCGCATCTTGCAAATTTTGAGGTTCAATTTTATAAGAAAATTTGAAGTCTTCCCGTATAAATTACAAAGTTCAAACAAATGTGAGTGATTGCGTTTGTCTACTCAAGTCGCTTAATTCGTTTGCAGAACAACGTGACAATTGGCCAACTTTCAAGCGAGATCACATGAAAGCTCATCATCGCAAGTTCGAATTGGAATGCAGCAGTGGGGAAATCCCGCTCGATTCACTTCAATTTTTATTTGCGCCATTTGTAATCGTCGATCCGCAATCTGAAGTGTTTCAAAAATAGAAGGAGTTGAGCTGAAACAAGCGTTTCCGTAGTCTTGAGCGTAGAATCTGAAAAATTTGTAATAGCAAGGTGCGGCGAGGAGTTTTTGAATATTATTTTACTGTCGAGCAGGTATTCGAATAGTAGAATATGAAATACCATAGAGTGGTCCTATGCTAGGACCATACGGGTTGTGCATTGCGTATCCATAGAGTAGAGCTTCGGATCCACCATATCCTAAACATTAATGACACTGCTAATGAATTAACTTCATCGAAATAATGAATGAATGAGTGTTAACTGAAATTTAGATGAAAGTTAACGTCACAATGAAAGTTAGATTTTAAAAACTCATTCACAGCAACCGTTTTCATACGTTCATTGAAATTCACAAACGTTGTAAATGAAGGAGCATTTGCATACGACTTTTCCATACGAAGGCATAGAGAGTTAGATTAGTTCACTGAAACCTTCTTGCTATGATAAATGATATTTGCTTGAAGTATACGGGAGGTTTCAGCTGCTTCATCTAATTATGAAGGTTTCATTGTATGTTTGGGTATATACTGCGCGGTTGTACACTTTAAAACAAGGACAAAAACGTAATGATAAGAAAATCTGTGGATACATTTAATTTTCTCGCTTGATAAATCTTCCAGTAAACATTATTAGCCAATTAAGGCTTCAAAGAGGTTTGTTTTCAGACGATTGCATCATAGAATCGGGCTTAATTTCTTAAAGTCTACTTTTTGATGCAGCATTCATTTTGCAATTATTCAATAATCTAGTCCATTGAAATAATAAAGATTTCATGAAATATGCAGTTGTCGGTAAAATACATTTTACGGGAAAATGTTTCATATACGAAATTTTTTTCATTGCCCCATCTTACCAGTACCATATTTTTGTTATTATTATTATTTTTTTGATTAAGCGCTCATATTATTAAGCATAAAAGTGAAGAAATAAAACCATAATAAATGAACAATATGGAGAATGTTTCATCAATATTTCATTTGAAAAGACAATCCACAAAAATTATCAGGAAATTTTCTACCGATTCCATATGGCGATATGGGAGCACCTCGAACACCATTAATAGCCGATGATGCGCCACCACCATATTGTCCGTTTGTTATCGATATAAACGCAACGGTAACGAGAGTTATTTTCAACAACCACATATTAAGCTAAAATTGAAATATTTATTCCTTAAAGCGTTTCATATATTGGCGGCTCGAACACTACTAAAAGGTCACAGTACAGATGAAAATATATATTGATATCCACAAACAACTGATTATATGAAAATTCATGTTTAACACTATCAAATACAATTAAAGAGTAGGAGGTGAAGTTGAGGATTTCTTGATAAAGAGCTTTTTGGATAGGAAAAATCCTAGCCTTTTTACTAAAACTTTAAAGCGAAAATTTGAATTTATAAAATTTAATCCAAAGGAGTTCAGAAGGTCTTGCGATTTCTTTAGCTATGAACATTGAAATTTCCGCTACGTGAAAAATGATGGGAGAGAGATGGGAATGGTGATGGCACTCGTGTAGAATGGTATGGTGATGGCACACCTTTCTAATTCACAAATAATCGGCGAATCTATTGCATTTCATTCTGTTCGACTCCTTATTTCGCTTATTTCAATTAGTGACAAGCATTCGTATAGAATTATCAATCACTCTAAGAGGCGTTGTTGCAAATTTGAGCGATCACCACTACTGCAGAGAATCAACTTATTCCATGAGAAGAATTAATAGCATACTAAAGCGACGACGATTTTATACGAATAATTCTACCTACGTGATCATTAGAATATATACATGAGCAATTATATTGATAAAATTTGAACATTACGCGAAGAAAATTCTTCGGATTTATAGATTCATTTTTAAAATAATTTTAGATGAATCTTTTTGAGATCATTATAATTTCTAAATAAAGAAAAGAAAAATTTCTACAAAATCGTCCATATAGATGAATGCGATTTCTCATCTGAACTATTTCAAGTTACCAACCAGCAACCGCACACATCGAGACGCTGATGCTAAGCTGTAGTTTAATTATTTCGAAAACTTCAAACATTATATCACGAAAAACAGCAGAAGAAGAAAGAAATCATCATCCATCTAGAATGCACATCTGAACGACGCACGTTCATCGGATGGCATCACTAGAAACGCCTCTTTTATAGCATTTTCTCGTATCAGACATATGTTGAAAGAGATCGAACTAACGTGAAATATGAATTGTATTTACGACTATATTATAGGCAATGGCCATATTGGGATTTTGTTCCAATCCAGTTGATCCGATTGAATTGATTTGTTCCGATAGACTAAGCATATAAAATACTTTCAAAAAAAGCATCACAACTTAATGCACCTATAACCTTGGAATGGCGAATAAATACATCCTTCAACAACTAGTTTCACATTTGATCGCATCGTTCAGCACCACTCGTTATCGGCGCTATACTTTATGGATGGTATAGATTGATAATCCACTTAGTCAAGCCGGATAAGAGAAGAGCCCGCAAATTTCAATCATGATATGTTCATTTTCATCATCGTTTGTGTATATGGTGAGTGAGCTTGTAACGCTTAGTGAAATAAGCCTTTTTTTCAAACTAGGAATTAGATAATACGCCTATCGATAGGATTTGACATTCGGCGAGACGACAACTTAGCTGATAAATCATGACCTTGGATGAGCAATTTTGAATAACGACGCTACTGCTGCGTGATTTAAAGTGCCACGTCTAATGGAGAACATATTTTCCAAGAAAAAAATATTCGTTGTTAATACCTGCCTATAAATACTTCGGAATTTGATGTCTCGAATATGAAATGCGCCTGAAGAAAAGGAGAATAAATTTCTCCTTTCTTGTCTACCGTTTTCCACACTCCTCTTCCAATTTAACTTGACGACTTTCGCTCGATATCATAATAACTCCTGAGTATTTGTACACAAATCGTCTCGCCAACTGTCGCAGCCAAAGTTTATATTTGTCATCATTTTTTATAGCTTAACGAAGCATCTCTAGTGGAAGCAATAAAAAATCATCTTTTATACGTTTGAATACAACTCTCGCAGCTAATGTGCTAAGGACCATGTCCTTTTTTTGCTTGATTGTTTAAGTTGACTCCATATCTTGGTCACCCATTGTAAATTTCTGACCACTGACAAGCGACAATCAAGTTACGCACCAACAAAATATACAAGCGAAAAATCGAAACAATACATCCTTACTATGTGGGCTTGCTCATAAAAATTCAAGCAGAAAAGTGAACAGAGCAACGATCTTTATCGCTCAGTTTATATACCACCACCAGATCTCGAAAGAATGCGACACGATTCAGTGATGAATAAAATTACAACGGAATATGACGAGAATTGGAAGCTGTAGGAATGAGGACGAAGGGATTGGTGTTGATGCATACCTGAACTTCGGATGAGGTGCACTTTTTGGTCGAAAATAGTTCAAATTTCGGGAAAAGAAAACTGTAATGTCAGGAGCGACCACTGTCCTTTCCCGCATCTTTGCTTCTCTACTGAGTTTCTTTGGCCACTAGCGTATTCCTTATGAATTTTTATGCAACGATAATGTCTTAAAGTGAGAATATTTGTGGCAGAATGTTAATATAATGCCTTCATAAAAAAAGAAGCTTATACTGGTTTAAATACATTACTGTTGTGACGAAAACATTGAAATAAACAAATAAGCAAATAAATAAATAAATGAACAAGCGAGCGATAACAACAAGGAGAAGTAATAAATAGGACGTTCTAAAAGATGCAATAACTCTATTTAAAGGAATATTTTGAAGATGATCGGCAAGCACTGCAATATATCTAGAAATTCACAGTTAAGTACCGAGGAGCAATTCTTTACATTTCGTTTACAAAGGGAATTGTAAACTACGCAATGTTGCCTAATCGGAGAAGAGAGATTTTACAAAGTGTAACAAATTTAAATTGTGTTCAAAATTGCAAATTTCCGCTCCCTAAAAGAGATATTTTCAGTGGATCTAAGAGAGAATTCCCTCCTAAGTATCCTTTTCCTATGAGAAATTCGATGGCAATTTTCTAGGAAGTGATATGGAAGGAAAAAATTTTAAAATCTGCTATCAGATTATATCAGAAAAGTGAGATGTATTAGGTGGGCTTAAATCACCAGACTTGTGTCTTACACTGGGGCATCGGAACCTCACATGGAGGCTTCAGGAAACATAACGTCAAAGTTTAGAGCCACTTTCGACTCAGAGTTCAATAACCATACGATAATTATTTGCCTCTGCAGTCGCCTCGCCATTCAGCTCTTCATCACATCTTGCTACCATCAGACAGTTGTCGTCAATTTTCCTTCTCATATTGCAGCCGTATCTCTCCATGAATGATCGCAGCACAGCCACATTAAATTACATGATGCTGGTCAGGTGGCGGAAACCTTAAAACATGCCCGCTCCCGGGTGGGCTTGAACCACCAACCTTTCGGTTAACAGCCGAACGCGCTAACCGATTGCGCCACGGAAGCCCTGTATGGCTTGACTTCCAAATTCTCATCCAGAAAAATTCTCCTTGCATGTTTAAACCGAAGAACTTGTTCTGTTGCCGTTCGTGATTTCTGCATGATTTAGGGATGTCGTAAAATTTCTAGGCGCATTAAAATTTCTAAATTACGATCGTCATGTGCTCGGTTAAATAAGGCAAAGAGTAGGTTCTTCGGTCAGTACCTTACAAAATACACCAATTTTATCAGGATTGGATTGTTAAGCATTTTGTTGTTGATTTTGCATATTAGTGCAACTTTTTAAGCTGAAAGATATAAATGTGCGAACCCGTGTTATGCACCATACATGGTACACCTTTCGTTACGTACGAGGAAGCTTATCCATAAAATGTTCAGCGTATACACACTGCAACATGTAATTCGGAATATTGTCAACAACGTTCATTTCGATTATTAATTGGGCGTTCTTATTGTCTGCGAGTCTGAGAATTCATCATTAATGAGGTTGCATATATATGAACGGGAGACCTGAAATCTTCATTTATGGTGTGCAATTTATTTCAGCCCATAAGAAAGGTGATCGCTGCCTAAGTCAGGAGCCAAAGTCAACGAGGTGAACACTGCTACGTAAGCAATAGGGATAGGAGTGTTCAACTCACTGAACCACACATGCATTCGCCAGTAAGAGAGCGAGTAATGTAACCTTTAGTTGTTCAGTAATAGAGCATCGCAATAATTCAGGCAGTTAACGTGAAAAAGCAAGATGTGTGGGCCAAGGCTAGGCACATTTCAAAAGACATTGCAACCCCTTATAGAATCACTAATAGTCAATGATTCAAAAGATTTCTTTAAAGTAAAATTTCAAATTCCTATGCAATATGCAACCATCCTGCAGCTTTGGAGTATTTTTTATCCTATTCTCCAATCTCCTAGGAAATCCTCTACCTTTAGCTCAAGGAAAAATTTTCACCATTTTAGGCTGCTTCGTTGTATTATGTTTCATCTCTTGCCTGTAGCACACAAGCCACCGAAGAATCTTTTTTGTACGATCGATGAATTTTTTTCCGTTTCCATTTGTATGCTGAGGATATTTTAAAGTTTAACCACTAAATCGGTGGAGAAGGAGGGAGTAAGTGTCAGGTGAAGGTGGACAGGGAATCGAACAAGGTGATCGAGTCGGTGGGCAGATATAAGAAGGACGCAGTAGTCGACATTATATATTTTGCATATTCCTGAAACATCGAAGCAACGACATTCATCATGAGCGCTGAAATATCAGATAACAATGATTTTATTGAAAAAAACGCCTTGAAAAGAAAAACGCACTAGATTGCCTTTGTATGCATCAATCACATATCTACGCCACATTAAGTGAAATATTCATTGGCGCCACAAAATGTGCTTTCCTATTGTTTCTTTTTTATGTTATTTTCAACGTTTTTTTGTTGGCCGTTTTGAATAGATAATGTCATACGAACAGAGCAAATGAAACGAACGAATAAAGCTCTTATTGTTGAAAGGACGTTCATACTTCAGCAAATAGCCATCGCAAAATTAACGTTGTTGGTTTGCCAAAAATGAGGCTAAAATTGTTATTGGACAAGATTGCCAGAAGAATTTGGGTCTAGTTGTTCAGACCTCTCAAAGGTTTGAGTACGATCGATCTGAAATATTATCAGTGGTTAAGTATCGGAGCGATCACTCAATCAATCCATCAGAAAAATATGAAGAAGCTATATTAATATTGGCGAACTATTGGGTTCGATATTATAACATCCAAATAGGTATGGCACCTAACGAGAGTAGGGCACTTTAGCGAAGTGAAAAAAAAGAAGGCAAATAAGATTTTCAACATTTTCCAGAAAGTTAGGAAAAAAGAAACCAATTCAGCTTGTGGAATTTTCTTGAGAACACCGTGAATTATTGATTTTCTTGTATAAATTTTCTTGTCAATTGTGGCGATTGGTATTTAGCGGCGTTATCGTCATTGAAAAAAAAATGAATGTTACAATGTTTGCTTTTTTTTCCTCAGCCGTTTCTTGAAATCTGTGAATGGCACAACTTTTCTCACCTCTTTCAATCTTATTTGCTCGTCAATCTTATTTCACTCTTATTATAAACGTTAAATGCTTCGACGCTAATAACTAAGTAGAACGACATTCGCTCTTACCCACATATCATTCGAATTGCATGATTTGCTTCACGACGTTTATTAGCGAACGTCGAACGGCGAAGTTACGAAGTTACAATAAAAGTTTTTTTGAACACTTTTTCTTTCTCTCTGCCACCATTTTCATATCATTTTTTTTGACACTCGATTACGACAGCTATTCGCTATTCAGTTATGACTTTCGCGTATATGCCACCTTCCTCACTTCCTGTTCAAGTTGGCATTTGATGCAAGCTGACTGTGCTATGCTAGTTATGGACTTCTGTCCCGTAATTTTGCCATTGTGATTGGTTATGACGCGCCTTTGTGTGCATGTCAATCATCTATATGACCGACTGGCTGTAATTAAGGAGAGCGAGGAATATGCGCCCTCTCTCAACCTTGTAGACTGTCAAGAAACACATCATCACTCTAACGATAAACAAGTGAGTCACCGATTCCAGTAAAGTATTATGGAGCGTGAAAATCGAACAAAATGTATCACCTATGCCATTTACGAAAATGGCGTACAATAAAATTCCGCCAACTATTAATTCTTGAGAGGGAAAATATGCGGAGGGATACGAGGAGGTGGAGGACAGTGTAACTAAAAACGTCGATGTTTGCTGCATTTTTTTGTGCTGCTCTTATCTCTTCGTTCAGTTAGCATCTTGTAAAAGATTTTTCACATCTTAATATATGGCGCTATGCGGGGCTAAGTAACCTCCAATATCGCTCATGTATTTTTCCTTATTTGCGATTTCGCGTCTATTTCAATTTTAGGCGATATTTCCGCTTAAACGGTATTAAGAAAAGCTATTTTGGTATTTTAGGTGTTGGTACTTTAAGGTATTGGTACTTAAGCGGTATTTTTATATGATCATTTCAGATGTTTAACAATTTTGTATCATATATTTCGCGAATATTTTAATAGTCTTATATATTTATTTATCACTTCTTTTATCAGATTTATCATTGAGTTTGCACTGAATTTTGCCCTGTCTTGGGATCCATGTGAAATAATTGCAATGGACAAAAAATGATCAGTTTCGTGTGGAAATGAATTTACACCTGATGTTGACATTTATAGGCTTTCTTTGCAGTCACATATTTTTGCTCAATAAGATCACAAATAAAACCTCTATAAATGAGCACTTCCAGCTCATAAATCAAACAAATCTCGTAAGGAAGAGACTATCTCTTGTGTTAATTTTTTAATCTTTATTCTGTTAGAACGATAGGTCGGAGAGTTTGTTTTCAGCACTTCGGCATGGGTATTTTACGTAAATTTTCATAATAAATGTTGCAATTCGCTGAATACAACAGAATTTGCCCTAATATCTCAACCGTCCTCCGCCCTCTGTCCTCCTCCTTCCTCCCTCTCCCCCATCCCATCTCACCTCAGACCCAATTTTACAAAGCATAACGATGTAAGCATGAATGTTCAGTTCACTGGACAAGTAGATAAATTTTTCTGATTCTCTCATACATTTTGAATGGTGAGCTAAATTTGTGCCGCGTAATAAGCGAACGATCAACGAAAATGATTGAGGTTATTGAAATAGTCGAATGATTTCCTCAACAAGATGAGAAAGCACAAACGCAACGAGAATTACTCGCAGTAGGCGGTCGGCAATTTCCGATTTATATCGAAACTTTTCCAGAGGCTCAGCTACGTTTTGTAGAGACATGACAAATGATTTGATAAGAACTGACATTTTAATGTACTCAATTTGGTATATTCGAATCCCCATCATGTGGCGGCAGAATTTGTTGAAGGCGTGAATGTCGTCTGTTTACCATACATCTAGCAATTATATATTTATATATTTATTCTCTTATCGCTTTTTATGAAATTCAATGGAAGGGGAAAAAAAACGGGAAAAGCCGATCGTCGATTGATGACTGAATCTGTTTTTTCTTTTCTGTTTTTTCGTGGAGATGAAGATGAGCGACCAAACGCAACGTTGAATCATCATTGTATGGGGATGTGAGCAGCACAATTTCCCATGAGGACTGAGGCAATATTGGAGAGAAGTGGCACATGCTACTATCGTTGCGATTTATCAACAATTCAACGGCAAACGAATGCAAAATTTTTGACTTATAGCCGAATATATTCGATACGCTTTTCGATTATTATCCTTGAAAATATATATAGATCGGAAAAAGAGAATTCCTTCTCCAAAAAAGTGCATTCATATTTCATTCAACTCATCTTTCTTATGCGACTTTTTTGCTTCAAGATTTGATTTCGATGTCAAAGATTTCAGAAAACTGAGACTAAAATAATTTGATAGTTTCATAGAATATCACGTTTAGTCTATGGAACTATCTAAAATTATTTTCAGTAACCTTTGAAAAATACGATCACTGATAGCGGGGAAAAATATGATCATAGCGGGAACATAGCGTTCTCTAGCGGGAAATATCACCTGCGGTTCCAGTTACGATCATAGATCAACTCATATGATTACTTTGAAAACGCTCGTACAGATTTGTTTGTCGCCGCATTTCACCAGCCCAAGTAATTCATTCGACTACGTAAACTGTAAGTATTCTAAATGACTTTGCAGATGTTGGAGTTTAGGCGTTTTATTCCGAAAGCTTGTTACTGTGATACGTTTCTGCCTGAGTTATACATATATATCGTACAACTTATCGTACTGCTAGGTTTCGCAAGAATGCAGCTCAGAAAGCACTTTGTTACCTGCTTTTCTCCTTGATTTTTAGGCAGCCAATCAACTCGTTGTTTAAATGCCGTGGCCTCCCATCCCCCTCGCACCGTGAGTGTTATGTTCGCTTCGGTCTCTTGAAATAAAGTAATATAAAAATGTTAATTAAAACTCAAACTACAAATAGGCATTTGGATTCGAGATATACCGTTACTTTTCCATACAAAAGTTCCCGCCGATATACTTTCTTCCCTCATACAGTAGTGCTGATAGAGGTGCCTGGCGCGAATTTCCTCTAACGGAGCAAGCAAGTGACACCATGTGTGTACTTCGAAAAATTTCATCTTCTTTATCGCTGTTCCATTTGCTTCAAATGTGGAATTGAGATTTAATTCCTAAGCGATATAATTTTCAGAGCGTTTGATTTATTCATACGTTGAAATGAAGTCATTATATGATCGTTTTTTCTTCAGATCCATATAAAAATACGTGATGATTGCGTCGTTCATAAGTGCACCTGTGTTCTTAATTTAATATGCTCAGTTGGCTATCATAAAAAGGTGCATAGTTTAGCGTTAATCTTAGTGATATTTTCTCCCATCAAGCGCCTTTTTTATAGGTTACAAACAGCTCAGCTAAATCATAGAATTTCTGGTTTTGTAGGGATCAGCAACGTTTTTTTCGGATACTTCTTTCCATAAGTGGTCGTTTTCTTCTTTCATTTTTTCCGGAAATAGCCTATTTTTCGATCCTGTCATGAACAATGGTGGATTCATATACTGTACGAGAGATCCGTATAAATTGAATTCATCCAGCGTTTTACTATTGTTTTTGAATGTTTATACATCGCTGTTTCATGGAAATAAGTTTAATTTAAGATGCGTCCAATTTTCTCAGAATCCAAACAGCACATACTGTGATAGATTCGTTGAGGAATTTTTCTGTTTCCTTTGAACGAACTGTACACTCGCAGTAAGTCTTCATCAGCATTTACACATGCAACTTTTGCTTATCTTAATAATGCATATACGAAATTAAAAATATGAACTAACTTCATTCTCAGAAGTTGTTTCTCGTTGAAACAGTTGATATCCACTGCCGTCTTATCGTATTCAGACCTTTCTTCTTGGTTGTTTAATTATTAGGATGAGATTGGACAGAGTAACCGCTAAACGATTTCAGCTAACTGTAGTAGAATATTATAGTTGAAGTATTAAGAAGTGGCTATATCTGAAAAGCGTGTCGTATGGATGATTTTGATGGATGTAGAATGCGCGATGGGACATCATTGCATCGATGGGGGAATGCACCTTTTTCACGTCGTGCAGCGCTTGCCCATTATTGCATCCAGCAATCGTCTGTCTACATCCGATCTTCATTTTCAATTGCTTATGGCCGATTGTTTCGTTTATTGTCGGTCTCATCGGCTTGGAAAATCTTTTCCTGCCACTGTTCAATAATCGCATCATTTTTCGTCTTATTTTCTCCATATATACATGCATAGATGCACTAATCCATCAGAATCCTTTTTGATAATTGCCGACATACATATACTAGGACGCTTTTCGGTGTTTATTCATTTTGAATGAATTCTGGAAATTTTAATTTTATGGAGATATTCCATTTAGTAGCCATCGAAAAGAATTCGAGGAATTAGCATGTACACTTGATGCGAATCTTGAGAAGAGTTTTCCATATTTACCTAAAATTTACTTGAGTCGACGAAGCATTCATAATAAATGTGTCACTGTCGTTTCCGCCCAGCTGAAGTTGTGAGGTGGCATAAAAATGAGGGCTTGAGCTCGTCTCCTGCCTATCGGATACTGACGAGTCGATTCATAGTTGTTCTCTGCTACTTGCTCCACTGTTCGTGTTCGGACGACTGGTCGAAATGACTCTGTGGGACAGATCAAAAGAGTTTGCTCCGAACCCTCTTAGGACCGACCACATCACTAGGCAAAACGAAACGATGGGAAATGGAGAAATTTCCCATATATTCTAATGAAATACAATTGCAGTTGGGAAAGTACTGAAAATGGAAGTTTACCTTAATGCAAGAATTCTAATCTTTTTTTACTTTTTTAAGAACATGAAGTTTTAGTTGCTCAAAAAAATAGTTGACTATGAAGCTCTATTTCTCAATATGAATAAATTTCGCGATCTGTTAATTTGGATTTCTTCTAAAAAGCAATCTGGGATTGTAATTAGGCTAAGAAGAAAAGCTTTTGGTTAGCAGTCGATCAATTTTTGTTTTTTCTTTGTTTCTTTGAGTCGATTAACGAGAACATTTCTGTAATATAAACTGCTAAGACTTCACTGGAATCCAGTCAATAGAAAAACTTCAATTCTACGAAAATTTCAATTTTTTGCATAGGGGGAGAAAGGGGCTAGAGAGAGAGGGAGTCTGGAAGGGATTGGAAGCAGTGATTGATAGCTTCGAAGTGGGACTCCTGGTTGAGCTGCTTTGCTTATCGGAATTCATATTCTTTTCAAATTCTTTATGTTATCTCCTCTTTGATTTTGGATGCGCAATGGTGAATGAATTTCTCTCGTTGTTGCAATTAGATTTTAATCATCGGCTGTTATGTTTATCGAGTAAACATATTTAAATAAGTGAGTGAACAAATGAATAGTTAAAGGTGAGTAAACAGATAAGCGAAGAGAGAAATATACAGTAATGAGCATAAGTGAACGCATACACTCGAGCATTTACACGAACCTTTTATTGCTTTTGTTTTGATTTTTGAGACTGAGTGGACTTATATTGCCTCCAAAAAGTATTCCAAAGGAAGTAATTTCTGTGATGAATGGAACATAAATTTCATGGAAACTATTTGTTTATTAGCTATGCGGTTATGCGCTTCAGGCAATTAGATTCAGAATTTTGTTCGTTGATATTCGCTTTAGCAGAAATATGGGAAGGTTTTTTTCCTTCTTTGTTCTATTTGTAATATTATAGTGGTTAAAGAAGTTAATTTTGCTCTCAGTCGACGAATATAGTTCCGCTGAAATTTATGTTTTATTTCTCGTAGCAATTACTTTGTTTATAACACTTTTTTAGAGCGAATATAATTGTATTCGGTCTCAAAAATCAAAAGAAACGCAATAAAAGGTTCGTAGAAATATTCGAGTGTATTCATTTAGTTAGGTTCTCTTCATTGTGGACTTCTCTCATTTCTCATTTGTTTACTCGCCTTTATAATTGTTTATTTGTTTACTTATTTATTTGCTTATTTTGTTTGTTTACTTATTTGCTTGTTTATTTATTGTTTGTTTACTTATTTACTCATTCATTCATTTACTCATTCCTATAATTATGACATAAAATATATCGCTTTAGGTTGGATGATTTGGAAAACGTTTGCTGTACTAATATCGCTATGAAGCGCTGTCGATACGTACGTTTGCCACATTCGTACGTTTGTTTTTCTTCGTTTTGCTATTATTGTATAGTTTTGGCGGGGTGTTGATGATTTGAATTTATTGACAGCCGCTCATTCTTCCTCTTCACCTAAATTCAACTATGTACTTCATATTTGTACACTCTACTCATTTTATATGCTCATTTAGAGTAATCAATTTTCGATAATTGTGCTTCCACTTCATAAGTAATAATTCTGGAGAAACTTGTTCAAGTATCGGTCGAATTAATTAGCATTATTCAGTTTCAGATGACTCCAGATGTATATATAGCGATAATGATATTTGTGTGATGGGAATTTCTATAAACTTAGGCATTCATATGCTGCGTGAAGGTGACGTTATATGCGGTGAATAGTGAATTGATGAATCTTTGAAAAATGATAACAGTGTTTTCAAGCGAATACAATAGATTTTCGTGTTTAGAAGCACTGATCATGCTATGAGATTTTATAAGCATTTTAATGAGCGCTACTGCGAAACGTATTTCGATTTTTTTTCCAGTAATGCAGATCATTTGGAATATAGCATATCCGTTTAGAAGGATGTTAATTTTTGCAGCAAATTCTTCCAGAAATCGTTCACAATTTGATAAGTTGAAGCAGTATGTTTTGTCAAGAAACGAGGAAAAATTTCCGGATATTTACTCGAATAAATTAATAGAGTTATTGGTGGACTGCGAAGTTACATGTTTAAATAAGAGTTATAATTAACATCGGAAAGTTTTAATTTTTAATTTAATATTAAGTAAAATTTGTGAGACAATATGGCTAAATATTAAAGTTCATTGTTAAAATATCATTTATTTTGCACCTATATTCTTTTCAATTCAATTTTATTCGAAGAAGTCAGATAGAATATGACTAAGAAACACTACGAATATTTAAAATAGAGCATACTTTTCTTCAGTTTTTGAATGTAATAGATTCATTTTAAGGTGAAATTCGATCATAGCGTTTCTGATCTATACTCATTTAAATATGAAATTCAGAAATATACCACCTCAGCTATTATATTAGACATAGAGTACCATGTCACACTACCTGCTGTGTGAATTTATGCTGCAAAACGTCGAAATTTAACTGCATTTCGATGATTGAGAGCTTCAACTCTTTGAAACGTTATGCCACGTCGTCTGCAGTAGGGAATGCGAGCAAGCATAGCGGTTAAGTGCTACAATATTTCACCCATCGAACTATTCATATATCAGCTCTATTTTCTTTGGAGCTGTTAATATCTTCAATGAGGAAATGCGAATCTTGAAACGACTTGAAAGATGCACAGGGATTGATCAGATTTGCAGCAAATTAAGAGACGGTAGCGAACGTTCGCCTCAGAAGATTTGCTGGAAGTAATTGACATTTAGTTTCGACGATAAAGGTTTCGAATATCGAAGAATTGTGTCTGTTACTTATCCCGTCATATCTCTAGCCACATACGTGAATTAAGCAGTCACTTTTTGTAGATGCTTTGCAAAATTGGGCAAGTGAAAATTTCCTGGAATTCTCGATAAAGCTTTTATATCCTGAGAATATCGGTCGAACAAAAGTGATGATCAATTATCACCTTGAGGATATCGTTTTATGTGAAATAAATCCTTAAAAGAAATAATGAAGATTTGAGATGAGGCGAAATTGCTGCTACCCTATATCTGTTGAGTAAATTGAATGGCGTATTTCTCGCATCGAATATGTTTTGAAATTTATTTGCTGCTGCTGGAAAAAAATTTTATATATACCTTTTCAAATATTGCAAAAAATTCACTCAAATTTTTAAAGATAATTTATCATTCACCAATACTTTTACTTAGTTGTGACAAAATATAGCATAACTGTGGAATCATCCTCATCGTTTATTCGATCATATGTTGCCTGTTGTTTCTTTTATAGCTGAAAAAATAATTCCGGAATATTTATAATTTTAAATTTCATACAAAGTATTTGTCTCCTTTTACTATGAAATTAGTAAGTAACTCATAAAGTTAGAAAGTATTACTTTAGCGAAACTTAATAGAAGTAGGAGAATGAGATTTTAACATGGTCCCTTAATAAGTGTTGGCGTATCTTTCGCGATAAGAAGAAAAAAAAGACCGCTGTGGCGAAAAGTTTTTTCTTCTCGTTTCTGAAAGGGCAATCAATCAAAAGCGATGGAACGATTGAATGGCGTTGATCTGCTTCGATATGTGCGAATTTCGGGCAACAAATTTGTTTGTGTGCACATGAAGTGAAGTTTGTTCGATTGGCCTCACGCCAATTTACAGTTTTTTTCCGTTTTTTTTTTTCGCTCCCATCCATAAAGCGTATCTTACGTATAGCGTTTCAATTTTATACACTTTCATTCGTAGTGTTTAATTTTTCAAAATGGATGCAAAAGAACGATCATTTAAAATTATGATTAATTAATTAATTAATCAACTAATTAATATATATAAATGAATATATTAGCTAATTAGCTAAAATATTTTCCACTCGTTCATTTAGGCAGTATATTTTCACAGTATTTTCATCATTTATTCTAATCACATAAGTCATCTCATTTAACATTCAGTCCCATATGGAAGTTAGTTTTGGTGAATTTCGCGTAATTTAGGAAATAATTGGATTCAATTTCGGCGAAACAAAAAAAACCTCATCCAATAATGGTAGCGCTTGATCTAGCTTTCAAGTAACGCATTTTCATTTTGACAAATCTCATGAGTTTTATTTTATTCCTTTCTTTCACTTTTCAGTTGTTTTTTTTACTTTAAAAGTTTCTAAGTCTGCAACATTTGACCTATTTGAAAATATATAGGTAACAACTTATTCATTTACCTTTGAGTTTGCTCATTTCTTCGCATTGCTTTTTTTCCAAATATAGGATGAATTATAGTTGAAATGTTCATCGATGGTGGAAAAATTAATTGGTGTGAAATTCCAATTGATAGATTAGAAAACGACACAAAATTAACATATTTTCGGGAAATTATTTCCTATGAATTACTCAATTATTGAAATTAGCCTATATGAAAATATTTTAAACTCAACAAACGATCAGTTTATTCCTACAAAATATATGAATTCAGTTAGGTAGAGAGTTTACCTTCTTACTTTTTAAAATCATAAAGGGATATATTGTTATTTATATTCATATCGGCGCATAAGAATCAAAACGTTAACGAGAATGCATTTTTACGCTAAGCATAATCGTTTCGCAACAATTCGCTTTATCCTCTTTGAATTCGGTCTTTTCCCGCATAATTCGATCATGCAATAATATCCTTTTTGTTATTGATATTTTTCGTTTAGTGATACATAAATATAGAGATAAGTTGACGATTAATGACGAGGGTTTTCGAAGGCACTTATATGAGACGTATTGCCGGTAAATGGTGAAAATATTAGCGAGTAATATCATTATCATTCTCACATATTGCTCATTTGAATTGAAGTACGTAATAATTTTTGTTATGTTCTCTAATATGAGTATCTTTTAACGTTTGTAGTTTCTATCACATAAAGAAATATTCCATATGAGTGCAGCACTGTATTTTAATTAATCATCTTTGCTTTTCAATAGAACAGTGAAATATACTCGTTGAGATCGGATTAAATCATTCGATTCATTAATTTCATTTTTGCGACTGGTCAAAAAAATGCACAAATTATGGAATTTGAAATTCACATTTAGAAATTTTCATACATAAATGAATAACTCACTGCCCAATCATTATTCTGTCTGAAGAGGAGGATAATGTGATATTAAGCAGTAATGTGATACCGAAGTTTTCAACCCCTCTTGTGAATGCACTGCACACATGAAGGCATCACTGAATGAACGGTATCTTTCATCATATCCACCCTTAAAATATACTCATTTATAGGTCGAAAATTCAATAATAGACCCCATATGACGTTGTCTAACATTCGTGCCGTTTGATGCCATGTGAAAGTGAGTGGGAGTGTTGCGTCATTTTGAATACAGTTCACATTCCGTCTTATTTAACCGTACAACAAAGGTTATTCATTCAAAAAACGTCAATTTTATTTACTACCACTGATCTAAAAGCAATCTTTAAATTTATTGGTTATTCCTTTTTATTCTGGTTTATTCTGGTTTATTGCGGTTAATTCCGGTTTATTCTGATAAAAAGGGGGGTAAATTAAAACAAGTAAACTTAGGATTATAGGTTACACAACTTCAGTTCACAATGTGATGTCTATTAGTCCGAACAGCTTTTTTGTATTTTTCCACTCATGGACGAAGAAAGTGCAACTAGATGGGGGTGATATATAGCATAGACGTCACTTGATTTCTCAAATTCGTTCTCATCCTTTGGAAACTTCTAAACACAATTCGGAGTCACAGTCTGACGATAAATTCGTTGCGTTTGATAAGTTGAGTGTATTTTTGCGTGTATTTCTTCACAAAGATTATTCTTGAAATAATTTTTTCACCACTGTTGCATATGCGATTTGTTTATTTTTAGTATCAAAACCTACTCTTCTTCTTATTTGCAAAGGATTAATTGAAATTTAAATTCACCATATGTTCAGATACTTAGCAATGATTGCATTTATCTGAAGAGGATCGAATGCATTATGATCGAATGCATTGTAATCTTGCAATATGAGAACCTCCCTCATATTCGAAAATTTTTCTCACTGAGTGTAGCAAATTTATTTACTGTGTTTTTTATCATTAAGACATTTCTATACATATTTTTACATATTTTTACATACCTAGATTCACGAAAATAAAAGCACTGTTACTGCCCATATGCAGTATGACTGCTTAGTTTACGCTACATCTTTTAACATCAGAATTTGCATGCGCAAATTACATTGGTCGACTCGTATTGATTGATCACTTTGATAAAGCGATCAATCGATGAAGCGATCAACTTACAACGAATAAAGCAAATCTGCTTTAGAAAGAAAAAAACTTTTTAGGTTTTCGTTATATTTTTCATTAAGAAGATGATCATAGCTGCTGGAATAGCATCATCGGTGTAATTTTTTCATTATTGAAAATATTCTCCTTTTTCATAGAAATATACATTTTATTGATGTATTTCTACATCGTGGTGATATCTGCATATATCATTTCCTATCGTAGATTTTTCTTTCTAAATTCTCATAGTAGGTTCAATAAGTGATAACGCTCATAAGGTGCTTCTCATCTTTGGAAATATTGGGCGCAAGCCAATCGCCGCTTCGCAATGACGCCATCATTTTTAAATTCCTCTAATGGCCACTTTTATTCTATCATCGTCTTCCGTTGTTGTCTCTCTATTTGTCTTTTTGTGTTTTCCCCCTCTATATTGGAATATTTTCAATCTTTTTATATGTTAGTTTTTATTCATGGGACCGTAATAATTCCTCATGATCAATGTGGCGTCAAATGTGCGGTTCACTTCATTCAAATTTAAGAACTCAACAATTAAATGCAATATAGTGGAACTAATCTCATTGAATTGTTCTTGCATCTAATTCATAAGAGATAGCCACGTATTTCCTTCCTTTCATCTTCTTCCCTTCACATAGTGACCGAATATATTCAACGTTTTAAAGCGCCGAAGTATGATTTCATATATTTTTTCCGGTGGTTCAACGGGTGGTTTACATGCATCATTTGGGAAAATCATTTGAGGGAATTTCACAACATTTGAGGGGAAAAAAGGGCGAAAATTTTTGCAATAAAAATCTTCATTTTTTTTTGCAAAATTCAGCGGATATAAAAACGGATGTAAGGTACAAAAACAAAATTAAATTCAACTAATATGAGATTTTAAAATATGAGACTTGTGTGGCGAAATCATCTCTATGATATCTGTGCTCTCGAATGATCATTTTCATATTTCATAGAATTGTTTTTTCTTCACGCGTTCTATAATTATGAGCGTCTTAAATGATGATCCTCCTCATAGAATATGTTCGGATTACTTCAAAATGTTTTCTGTTGGGGGATTTCTGAATGCAAAAACGTTTTGAATTGCTGCAGTAATAGTTATTTTAAAGCGAATAAGTGGAAACGACAGTTGACAATGTGGAGAGGAGAGGGGAAAAGCAGGAAGCAGTAACATAACCGTTTCATTTAAGCCATCTCAGCAGGAAGTTCTAATTTTTTGGACCTTCCTCATTATTACTATTAGTTTTTTAATGTTTTGAATGCAGAGAGTTTCGTTTTTTAAGGAATTTCATCTTTTGCTGTTTTTTTAGTCCATCAATATCGTTTTCAGTTAGAGGAAAAAATTATGCTAGAATTTCACCTGCTTGTTGGAGCTTTGCTCTGTATTGATTTCTCCATCTCTCTCTCGCCCTCACGACCCATTCCCTCTCTTTGCCCGTCAAGGATAACCCCATTTTTTTCATAGAAATTATATTCACTGAAATTATGCGCAATAATTTTATAATTTAGCATTTATTTGCATTACTTCCTCTTTCTTCCGCAACCTTTTTTTCCATTTCTTTTCTAGCAGATACTATCGCATCGTTGTGCGTTCACCTCTGCATGTATTCCCCATCCCTGTTAATTGGATAGTTTCAACTTGTAAACAGTAGGAAATATGTCAGTGAATTTTGTTCATTATATATAAACGGTAATCGATCTGTCATATCCGATTCCATTCCCACTGACAATTCCCTGTGAATGGTTTCTGAAAGTAGCCTAGCATATCATGGATGTATCCGTCGAACGAAATCTGAAGGTGAATTTGGCTGTTTAGAATTTATGAATTTCGGTGATTGTCATTTCAAAGTGGACATACAATCATCGTTTTATAGTTCTTTTTTTTGTTTTGTGAACGAACTGAGGAGTCATTGCAGCGACCGTTGAATCACAAAAAGCGTATATCATTTCCACATCTCTGGCGTGCTTCCAATCTTCTCCATACCATTGATAGATGATGAGCGAATCGTGCGACGAGCTCATTTGCTTATATCGTTTGCAAATGGTTCTTTATATTGCGATCTACTTCATGCTGCTTTTATTGATTCAGATTTTCGGTAAATTTCGATGGAAATATTTCAAATTCGAATATCAGTGAAAAGACTATTGCGTAGAGGAGTCAATATACCTATAAAAAGTATATCTTTATCCGTAGTTATTTCCTTCCTCTCTTCATTTTCATCCTTCATCTATCCTTCTTTTGGTTTATTTTATGAATTCTATTTTTAATCGACTGCCGACAAAAGATGTTGAAGAGAATTTGCGTTTGAAAGGACTTTTCTTTACAGGTTTTTCAGTAATCTTTTTCTCGAATTTTTTAGTGTCATTTTTCAAAAGCTCAACATGCAGTAGCTGTTCCATTTATTCATCTAACGTTTAATATAAATCTCTCTGAAACAAAGCATTTATAGATTGAAAATTATTCCGCTCATGGAAAGAAAATAATTTCGTTCATTTCTATTTAATGGGAATTTCATTTACTAGAGAAAGCGCTGTCGAATGGTGGCGAGTTAATGTTGTGTTCCTCTATGAAGTGAATAGGCTCATATTTTATGATTTAATCCGTGGATACAATGATATCCACGAAATATTTCCCCACTATCTATTATAACTGAGGAATTCCTTACAGTTCTTCGTCATACCAATAAGTAAATATTTCTGAATTATCCGTAAAGCATTAATAGGAACTACATAATACTAAAATCGTCAATGAATTATTATTTGCAGTGTTACATATCACTTATTCAGTTCGAATGCCTACCAGTGTGAAGTGAAATAGTTATTTGGTAATGCGTCAGTCATCCGCTGTATACAAATTTTAAACATATATAGTCTTGAAAGCTTAGCGAATAGCACGATAGAAACTTGGGTTTGCAGGTTTTTTTTCCATTACGTTAATGCTTCCTAACGAGAGGAATTGCTTATAAATAAAGTCTTGAAATCATTGCCCTAATTTATGCAGATATCATCTTGGATGAAAGCTCTGGTTGACGGTGTAGATCGATGTCACATTCACGAGGGTTTCTCTTTTTTTTAGCTCATATATCGTTTCAATTGCGTTGAGTCCAGGTGTACGCGTCTTATAACGTAATTTCAATTCATTTTACTGCATAATTCTTTTTACTGATTTGTGTTCTCGGGGTCACAGATTTTTTCGATTCGTACTCATGGAGAGGATGGTCCTATGCTTGTGCGATGTTGTACCTCAACGATTTAATGACCTTTTTTTTCGGGTAGTCGTTTTATTAACCGCATCTAAGGTAGTGACTCTGAATATGTTAATTCAGCTATCGTGAGAAAGTAAACGTAAAGTGGTTTCATTGAAAAGCTAGGAAGACTGCTTCGAATAGGACCAATTAGTCGCAAATGTTCAAGGTATTCAATCAGTCATATCGTGTTCTTCCTAATCAATCATATCTTATCGTATTTTACTGAAAAATAGGAAGGAATTAAATAAAGCTATCAACAAAATCCTTCCGAGCAGTCAACAAGATTAGTTATGAGCAGCAGTGATAGGCCAAAAAGTGTGGCGATGCGAGGAAAAGCATTTCAATTGACGCATTTGCTTGCTTTAAATGGAAATCTTTACGCACAGTAATATGGGAATAATGTGTTTCTATATTTCGGAGTATTCGCTTCGAAATTTTTAGCACTAACATTTTAGCAATCCTCTTATAGTTATCGTAAATCTCATATATAGCGTGCCAACATCAACTTACCTTGTGCAGCGGCAGTGCGATCTGTCGAAACAGTAATGCGCGTTTGCTATTGTCCCTGGTTTCTTCTAACCGCTCTTGTACTTTAATTTTTTCAATGATCGTTCATATTTATCTCCCCTTCACTCACCTATCTTTTCCCCTCCCCGCTCTCTCATCCCTTCTCCATGCCACATTCCTGCAAAGAGGGGAATCATAATATCCAGAAAATTTAGCCGTCTTTTCTGTCGCTTTTCGAATAGGTGATAGAAAAGCAGATGGTACTCACTTAAAGTGGCATGTGAACCTGCCAGCTAGAATCGGCCCAAAACATACAGTTTATTCCACCAGCTAAGCATAGAGTCGAGTAAAGGAACAGCAAACAAATTCCTACTAAACGTGGAAATAAATTTACATTCACCCAAGTGAATGGCTTGTGTATGAATGAACTTTTCGAGTCGCGAGATTAACTTATAGGCAGTCATTTATGGAAGATGATTTTCATCGCAGAAAAAGTTTATTGATAGTTGCGTGATTGAAAATGAACGCAGACAGTCAGTCAGCAATAAGCTCACCTACAATACACAGAGTAGAATCTATACATATATTGGCAATAATTCCGAATTTTGGTGTTTCTCGAATTTCTTCAAATCAAAAGTCGGTGTAACTTGCGGCATCATTTGCGGCTTTCTTTGAACAAATCGGATCTTTGAGACTATCGTAATAATTGAAAATTTCGTTGCTTTGAAATTAATTGAATTAGTGAGTCGTTCGCCATTTTTTTCACAGCACCACTCCAGTCTCATAGAAAATATCTGTAGAATAGAATTTCTTCTTCTAAATTTCTATGGATTCTATCGCTCACGTTTGTTGAATTCATATTTATTGGTTGTTCATTCGTTATTTTCAGTTTGTTTGTGGGAACCATAGAAATTATCCTAGTTGAGCTTCATAAAATATGCGATGAAGCTCACAGCTGAAAGAAAGCTCCCTTTGCAATGACCATGAAGTTTTAGAAAATTGCAGAAATATATACGATTTAAAAGTACCCTCACCTCTTTCCAACTTACGATCGTTCACTTTCGTAGGAATATGAACCCACAAATGTGGTCTTGAATAAGAATATTATCCCGTGGCTTTCCTAGCTTTTTAGGAAACAAGCATTTACCAGTGCAGGATATGCCTAGTAGATTCTTTCAGTTGAACGCTTAAGTTTAGCCTATGTTAACAACTTACATTGAGATACTGTAGTATATAAAAATCCGCTGTAGTTAGCACTCAGTCAATGGCTGCATCGTCCCTCAATTTCTTCGATTTGTTTAGCACCACTATATTTAGGTGATAATTCGCAGTCATTTCGCACTTGTGAAGATATTCGTGCTGAACTGAGGGAAAGCCGATTGAATAACGTCTATCCAGTCTCACATCCATCAGTGTAACTATGACATTCGGCGATCCTCGGAGCCACCTCACGTTAGTAATAATTCATCATTTGGACGCATGTTTTGTGGCGCTGAACCTGGGTATTGATCATATTGGCCTGCTGCGTTACCATTGCGCCACAAATCAATAATTTGGGCTTCTATCAATTCACTGACTGTATGCAGAAATCTTTTTAATGGTGTTTCATACACATAACGATTTCGGTTTTTCGAGTAAATAGATCGATTGCATGGTTTTCTAAACGAACAGAAATTATCACATTAGCCGAAAAACGTAGCCAACAATTGTGTGCTGTCTTTAAAAGTCGGATATTTCGATCCGATAATGGTGAAAAGTTGGTTTGGGCTAAATGTGCCGTGAAAATATGTCCTAAACATGAGTGATGAATGCTGGTTGTAGAACTCTGTACATTAGCTGTAAATCGATTCGAAAGTACGACTATGATAATGTTGTTTACGAAAGTACGACTATGGATATGATACGACTATCGATAAAGTACGAAAGTACGACTATGATAATGCCGGGATATAATTGTTTTGATGTGTAAGTTTTCTCGTCTAGTAAGCTCAACAGAGAAAATGATTGCACGTAATTTTTTCTGTATAGCTTTTTCAAAATCCAACAGCTCGAATGCACTTTAAAATAACTCAAATGATAAAAAAATTATAGTACTATATAGGGAACTTATGATATTTATAATTCGAGTTAAACGGTTTGACTTATAATTGAAGAGTTGTGCGAATGTTGACATTGTTTTGCATATTGACTTATCACTCATTTGTTAAGGCTACTTTAAAAACAGAACTATATGAGCGTGCACTCATCTATCAAGCACTCATCCAACAAAGCTCATATAAAATTGGTACCAATAATATCGATGCCATTTCGTTTTTCACTGCAAACGTTCATTTTTTAGACTTTCATTTTTGCTATTGATGGAATTTTCCATAAAATTTGAGAAAAAGAACGTGTGGAGCTAATAAGGACCCATCATTTAGATGCTAATGGAATATTATTTTAAACACTATTGAGCAAATATGAATTAAAGTGAATAGTGGAAAGAATATTTCCTCTTCCCGTTAGATTTGCACGCCGTTGTGGCGGAACGAATCGAAAACTTTCATCAAGAAAAACTGCTTCGTCCCGTTTAATGAATAAAACGTTCGGCAGTGGTGTGCGTAAATGGTTGTTGTGTCGACGTGTACGATTGCGATCATATACGTCTACTACAGTAGTCGTGCAATGAAAGCGTGTATTTGACCTGCCGTTTCTTAGCGATACGGTAAACGTCAATTATTTCTACTTCTTTTAAACCAATTTCATTATCGCCGCTCACTTCGGATGGTATATTATCACTCGTCAATTGAGTGTGAAAAATTCGTGGTTTATAACGTTTGATGACCTTGTTCGTTCTCTCACCGCTCACATCTTAAACGATTTATTCCGCCCGTTTTCTTTATCGTTTTTGTCGAATGCTACGTTCTCTCGTTTATATCATTTTATACTGTGAAAATCGTTCCATCTGCACCTACCTAAGAGGGGGTTTAAGGAAATTAGGTTTAAGCACATTTTTCGCACTGAATTGCATCCATGAAAAAATTTCAGATGTGGTATTTGTTTTGCATGGAATCCCTTGAGTTCTGCTATGGGCAGTTGTATGCATCTACAAAAGAGCATGGGAAAGCACCTTTGAAGGGCAATATTTGCCAATGAACGGCAAGCGTCCTATTATCTATCGTTTTCGTAGGGAACGATACATCCGGGAGAATGCGTTCATTATCGCGATATAGTCTGTAATCCGAAGCCCGTTAAGCACGGAAGGGGGAAAAATTTCCCAACGATCATGCGTTTCAGTAAGTGTATTTGTGAATGCTTTTTCTTTTCATAGAGCATTTGACGAACGCAGAATCGTCTTATCGTTATTCATCTGTATATTTGTTGAGGATGTCTCTGTACGGTGATTTCTTTTGATGATAAAACAAGAAAACACAAAGTTGCGTCCTTTAAATATATTATGGAAAAATATATACAAACGCGCATGTCGTGCCGCCGAACGGTTTGTGCGCTGCTCATCAGCTTTCGTTGCCTCTGAGCGATGTAAGGGTGTTAAGTCCTGTTTTGCCCCTCTATCCTTGATTCTTCTTCGAAGGTTCCCTTAAAAAAATCCCCAAAGCTCCGCCAGATGCTCTGTAATCTGTCAACGAGGTAAGAGTTGAAGGTTTTTATTTGGCCTCAGTAAAATAAACAATAATAATTCGGAGGAGACAACATGACGAGAGAGAAGGACGTTGCTTCGATCGCACCTTGGCCGGATGGTGTCATCTATGCACCAAAGAGGAACTCCTGACATACGAAATAGTACGCCGCTGACTACGCATCGCAGCTATCCGAACCGACGCTTGCTAGGACTACATCTTACGTGAAAAGCAAAAATTGCATTGATGTCCTATGTTTAAGTACGCTTGTATAGAAACATATTCGCGGGCCAAGAGATTTGTTGATAGTTTGCTCTATCCCATGACCGTCACTTCCCTGTCTCGTTCAAATGCTGCTGATCTACGTTTTACTGCTTCACGTCTTACACCGAGAGCTATTATAAATTGACTTTCCGCTAGAAAATTTGGGTCACAACTGAGTATCTTCAACTGCATTGCAAGTTGATGAGTCAGTTCGGAAGTGAATAAAATGGTGGGCATATTATTGGAAATTTTAACTAACAAATCTTGTTACCTCGACTTTGTGACAACCAAGCTGAATATACTTATAAATAGGCACTATTATGTACGTGGATACGTTTAGGCCGACATAACATCGCAATAATTCGTTTCACAGATGAAGATTTTTCTGAAATTTGATGAAATAGGTGTTGAAAAATCTGAGTCGTTTAACATCTTTCGGTTACTTATTACCAAAATGTCATCATTAGTCTACGCTTCAGTATTTATCGGTGTACGTTTGTTTGTTTATCGGTTTGCATATCAAATCGATGAGTAATTAAAATGGTTGGAAACTTCCGTTTTTTTGAAAACTTCCTCATATATTCAACTCGGTTAAACCATTAGTTCTTTGTTGGCTTGTAACATCGGCCATGAATTTAGATTGAATTGAAGTTCAGGTAGTTGGTGATTTGTATAGTTGACGTTTTACGTTATCGGAGGGTCTTTATTTCCCGAATAATTAACTTATTCAACGTTCGCACTTGATCATTTATCTTGAATTCGATTTTTAGCTTGCATTAATCACGCTGAACAAATTGTTTTTCGTCGTTCATAGCGTGTCTATACACGATTAGCGAATCGGTCCGATCTGCTGAAGTTTGCATATCCAAATTTGCGTATTCATTCAGCATATTACTTACTTTTGTTGCCATATCAACCAACTGTGCGTTACGCATTTATTCGTAGAAGTTATAATCAATGACGAAAAGTGCATACCAGCTTATCTGCACAGTTGACCGCTGCAGTGATAGCACTTCGTTGGCGAAACTACCAAACAGATGCAGCACTTTCCGGATTGCGATCGACTCAATTCGGATTTTTATTTATTATAAAAATTCAAACATTAACATATTCTGAAAATTCATTAGATAAATGTTTGTAGGAAGACGAACTAATAGATGAATTGGAAATTTTTCCATTCACATTAAACAAAAAGTGCCTATCTGTAGCGTGATATTTATATATCTTTATGAGTGGAACTAATATTATCTTCACTTAGTCAATCATAAATGTCAAAAAAAAGGAAATCATCCAAGTTTTTAATATGGGAATATTGACCACTCTTTTGCTATTGTACTCTTTAGTTTCATAATTGTACTCGATGATTGATAGCTGTCTGAATAAGCGTCACGTATCACCAAATAGGCATTCATTGCGCATAAACGTTGATGTGAAATTACATTTTCACATTCATTCGACTGAATTTTACTAAACAAAAAACATTGCTATCCTATAAGTTATTTATATGTCGTATGTGATTGATCTACGTGAATTCTCGATTATATATATTTACATTTTATGTCCAGTATAGTACATATATTTACATATTTCGACAAAATAAAAATTATGAAAATTTATAAAATCCTATGAGAAAGATGAATGGAAATTGAGCAAAAAAAAGGCTAATAAAAATGAATACTATGTTGGAATTTTCTATGATTTCAGATGGTCTACTTCTAGTCTTTTGCAGTTAAATGTTCATCAGTGTGATGGAAAATCATCTCGAGCAATACACCAAGAAAAAGGAAGGAGGGGTGAACACTGCTCTAGTCTCCTCATCCTTCCTCTTCACCTTTTGCTGGTTTTCTACAGTTGCTCAAACGTTCTACTCTATTCAATGCAGTCGTTTGATGTACATTGCTAGTGATTTTTATTTTACGTCGGTGTTTTAAAGCGAGGAACTTTGTTTAAAAAATGTAAATGTAATTAGTAAGGAACAAAATATATTCTCGAAGGTATTCTCCGAATAGACATTAAGTACGTGAGCACAGCAAAAGTGCGTGATTCGAAATAAGTCAGCGCAGCCGGAAAGCCGTAAAAGTGAGTGCACTGAAGATGTCAGCAAGAAGCAACCTCTCAAACGTTTACACCGTGAACCTGGGAACTGTGGAGGAAGTTATTTGCATCTTTATAGAGCTGTTACTGAGGTCGAATTTGACATCAAAGAGGGCCAAACTCAATCATTTCTTTAGCGGGTTGTTCAAAAAGTTGAAAATAACTTATTTAAATTTTTGTTTCCTCTTACATACCGAACATAACTATTATTTCTCAATATTGCTACAACTTTCGTTAAAATTGAAATATCTTTCATTTTTTTCATTCTCCTACTTTCATCGAATTACACTCACCAATAATTTTTACTTCTGTTTGGGTTTTTCAATTTCGAGAAATTTTACATCATCGAAATCTCATTAAATTTTGATATCTTCTTCTATGTTTGTCCATCCCGTGCAGAACATTTATTTTACCTGCATTTATTTGTAAAGACAGTAGGTAATTGACTAATTTTTTGCGTTCTCACATGATAACTCTTTCTTCTGTTATTTCGGGGTGATTTTTTTGCTTCCTCTTCTGGGCGTAGTGGAGATGAATCTTTTAGTTTTTGGCTGTATATTGGTGGATGAAATCCGGAAATAATGCGGATGGAAAACTTTTTCGTAATTAATCATTTTTGCTGAAATCGTTTTTCGTTCTTGGCGGATCTTTGTTTTCTTATTTATATTTTCTACGGGATTCCAGCTGACTTCTCCTGGATGATGTGTGGATATGCGAAAAAACGCTGAATATGAAAATTTTTCAGGAAATTGTTCAGAAGCCATACGCAAAAATCAGTCAGCGTTTATATCTTTGTCACTTTTTTGAGTTTTTGAGCAAATTTTTACAGGACATCTCAGTTCCGCATGGATTTCCTTACGATTTTTTCCTTCAGTAATTTCTTTTGATTATATCTCGGCTACGAGTGCTCCAATTTTGATGCGGTTTTAAATATTTCACTTTACATAATAAAGGCGAGGACAAAATAAATGAATGGCTGCAGCTGAGATAGACTGTAGGGGAGGACACCTCGGCTTCGGCTGAAGCAATGTTCGGCTGACCGGCTTTGTGTGACCGAGGGAAACGAGCGATAAGAGAGAAGAGGTGCGCACGTCTTGTGGCGCGCTCTCGTCACCTGTCCCAAGTCATGTCTCAGTCCCACATGGAGGAATCTCGATCCGGCTTTTTTATTCGATTCCGTAGGATATGTGGAAACGTGTGATACGTGGAACTTCGTGAAACACATCACAGTCTATATGCATGTGGTGCACATGTATATATTTATATAATGAAGATCGTATGCTTTCTAACTGTTTCTCCCACTTTATCTCAACAAAACTTCGCGCAATTTTGATTATTTCTTCTTTAAAATGTTGGAAAATCCGCGCTTACGGGACCAATTGTTCTTGGTGGATATGTCGAGTTTTTAGACTGAGATTTTCTGGATAATATGCATTTTCAAAAATTAAGCAATTTCACCGATATCTTTTTGTGCATTTTCCCATTGTGTTCATGTTTGTTTTTTTCTTACATTGTATGTGCAGTCCTATGGCGCATGTTGTCGGTTATGTGTCGAGTGACAGAGAAAATCATAAATACGAAAATTTTTTCGTAAAACGTTGCAAATATGTGCAAATTAATGTGTAAACGTTTATAGCTTCGAGAATTTCAAAAATTTTTTTTGCAGTATTTTTACGACCTCCTGAGAGTGAGGGACCATGGATGTCGGTGAAGAAAATTTCTGAATATATAGTGGTCGTAGGGCGTTATCCACTGAAGTTCTTGATCATGGTTTTTTCGCCATATCTCCGCACCCGTTCGATGAAATGAGCTGGAACCTTTTCTGCTATGGATGGCCGACGTGAGGTAGCGGATTCCCAGAAAAATTTCCCAATATGATTTTAGAATTTTGCGGACTGCCGACTTCATTTTTTGTAACCTTTTTGTTCCTCATGGCAGCATTTTCTTAACCATTACGTTTCCCCTCATCCTCTCAGGAGCATTACAGAAACAGTGTTCCGTTCCACCTCCTGTATTTTCAGGATATTCTAAATAGTTCATATTTTTGGTCTTAACTTTTTTCCTCATAATCGGAGGCTTGCGTGCATTACTCCATTTGGTATCCCATGCATTTATCTTTTCAACAGTATATGACATGCAGGGCTATCTCAGGCGCAAATCTTGAAATTTTTATTTGGCCTCGAAATAATGCGCAAGGGTGTTCCAGACAGACGAGTCACATTACCCCTTCATAACTGCTCTAATTGCTATTGAACGTGGATGGTGCCTTCTTTGTTGCAGTCAGCATTCACTTCTCTACCGATAGAACGTTGCACTGAATATGGGAGAAAGGAAGCTAAAGACAGTGATTTGAGGTAATGATGAATTCGTTTTTCGCATAGCTCATCTATAAAACTCTGCCTCTCTTGACGATGTCAATCGCACTCAGAACGAGTACTGTAGGCGTGTGTATCGCGGAGTGGTTGGTGCGTAGGGATGTAATAGGGCGTCATGAGAGCCCTGTACCTTTCGTGGTCGCGTTTTCCGATTGTGGTTGATTTCCGTTAATTTCCTTCATGAAGTCAGCGTTTTCACAACAACAACTACATCTTGTTGAAGCGGATCACGGAGCCTCCGACCCTCTCGTCCGGACCTTAATATTAACACTGGAATATAAATATATCCTTAATGGGTTCATATCCTCAGTTCTGTCTGCGACCAACATACTTTCGATTTATCTCTTCTTCGTGGATCTAATAGTTTCCACTGCTGCATACACTGTTGACATCATTTGTTTAATAATATGTACCATTCGGATTGTTTGACATTCAGCTTTTTCTTTATAAAAACTATTTTGTATGAACGTTCTATAAAAATGTTCTATAAAGGGTAACTGCGCAATTGTTTCTCATCAACGGGATGGTCTAGGGACTTGTGGTTTCACTTTTTCAATAGATTTTAAAAGCTCTATCAAATGGTACGAACGCTGAACCGATTCCACTTACCACGGTTCCTCAAAAATCAATTTTTGCCATATTCGGGGTTTGTGTTTTCAAGTGGTATTTGATATTGCTGTAAATGGTGTCTTAATTTGTGGTGCGTTCGCCAAAATCTCTCTATATAACACCCGGAATGGTTCAATAGGGTCCGACAAAAAAGTTCCGAAAATTTGCGGTTTTTCGATTTCAACGTGGGCTGAAAAAATTATTCTGAATGAAGGCAGTGAGGTTTTAGAAAAAACATTTTTTTGTCTCGGATTTCCATTATTTTGATATCAAAGGATGGAATTCGACGAGGTGGTTATGGATATGCGCCTTTTTGCAGCGTTCTTTATGATTTTTTAGAAATGTAGAACGCTAAATTCTCTTAACACGAACGTAGTTCATAATTGAGAGAGAGAAAGGGAGACACTCACTTAAACACGTCAGGTAGATGGAGGGGAAATGGTAGCAGGAATGGGCTGGCTGGATGGTTACTGAGATGCGCTTAGAAGGACGGCTGTGGTGGTTCAATTGCCCTCATCGTCTGGGCGCCGCAGTTCCTTCGTTCAGAATCATTTTTTCAGCACGTTCATCTGGGAAATGAGAACACAGATCCTATAAGTGTAGAAGGATTTTCGAAAAAAAAATATGTGAAATTGTTAGTGTAATAATTTTAATTATTACACTAACAGTTTAACAGTTTATCCGAGACATTAATGTTATATTATGGAGAATAAATTTTTTTTCCATAACAACAACTATACCCTGATGAAAGCACTGCGAAATATGTTCCACACTTCTGCGCAAATTTTTCCTAGTTTTTTATTCACCATTATTTTCGTGACCGATTTATAGGTGTTTTTTGTTGTCACTCTTTCTTAGGATCGTGTTTACGTCCTCATACACACACTGCATGTTTTTGTGTCATTCACATGTCGGGCAAATCCATTGGAACGATCCATGACTTGTAGAGGCCAGCTTTTCCGTTGTTTTTCGAAAGTCATTGCTCGACTGAATGGAAGTGATTATGAGAGAGTCGCAGAAAAAATTTTACTCTCTTCCCATAACCTCATAGGAAGAGTTCCAGGCGCTGGTAACCCTTTAATGCATAAATTCTTCTTCAAGTGATGTTCACTTTCTTGTGAATATTTCGAAAGGTTAAACGAATCTATTTAATACAGAAGTTCGTAGGCTATTTTACACTTTCATTCACGTTGTCGCCAGTCTGTTGTGTGGTACCTCGCCTACTACATTTTTGTGACTCGGTGAGAGATGTTCCATGTGAGAAGGGTTGCGGGGGAGTTTCGCAGAAGAACGTGCGTTGCTGTGAGCAGTCCTCATTTCTCCTGTGCCATTATGTCAACCCCGGATGGACGGACTTCGAGCGACTTTTGCAGAACACTTGGCATTAAATATGGAAAGGTGTGATAGGTGGACAAGTGTAACTCGCGCTTGTGTTAAATAGGGAACTCAAAGTTAATTCTAGTACTTCGATGATTAAGTTAAGTCATGGCCTCATGGTAAACAGGTGTCATAAATTTTTCTTGCTATGAAGCACCAAAAGTACAATAGTTAGTCGCTTCATAGCCTTTTTCTATATTATAGAGGTATTCAATAATATTATATACAAGGGCCAAAAAGAGCTTATATGTTATATTGATGCTGAACTAGTCTGCAAGGTTTTAGTTTCAGTTATGCTGCGGAGCATTGCTTTAGCTTTTTCCCAAATGCATCTTTAAACAGTATCATTTCTGCGAAGCATTTGGGGCTTAATGGCATAAGTTCACTTTTCTAAGCGGATGATCATCAATTAAGGAATTTTCTATCTGAAAGAAATTGCAAGTAAATGATGTATCGCTCGTTTGCAAATTAGGTTAATAATTTCACAAATTTATAGATATTTGAATATTTTTTTTTCAAATTTAAACTGCACATAGTTGGAGAATGTACCAAAAAAGCTAAATGAAGGATAAGATTTTGTAGACGATTAACAAATTTCCCACTGTATTCTTGGGTAAGTTTTCCCACTAAATTTTTCTAGGCGCGTTTTAAAGTTTTTTTGTTTTGGGAATTTGATTTTACTTTTATCTTAAATGAAGATTTGACCATTTTTTGGTTTCAAGTGAAGGTTATGAGTATTCAGCGTGACTAAAATTTTTTCCTTAGATTGTTGAATACTCACAATGAAAGATTTAAAAGCAGTTATACACATGACAGATTATTCAGTTTCTCTTTATGTTAATCGGAGAATAACTCTAGAATATGACCAAATTTTAAAAAATGTGAGGCATAGTCGTCTAAGGACAACCGAACAATCTACTTTTTCAGCTCGTTGATTCACCACTCAGTTGGCGAACTGCTTATTTTAAATGTTCGACAAAGACTGCGCTATGACATTTGCGCCCCGGATGTTTTATAGCAAATGAAAATGAAAAAAAAAAGGTTTCATCATTCATTAATACAGTACTTCATTGCCATAACAGACGTCGAATTTTGTATGCGCTCTTCGTCGTCTACTAGCTTTCTCGCCTCAGCTTTACCATCAGACCATTTGTGGTGTAAATGTCATCGATGTAAATGTTGTTGAAACCTTTAAATATACTTCTGAAAATGGGACACACAATCAATTATAATCATATGCTAATTAGCGCTATTCATGATGAGTGCCTACTGCTTACGATGTCATTTTACATCAATGACAACAGTTTCATCATAACTCGTCAACCGTTGAATTATTAAAGCAGTCATGAGTGTCAATTTTTATTTCCTTTATGTAAACCTATATTTATGCTGAAATAAATGGGCAATGCAACAAAGACGCTAAAAAGAAATGCCACATTTTTGCACTTCTTAGCCCAGTTGGCTAATCGAATTCATAGAAATTACTGAACGCTTGCAAGGTTCATTAATCGGAATCTTGCTAAAATTTGTTTGTGTATCACATGTCGTTGTTGTGAGATTATCGCTGAAAATACTGTTAATATTTCCCAGTTTTGCTCTTAATTCATCACCTTCTTCTAGTAGGATAATCCGTACAGAAGTATAAGAAATAGTCATCAATCGGATTCGATCTCACATAATGCAAAAAATATCTCTGAATTATTTTAATGTTTACTTAGGTGGAATAAATAATCAAAAATATCTTCACGTTGTAGTAGAGAATTTTTTTCACTTTTTGCTTCATTATCTTAGTGATTTTTCGAATATAAATTGCTAATTTTTGATTTTCCTATAAAATGATGTGATGGAATTCATCATAAATTTGTTACGTTACGTGGTATGTTACGTCTAATTTATTTACTCTGACCGTTAGTCCAAATATGTGTGTGGTAATAGTGCCTCAAATTGTCAGGTTGGGCGACGATGCGTGCATTAATCGAGTCGAATAACACGCATATTGCAGCACATCGTGTAATTTCAGCTCACAAGTTATGCACGATGCTCCGTTTATTATTCACCTGTAATTTATTGTGTCGGTGAAATTATCGAAACTGACCACACAACATCATAAATTCAGTCTACACAACGCATCACTACGCTCATCATTCGCCCGGCTATAACGACAAATAGAGAATGATGCATCATTGCTCAATAATGCACATTTATCAAATGCTATTCGATCAGTTATAATTGTGCACCAGACATATGCGTATTTTTTCTTGTTATTGTCTAACTTCTCAACCATTCTCACTAATTTTGTTTGGAGGCGGAAACTTGCGCGGTAATCTTTTTCTATCTCTCAGATGATCCATGCGTTTCTGCGTATCGATGAGGAAAGATGCGATTTCAAAAACTGATTCACGTAACAGTTATGAGATTCTGCATTGGCGTTGAAATTTTTTTGAATATCTTTAGACGCAGAAAAGTATAATTCATGCATTAACTTAAATCTTTCTATTTGAGACAGTCGTATGGCGCAGATTGCATGAATTGATTTTGATGATTGTAGTTTCAGTGCTCCCTTAGTTGAAGCTATCCGGCAAGCAGACAGACAGACATGCATTTGATCAAGCATGACATGGTCACAACGCCTCTGCAGAAATAAATTTGCAGAAGTACATAAAAGACGGCGTGATTGCACAAAGCGTTAGGCACTTTAATCAACGTTTCATCCTATTCTTCTATGTCCCGGAATCGTTTGCTTGGCTGTCTTCGTGTCTCTTATAATGGGTCATAGTCTGTATTCCGATCTCTTCTTGCATTCTTCTGTATAGATCAACTTGCATTCTTCTGCAGAGAGCAAAAGACCTGACAGTCTGCGGGGGGAAAATTTGCCAAGGAAACAAAATTTCGCCTTCATTTAGGTGGCGAAATTACCCTCCATGATTCCAAGTCATTTGTTCACTGTTCACTGTAAGAGTTTCCTCACGAATTCCTCCATAGGGAGCGGCAATGCAACAAACTTTTTAAAGGGACGGGAAGAAGCACACTGAATAAGGTGCCTAGCAAAAGACGCTCCTGTGCTCAATCTCACTTAATAGTCACGTCCTATTTATAGCACAATAGGAACATTTGAATATACGCAGGAACTAGATCTTTTTCGCCGTGGCAGTGATTTATTTCTCGCTTGAAGTGTTAACATGCCACAAGATTGGAAGGAAAGAGGGGGCTTTAGCAAGATGGGAGGAGAGAGGAGATGATTGATGATATTCCGATGTCTCTGAGACACCTCAGAGCCTGTTGAAATCTATCAGCGAATAACGAGATCATTTTTTTGTGGGCTGCTTTTCAAATTAGTGAGCAATTACGCCATGAATGTGACAATTACTTCATTACAAATTATGCACATCTCTGCAAATGGCATTCGTTGAACGAATATTTTCTTCTGCTCGTGATGGCTGCCCAAACTACCGCTGTATTCATTTAAACGCCGACTGCAGGGCTGGCAGCTTTATTCGGGAAAATCTTTGCACCGCCTTGTCATCGTCATTCGTTGGTCTGTGCGCGTGCAGTTTCATTGCTTATATGTTTCCTTTCGCTATTCGCGCATATATTAGGACCTTGTGACTTAATGGTTCTTAACTTTGGCGACTTACAAATATCGTCTCCTTACATTTTCGTTCGTGGAGTTTCTTCGGGAGCCAATACTTTCAGCGAATAGATTAAAGTTTTACTTCAGCCATATTTGTCTTAGATCTCTTTTAAGATTTCATATGCTTAACCTCAAATCCAAATCGTCAATCCGGATAGTATTGCGAGAATAATATATACTGAATCAGTCCATGTTCAAAATCGAAGCATTTGTACCAACCTTCTTTTTGAATTTAACATAAGAATCATAAACCCGTAAGTGAAATACTATAAAGCTACCTCTATCATTGGTATGTTTTCTTGTTAATATGGTTGCATAAAGAGCCTTCACATGTGAAAGCTTCTAAGAGTTCGCGCATTTGTTTAACATAAATCTGAAGTGACCTAAGGAGAAGTTTAGCACAGCAATATTGACTTCACTTCAGCTGCGAATTCGTTTTGTAATCAACAGATCCATGTCTCCAGCATCTATGAATTATCAGTTTATTCGTCAAGAAGAACAGGAAGTTGGATAACGCGGCTTACATATTTCGTTATGTCTTTATAATAGACAATTTTCAACTTCTTGTTTGATCCTATATTGGAGAAATTCGCAACCACGATGAGCCTCCTGCACTTTTATCAGCTCGCTTCCATTTGAGAGCTTCCTTGATGCTTTTTCACATATACAGCTGGCTACTTTTTTTAGCGACTGTCGGAGGAAACACCTCAAAAGCTTCATTTAGCTGTTTTCTTATTTTTTTTGCGGTTTTCACAGAGATACTTTCATACCTCCAAATTACGGATGTTGTTTGGTAAGTAAGATTATTGTGCACAAATGGATTTCTTCAGAGGCGAGGGAATTGGTCGAAAATCTCCGACAAGTTTTTACCACTTTCTATTAGTGCTCATTTGGATGAATGAAGAGGTGCGTCTCCTCGAAATGCACACGTCTGAATTCTTTTTATAAAGTTTCAAAGCTTCTCGTTGCTTCGCTTGCCTATGTTGGTCTTTCAACTGTAATTCTGCGTTTTTTTATATTTCGATTCGATTTTATTTCATTTATAAGACGACATTCTTTACGTGCTGATTAGAGAACTTCATATCTATTACCTGTGTGTAAACTCGGCCGATGATGCACCATATAACTTTCTATGTTACATTTCTTCAAGAACAAATGTAATTGGCATATCACTGATCTTCGTAGATGTTTTTAAAGCACCGTTATCTTTTTGCTCGAATAAAAAAAACGCGTGTTAAAAAAGAAGTATCCATGTGCCATGAAAAACTTCTTTGCATGTACTGAAAAGTGTAATCTGTTGAAACAGATCTCAGATTATGTGCTGTAATTCTTAGAGCCTAAAGAATTCAGCGTTAAATTATGTAGTTCTTTTTTTGTTCAAGTTGCATTTGTTGATATGTGCTTGGAGGGCGATGAAATCCCACTGCATTTTGTCACCTTGAAAGATTTCAGATCGAATATTCTTCCTTGGGTACAGTTAGTTGCATCGAAGATACAATTTGATGAGTGGTGCACCCTTTTTGGTTTATTTGAAAAAACGGAAATTGCGGCGTTTTTACTCCAAAACCTTCGGGATGTTATTATGAGACTGTTTCAGAAAGATTTACACTGATGCGTTTTTCTGTGATAATGGAAGTATATCCGTAGCTCATTGAGTTCTGGAGGAAGATGCTTAATAATTTTACATTCAGCGTTCGATATTAATGATTACGCAGTCAACTGCAGGTGAGATCCATTCTGACTTTTTGGCTTCGTCCCGGTCGCTTGATGCACACAGTACCTTCTTTTGGACCAGGAGGTGAAGCTTTGATCCTCCTCTTGAGTGGAAGGTTGGTGAAGCGATTCGTCAGCATCCTATGGTCAGGAGCGACCGCCATTAGTACAGATTTTCTGCAACTCTGCAAGACTTCTACAGATAAAGTATATATGACACTTATTCTGGTGGACGTTTGATTTAAGTAAATAGGCAAACGGTTAAGCGAATCTTGAAAAATTCGGACCATGAGTAGTCTCTGGAACTTGAAATAGTAGGATTTGTCTCCTTTGGCAAGGTTTGCATAGGGCTCCACTGCTGCTCCCGAATGGAACTCGCCCATCCCGCCCTAGAGAAATTTATTTAACACTTTCGGATGAGAGTCTTCCTGCACATACCGATAAAACTGTTTAGTGAACCCTGATGGAAGTCGTTCGATTATAATTCCGTGCTGAGCTCGAGTGATATGTTCTGATGAGACTCCTAGGATAGGTCCAGATGGCGGTCGTCTGATGTGTCTAGATCAATTTTTAGTTATTAAAACTGTGTGCAAAAGTTCTACTTCATCTAATAGCTCTTCTGGAACATTTACTGGGCCACAAATAAATGCTACTGTTGAGATCTTAAAACATTGAATTAGAATCTGATATGAATGGCTCTTTTAAGGAGTCGGAGGCAACCATTAAATTTCTCTGCAATGATTTTTAATAGCTTTTTCACTGTGTTGAAGCCATCGAACAGTTTTTTTTTTTCAAATTATTTCGTTTGAGATATATGAAATCCAGCTAAAAGTCATTCCGTTTGATGTTGCTATTGATTTTTCATTTCATCAGCTTATACACCCACCAATCATGATGGGTTTTTCATCAACACATGAAAGGTCGAATGTATGAATTGTGACATAAGGGTTGGTAGAGAATATCAGTGAAGTTGAGTATTTCTAATTAAGCCGATTCACAATTGCATCCTTGCTCTCTCTTCAGCTGTTATGTTGCTGCTTAATAAAAAATTTCACTTATCGGAAATATAGATTCTCAAATTGCTGACATCCGGTTGCCGTAGTAAAGATTCTTTCAATGAGTTGGTCAATCGTAAATAATGTCCCACTTGATCTCCTGCTCTTTTTTGCGAACTTTATTGCCTTATTTCCTTCGGATGTCAATTTAATTCGTCTGTTGCACCTATAACATATATGATGCTAGTACGTGACATTTTTGAATATTGACGAATGTACCAATCGGCTGATAATATTTTTTCTGTGAAGTTTTTACTAGAAAACCATGAACGCTTAGAAAGTATGGATTTTGCGAGAAATTGGAGAATTGAAAGGAAACAACTGGCCTTCCAAAAAAGTCGAATTACCTTAAATTAAACTACTTGTTCCAGAAAAAACCGAATATGAGTCAGATTTGTTTGTAGATTGGATGAAATAATTCAGGAAAAGGTAATTCCAGAGAGTTACCAATGGCTTTTGTGAATTGGGTGGTCGCACTGCTAATTTTCTCCTTCATTGAGCTAAACACTGGAATAAAAAACACTTCCACTTTTTTATATTTTAGAGTTATTTTCTTTAGAAATTTTCTGCAAATGTTGGCAGCATAATCTTGATAGCGATTCATACTATTATAATGTTACTCTATGTATCTCGAAATATGAATTATATCAGGTCTAATGGTTTAATGAGTTTCTAAGGGTTGTTTTCTTTAATAACTTCTATAATGAGTCTATAAGAATATAATATCAGAGATCTCATGCTGTTAGTGGTTTTATGTTTGTTGTGTTCCTCGCAAACTGTATTTCGTCTCCTCTCATACAACGGCATAAACGATTGTTTATGATGGCATATAGGCAAGCAGGCGTAGATATCTTCCCGCATGCATCAAATAATAATGGAGTTCCATTCGAAATACATGTAAAATTCAGTCGGCTATATGCAGTTGTTCATATTTTCCTCATAATCCACTTTCCTACAAAAAGAAGTCTGCAAATGCGCTAAAAAATTGCTACAGACGCCTTCCAACATGAGCGTTTTATGTTCTTACAGGAATTTTTTGTTATGGTTTCCGCAATTTATCCTTTTATTGATGAGACGATTAGCTTACATTACAATATTGTTAGCGTTTTCGTGCATCCATGCGATGATTTACGAATGTGCTCGTGTTCTTTAACTAAGTGATATTTTGATAAGCATAGGCTGATGCGCCTGACAAAGATAAACCCATCTTAAAGTTTTTCTCCCAAATTTGCCTTGCAGGTGACAAATATTGATGACTTCGTCAGTAAGACTGGACATGTGTTCACATGCTTGTGTATGCCTAGGTATATGTTTATGCCCATGCATGTATGCGTGTGCATACATGATGTGTAAATGTGTGTCTGTATATTCATTACAGCTACTTGTCTCTCCAGTTATCTCATATCACAAAGAACTCGGGCTAACGTTATGAAATGTTGTTCGCACTGCGTGCACCCTTGCAGCACAACGCATAGCAATAATAATTGCAAGTGAATCGTTAATGCTAAGTCGAGCTACAGACATTAGAAAGCGGCCAAATTTGTAGAGCATTTCATGCTTTTCGGTCTTCCTTTTTCGTTACTCGTATGGCAAAGAAGCGATTCTCTTTCATCAATACCTTTTAAGAATTGTTGAATTGGTTGGCGGAATATAACAATATTGTTCCAATGATTTCTTAAATTAATTCATTAGCTGGGCAAACGATCGAAATTCACAAATCCAGAAAACTTCTGCAAAAACTTCATTTTCAGTGGGACGTTACCAATAAACGAACAATGGTGGTGTATAAATGATTAGGAGATGCTTTTGACCATCTGTGCTTCACTTGACCAAAAGCCATATTGGTGAGTGAATAAGATGTTCAGTAGTTCGTGTATCCTCAGATGTGAACAATTTAACAGCAGTTTAACATGTCTGCAAAATGCATTAATTGTTTCGTGAAGTAGTGCAGCAAATGCTCATCCACATGACATAATTCATGTTATATTTGTGATAAAATCAGCGGCGATGTTACCACCGATGAATGTCGGTGGTAATATCGGTGCCACCGCAGCAATAAAACATCCTATAATACCCTCAAAACGTATGAAAGTGCCGTTACCAAACTCTAATAGAATGATATATTCTTCCTTCGTTAAGTATGTTAAGGTAAGATTTTAAAAAATTCAGATATTAAGGTAGAAAATTAAAATTAGGAATAAAATACTACTAAAATAGAATAATAAAACATGACACGCTCCTATTTCAATGAAATTCGTCGTTCTCTTCGACTAACACTTTAAAGGGATTTATAAATATAACAGCAAGAGGATTTCTTTTTTTTCTGCTTCGATAGTACGACAGATCCGCGTGGCAAGCATATGCATCATCCATTGCAAAATTCTTTTTTTTCTCTTTCTAGTTATTGCCCGTTCCTATTTCTCACAGCGAGTGGCATATACAGAACCGCAAATGCCCGCACCGACAATTATATGCATATGCGATGTGAATGAAGTTTTTATCGGTATGTGGGAGAGATTGCTATTTGTATGTGGAAGGGAATGCTATGATAAATCTAGAGTAGAGTAATAGTTTTTGAAATAGAAATGGCAGAAATATTTTTTCTCATTTTTGTGCTTAATATATATACATCATTTTCAAAAGAGTTGAGATTACCATTAACGGTATGTGAATAGAAATGAACGGCAGACACAAAAAAAATTAGAAATTGAGGGAATAAAATACGATGAAATAGATTCATGCTGGGAAGAAATATTCGGTAAATGAAAGTAGTTTTCAAAAAATTCGCGAAATGAAAGGAATGATGCTCGTTTGACTTAGTATCGTCGTATATTATAGAAACCGTTTCTTGACTTCAATCATGACATTGATATTCCATCGACTGAAGTCCAATGATGAATATGACTGTCATTTCAAGGGGGTCATGTTCACATTTTGCCGATGAAATTCGAGAACGATTGAGAAACTGAAGAAAGGTGAACTCAAAAGTTAAAAAGATGACTTTTTGCACATTTTGCAATCGTTGCAAGCAAGCAGACTACAATCAGTGAAAAATTCTAGTACCGATGTTGCCGAAAACTTGGCAGCAAATAAAAGATACTAAAAGAAAATCGTTAAAATTAATGAACAGAGAATTTTAAAGATAGGCTGCCATTTTGCCTCTCAGCCTGGGACTTGTCAGTTAGAAGCCACTCGATGATATTATGGGGTTTTGTAATTAGTAAGGCAGAGAACGCATCCAAGATCGGTGGTCGGCAGAAAGAACGCAGACTGACTCAATAACTTCGCATACGGTGTTGGAGACGAATACACTTAAACATTAACATGAATTTTATTGGTGATGAGATCATATTTTAGAAGAGTTCGAAGGATGTTTTACACCGTTTACTGAGGAGATTAAAATTATGTGAGCAATATATATGAGCGGTTGATTAAATGAAAATCTGCATTCCCCACTAGGTATAACTGTTTTTATCACCTATTTTCCAGTCACTTGATGTGATAGAGCTAATGTCGTGCCACTTTCTTCGAGTCATTTCGCTTTCATCGTCACTGCATCGGCATTTTTCCTTTCTTTATTTCTTTGCATTTCATCGCAAAATTTTTCGATCAAAACATCTGAAATGTTCACTACTATTGTTCACATGTTGGCAGCACATAAACTGCTGTTGTTTCGTTGGCACATTTTTACAATCCCCCTCAAGCGCACTTCCTCCTTTGGCTCTAATATCTTCGTTTTTAATCCTTCAGGTACGTAAAGTCACCTGTATATTTGCGCTATTCCAAGTATTGCGTTGGCGATCCATCAGACGATTAACGAAAGCTGCTAAGCAATGCTAAAAGCAGTCTAGAACAAAAAAGTAGGTCGTTGCTCTGAAAGAAGACTGCCAATTTGCTAACGAATCGCTTACGTCCCGTAGGTAAAGAACAGAAAAATCTACCCAGACGATATTATTTTACGACTTTCGTAATAACCACTAAAATACTCCCATGTTCACTAAGGTAATATATATTACATTCAAAACGTTTCGATGTGTTTTGCCCATATGCTATTCGCACAGCTAATGCACCTATTTGCCTTTACTATCGCCGTCGAACATCAGCATAAGTCACTTTTTCATTGGCTGATGTTTATGCGAATGAAATATATAAAACAAGCATAAAAATCTGATTTTTCGCTCAGTTTTTAGCGACTTAAAGCGTTTGTTACTCATCATAAGTATCTAATTATTTCGAAAAGATTGTCTGCCGATTGGGGAAATTAGTATTGTTGATGTTTGATCGCATTTGTTCGATTGAATGCTTTCAGACGAATGAATTGGAAGAACGAATGAGAAGAAAAGTTGCTAATTTCTATGAGCAAATTTAAAAAAATAAATTTTTGAATATAATTTTCGATTATTTTAATTAAATGCGTTTTTTTTTTTGTTTTCATAAGATGCACTGCTTTTAGAGAAAGAAAATTTGATTCTTTTCACAAAACCGCTTTATTTTACCGTTTGAAAGAAACGCTAACAGAATGTTTATGTAATCAAATTAGCAATGTTCTAAAGAATTTCGTCATTTCTCTTTCCGGTTTGTCGACTAAATCGATCAGCTTCCTAAAATTAATATTCCCATTCTTTCCTTTTTTTTTATAAAACAAAAACATTCGATAATCCATCTTAGTTGTTTGTGTTTGCTCGAATGACGTTCAATATAATGGACGAAAGAGAGGTGATCAATGTTATTCGATCGGTAGAAAATTTCAAATTTCCATATTTCAAACGTTCTTTCTTAACAAAGCGGCATAAATTTCCCACTTTTCTATGCGCTATTTGTGAAGTTTTGCAGTTTGGTAAGAAATTTTATAGATTAGATAGGAAAACTGGTAGCAATAGATTGATATTGTCGAGCATCTAAGACTCAAATATTGCAGACGATAAAGATGACTCGTAATAGTTATACATTTATCTTTATCGATATTTTGGTTGGCATCAAGTTTTGGGAGTAGAATTTTTCTTAGCATATTTGTCATACAGTATTGTTCGGAAAATGTTCAGCTGAGGTTTTCTTTGTAAAGTTGAAACTTTCGATTGCAAATATATGCTTTCTCTTCTTTTCATTGGAGACAGATATGAGGTTGGTTTATTCTGAAGAGAGCGAATTTTTAGTCTCTATAGACTACAAAATTTTATAATGTGGAATTATGAAACGATCTGAGGGCTTCCTGGGCGCTTAAATGTGTGATTGTTGCAATGAGACCCTCATAATTCTTATCAATAAATGCTATTTATCGACGGTGTCTTACATAAAAGAGGATCTCCTAATTAAATTCCAATTCTATATTTTAAAAATTTTCAGCGGAATTATTTCAGCAGCTTTAGTTGGTGGCTAATTCACAGCTAAAAAATTTCAAGAACTTTGAGACCTATAAGGAAACAAATTCTCTTCGTTTCCCCATCATTAGAAATATACCGCTGCTTTGGAATTCATTCAAATTTCAGAGGTCCTTTGTTTCTAGGGATATCTATGGGAAGTTGTAAGTTCTTTCCTTAGTTATTATATCGACCTTTTTTCAAGTTGCCTTAAGCTTGCAAAATTTTATGACTTAATGGGTTATGCGAGAATCGTTGAAAAGACTAGAAAGGATTTGAAATAATCCAACACTGCTTTCCTCTTCTATCCCTTTTAAACCACTAAAAACAGACCCTTAAGCAAATTTTAATGTTAACTGTCTGATCATCCGAAAATGTTGGAACAGTATATTTGAGTTTATCAAACCAAACAATTTGCATCATATTTTCATCCTCTTTTTTCACTTTCCTTAGCACATTTCCTTAATTTTATACGAATTTGCCGGATGTTTCACAATGGGTTGGCAAAAAGTGCCTCTCGTCTTGGGCTTAAAATCTGTCCTGTTCATTGGGGTAAGCGGATATATATCAAAACATCCTTGTATAACGCAGTTTCATCGATAGCTGTGTCCTTTCTCCTTCATGGCCCATAAAAACGTCATAAAGTGAAAAAAACGACGTCGGATAGCCTTTTATCTTGGTGTTTTTTTGTAAACTGTACGGCAGTGAATGCGAAAATAACGTCATTTCTAAAATCTATTCACCACAAAAATAAGTAAATGCGTTGAAGTAACTCGAAAGATTACGGTAGTTGCGTTTACGATCGTTGACCTCAAATTGTATATTTAAATGATTGCTTTCACAGCGCTGACATAGAGCGGCGCATGGCAGCATTTTAGCCACAAGCGAAGAGGTTATCACGTGAGGTGAGCGCAGTCTATCTACTTATGAGAATTAATGGCTAATAGTTTCATGCGGAAGTATGTGATTTAAAAAAATCATAAGAAAGATTCTATAAAGAATACTCTGAATGCGGAATTTCTTAAATCGTCGAATTCAGCCCCCTTCTGTCCGCTCTTCTGCCACTTTCAGTATTCTCTTGTGAAGACAGAAGTTCATTTAGTTTCACTTCACGTTCTGTGCAATCTCAGTGCCATTCCGGATTCGTTTTTTACGAGCTCCCTGGAGCTAGCGCAAGGTTGAAGCGAGTTCTTTATTTATTTCCCGAATTTTCTCCTCCTGTAATTTATGACTCCTCTAGCGGAACAAGATTCCATGTATCTGTAGAATAAAATTCGAAATTTTATAGCGATTTTAAATTTCGCTTAATTCTGATGCAGATAACTCCTGCACAATTTCGATATTCGTGTTATGCAATGGTATTTGTTAGGTGCTGATGTTGCACAGTGCACTAATATCATGAAAAGGTAAGTATTTGCCTTATGTGCTTTTTGTGGTAATAAAGTGGCATTGGATTGGCAAGTTGTTGAAATTTTAAATCGAGCTTATATTTTATCGGAGTTCCTTCGGTCGATTTGACTACGGGCATGGCAAATTATCATGTCGATGTTATATAAAATGGCGTCGAAATGTATAGCACCATAGAAAGTATGAAATTTTCCACCGAAATGAAACGATGAAGGTGAACTGATGATAGCGAATTATTATGGAGAAATATGAACTTTTTGGGAGGAATTTTTTCCACCAACTTCGCTATTTTAGACTTTGCAAATTACCCGAAATAAGCTGTTCAATTCGTTCGGTTAAAAGTACTCAAGTATAAATATGATGCGTTATTATAATTTATAATTCAACGTTGAACATTTTCGAGGACTGCTTTGCATAAAACGTTTACGTATCTTTAGTATTGGCATCTAATGAATTTGTGTTTAAAACGTTTATTATGCGAACTATTGTTGTATGAATATGTTTATGTTTGCGCCTATATGTTGTGCACATAACTTGAGAATTTGATGCATCGTTTATGGTATTTGTTAATATTCGTCGCAGACGGTCTCTTCGGCTTTCAGTTTGTCCCATCAAATCTTAATGTAGCTATCAATCTCAAGCGCGTCTAAAGATTTCCATAAATTTGTATTTTAGTTGCATTTCTATTCAGATGGGATTTTGCACTACAATTTTGCAACCTGTAGAGTAGGAAGGTATTGCTCTTGCAGCAAATTTAAATGAGCTTCGTGTTTGATTAAAACATGAGTGAGTACTTTAATGAAGATTCTTTAATTTTTTGATGGCGACTTAAAAATTTTATTGTTGTAATGAGCGAACTGCAAAAGCTCTTCACATTGAGCTCTTCACATCTATCTGTTCTTTCGTTATAATCTGGCGAGATCTTTCAACAAGCATTTCCGTAAATGTTCACCCATGCCTGATTGATGACATCTGTGTAAAGTGATCGATTTCCTATGGAACATTTGTCGGTAGAAATCTAGGTTGGTGGGTGAGTGGGAGATACGGTCTGCGAGGTACCTCGAAAGGTCTTTTTCTGCCCCATAAAATGCTGTATTATAGTGTGCGACAGTATACGCATGTGGACTATCGCTATCGACGGCCACCAGGACGACGACATAACGATCAACAAAGCTAGAATGAGCTCGAGGAAACTATCGCCAGTGAGGTGGGGTTCTAAGAAGATTACAAGTAACATAGCTGTTATTTTGTAAAGGATCTCCTTCGTTAACTTCCGATCCCTTCTGTTAAATTTGGTCAAATAGATGAAATCACTAGTTGATCTGTGGATTTGGTGAGGTCGAAAATTGAAAACAAAGCAAGTAATGTCGTCGGGTTTGCCGAGAGAGGAGAAAGCGAAAGAATGGGCTCAGATACCATTCACCGCGTTGACATGGGCGAGTGTCATGCTTTACTTATCCGAATATCAGACTACCGAAAGTTGACTCCTGTAACGCTATCCTCCAAAGATTTACTCATTGTGATACAATAAGAGAGGACAAAATTGTTGCTTTGTGTATTCGCCGATTTATGCTAAGATAGATGAGATGTGGAAATAGATGCGATGCCCAACTAAAGTCGTAAAAATCACAGATATTCCAAAAAGCTTATTCGTAGAAAATTTCGAAGTTAAATGCCATCATCAATCACTTGGAAAATGAACAGCTCAAAGTCGTCTTGCAATAAAATAAACTTTATACGTAGCCCCATAATCGTCTAAATCGTACATCGATAAGTCCGTTACAATGTATATTTAGCAGTGTTATTACATATATTTTGTAAAATCTGATCGGAAATTTCCAGTTCACCTATAGGTTACATAAAACATTTTCGATTTAAAAATCTTTCTCCTTGCGAAAAGCAAATTCCTCGGAAAAATCCTGAATCTGAATAATTAGACTGAAATTTGTATCCGATGAGAAATTACTGAAAAATGAGCACATACCCGCGAGATGTAGGATCCAATGACTCCATGACTCGACTCTATGTATCTGTCAGATGTAAAAAATTTGCGTGTCTAGACTAAATATAAATAAATCTGTACAGGAATATATATTTGTTGATTTTTTGCTTCACAGTTATTAAAAGGGATATGTTTATTGCAAGTAATGATGAGTTACGCGTTACAGCTACCATTTAGAGAGGTATTACTTCTACCGACCATGGAAGCACTCTTTTCAACCGAAATAAACCATTGGTAACTTAATTATAAACGAGACCAGGTGGAAGAATGGAGGAGGGGGAAGGTGTTGAGGAGGCTGTGAAAAGGAGCGGAATGATGAGAGAAATGAGAGTTCCCATTCTCGAACAGACGAATGATGCATGGATTGATGTTGCTCTCTTTTCATAACGTCGGTGCAATTTTGTCTGCTTATTAGTGCAATAATTGTAGTAGACGAATAAGAGTATACTCAATCAGTTGTTCCGCAATTATTTGCGTGCACAACAAAGGAACAATTCTCATCGGCCACAGAGCTAAAGATGTGATCTCACCTTGAATGTACTATTAAAACACCTCGCTGCAATTAGAGACCAGTTGCGGTGCCAAATGTAGCAAAATGTTTCTGCAAAGAATTTACTATACTCTTAAAGGTGCAAGTTTGCGCCAGTGATCATTCTTTTACAAGGAAAAAAGTTGAGATCCGAGCTCTTCCTTAATTAATATATTCGTTCTTGTGCGCTCTAAGCCTAGGAAGTTCTAAATCTCAAAGCATTTCAATTCACGGCATAATGGGAACCCTCTCAGCAATAGTTGTGCTTTTTGTCACTATCGTTGCGTCGATGTCTCTATTTTCGCAAAGAGCAGTCGTTAGTGCCGAATGAGTGTTACAATCTCGTACGTACAGTAATAGCTGCGCCCGATTCAACCCCATCCTTGCGTCAACACGAGAGTAGAACATCTCCACTTTTCTTTAAATTATAACGAAACACGTTGATGAATAGAACACATTTAAAGACTTCAAACGTATAATTCATTTGTTCCCAAATTCCTACTTAATCTTAAATATGTCTGCAAGTGGATTTTCCAAACCTTTAAATAAGGAATCTATTTGAACTCTCAATGGGCACAGGGCGAACTGAGTTTCGATGAGAGTTTATGGCCTAATTTCTTCGATGACACAAAGTCATGGATTGGAATGCACCCTTGGACGAAGTTGTCGAAAAGTTGAGGAGTGAGAGGAGGGTGGGTGATGAAAGGAGTGAGTGGTGGGGTGAAGGGGAAGTGGGGGGGTGGGAAGGGGGAGGGGGAAGAAATGAAGAGAGAACGCCCAATGCAATTGATCGAGCATAGTCAGACTATTGATTTTGAGTGAATCATTATCGTATATTCTCTCATAAACGCTGGGGAAGTTTTTGGCGTACTTTCAAGTTTCGCATTGTCTCTATAAGATATTGCTTACTTTGAAGTACAAATTAACAAGTAATTACTTTAAAAAAAATGAATGCATAGAAGTTTTCGTGAACTTAGTCTGAGGTCGCTTAGAACCATATAGATAAATAACAATTCAATCCTTATGCCTTCAACGTTCTTTACTTCCAATAAGCATTGTGTGATGTCTCATTAGTTGCACTATCGTACGAGACTGTATTGCGATGAATTTCATTTCGCAACATTTTAGGGATCATTGTTTATCCGCTCAATGGTTGATTGCCCATTTGCTATTGCCGACTCAAGGGGTGATTGACTCGATTGCTCGATTTTTTTTCTTTTTTGTGGAGTTGACCATTACAATTATTGTTTTAATAGTAATGATGAGTAGAGTGCCCGTACCCTACGCCTAAGGAGTGCCTAGGCTCAAAAAGGCAAACAATAAGGTAATTTTATGGGCTGGGTTTTATCGAATATCTTTTACCTCATCATGCTGAGATTATTATTAAGTAAAACTGTTGTTTTGTGAACCGTTACCATTATTTGGGAAGTATATAGAGAAGAATCTCTTTTCGTATGGGCTATTAATTCAACATTTACGGTCACTTATTAAATAAAGCAATAAGTATTTGTATGCGCGAATATTATAGCACTATAAAATGATTTATGATCCCTTTCAGTAAACACTTAAAATTTTACAAAGTTGAATTTCTGTTCGAGTCGCTTTCAACGAACGCAAGGTGGATTATACATGAACTGAGTCCGTATAATTAAGGAACGATTGCTTGCGGTAATTAACGAACGGTAACAGATAATGTCGAATATTTTTATTATTAATTTCAGGTCATTCATGGTACCATCGGCGAATTGGCAAATTGAACTATGACGCTCAACAAGAACGTTTCTCAACGAGCCTTCGACTCGAAAATACGTAACTTCATAAGTGCTTAACCGCTCAAGGTAATATTTAAAAAGTCAAACAAATTATTGTCTTTGAGTTTTTTATTTCTTTATTTTTTATTCTTTTATTTTATTTTATTTTTTCTTGCAATAGAGTTTCATTATGTCCGAGTGAATGTCGTTTGCATTAATGTGACTCTTCAAGATTGCGTCGCGATAACGACGCTATGGCACTCCAAAATAAAAGAACCATTTGAGGGGAAAAAAGGTGCACAATTCGGCTGTATTTCGTTGCTTTTCTTTACTAATTTACTTCCATTGAGTATTTCTGTTTGAATTTTTATTTTTTCTGCTTAAGAAAATATCAAATAATGAAAGTGTGCCATATTTTGTTGCGTCGGCGTGGTAGTATGTTTAATAAAATGGATGCAATGAGTTTACATTGAGTCGAATGCCCGAAGAAAGCATCTCTCAAAGGAACCATATCGCCTTCATAGCGGGAATATTTTATGCCGTAAACTCTGCTGGCTATACACGCAAAGCACCTCTTCCTGGTCAGTTCGATACCGCCGTAGTATATCTTATAACCGAAATAATTTTTCCTCCTGTCGTCTATAACATATTTTTTGCACTTTTATGAACAACATATTAGGATGTTGTGTATGTGGACGGGGTTGCTCTGGATAACTTATTTTAGTTACGGTTTTCTTCCAGATTGATTGATTTCTTTTGCTTTTTTTCTGCCTATTTTTTTTTTTTTCATTGTGATCCTTAGAAAGGATTCCTTATCAGCTAAATCACTCTTTAACAGATTCCTCATTTTGCTGAAGCACATTCTAGCCATATGTGTTAATATCGCATATTTTTCGAATATATGATTGCAGAATGATTGAAATAAGAAAGTTTCTTTTGAACAAATCAATAAATATATGGAGAAGAAGGAAAGTGGCAAACAAGTTGGCAAATTTAGGAATTATCAGTGTAACTCTTTTTAGGAATTCTTAAATCGGATGCAAATTTGACTGAATTTCGAAGTACCACAAATCAAAAATCACTATGTAGTTAAATCGATTGCCACTCAGTTTCCATGTTCAAATTTGCAACGATTTATTTAGAATTTTCGATAATTTCCCTACTATTCGAACGCGCGAAACATGAAATCGTGTCCTCCTAACTTTATAGAGTAAACAATAATATGCATATTTGAGGTCCTTTTATTTTGTTCTCTAATTTCAATTGCCAGAATGGAGATTTTCGATACTAATCGAACAGTTGAAGCTGCCTATTCAGCTCAACTTCTACAATCGCCTTTCAAAATGATTGGGTGTATCTCGTCTGCAAAGCGAACGATGACTTTTAGTGCGTGCTGTTATGCGTTGGCATCGTTGCATATCTGTCTGCTCGTTTAGTGTATACTGATGTTGTGCGTAACGCCTTTCATCTTGCTGCGTTTGCGGTGCAATTTGGTGCGAACAAATATGTTCATTGTATAGGACATCCCTCCCCATTTTTGTGTGCCCATAAATATATATGACAGTCGGTCCTACGAGAAGTAGCCAACATACCCGTCAATTAACTTGGAGGACGGCACGAGTATACATCGACACTTCTGTGAACAGCGGCAACTTTTGTTGTTCGACTTCTATATTCGAAATTGGTGTGCCGGCGACAAAACTATCCAGCTTTTGAAGTCTTTCTCTCTCTACACCCCATCCCCTCACCTCTTCGGGAACGTGGTGACCGAAATGTTGCTAGAAAGTTTGCAAAATTGAATTTTTTTGTCTGACCTTAAAGTGTTATTTGCAACGGTCAGACATATTCGAAGACAGTCTCCTTTTTTATGCGTAATTTGACTGCGTTTAGTTAGGCTATATAGTCGATGCCGTACAATCAACGCACAATCTTCGATGGAGTAAATTGGTTGTTAAGCGTCTTTATCGGATAGGGTTGCTCACAATTCAGTTTTAGATGAGCGGAGACATTTAGGCGAATTAAGACCTCCTTAAAAAATTTTCTGTTTCCCGTGAACCAAATTCGCATATTTTCAACAGAGGAGAACTAATGCTCATTGTTTGAGCAATTAATATATTTATAACGTGATTGAAGTGACGTCGCATAGCGGCATCGTTGCTCTTGTTATTGAGGGGTGAGAAACTATTCCTATTTTTCCTATTATTCCCAGTTATGCTCCAAATTCCTATTATTATTCCCAGATTATTCCTATTTTCTCCAAATTATTCCTAAACTATTCCTATTATTCCCAGTTATGCTCCAAATTATTCCTATTTTCTTCTGTGTCTCTGAAGTGGTACTGTGTGCAAATTTCCGATCTCTGCTAAGTGACCAACTTTTCATAGTCAAAGCTCACAGTACGTGCATTATCGTTTATCCTATTCACCTCACTCATTACAATTTACTTGTAATCCATGTTTTGTGCTTTTTTTCACAGCAACGTTATTTGTTGATATTGGTGCGTTACAAGCCTTAGAACGCATATAAGCGTAGACATAATTGGATTAAATATATGCACGAGATATTACAAGTTTAGGTGAAATTTTCATTTGTACGTTCGTCTTGGCTGTTTGAATTCAAATGATGAGCTGATAATTTTTTTTTCATGGCGTTTTTTTCGAAACTTATTTGATAATGATATTTTTATCGGATTGTCTACCATCCAGAAAATAGGAATAATTTGGAGCATAACTGGGAATAATCTGGAATAATCTTATTTGGATTCGGAATAATCCAACAACTTGGTACAGTTTGGACTAATGTTATTATCCATAGCAATTTTAGATTTAGTATAGTATTATGAAAGCGTAATTTCATATCACCTCTTCTAGCGTTCTCATTTGCTAACTTATTCGACTTTCTTTTATCATTCCTGTGATATTATATCATCATCACAAAATATTCGAAAGAGTTGGATCAGGATGAGGGGATAACACATCGTGAATCAGAAGGTAGACGTTTCGAGGCCTTCATTGGAAGGCTCGTTAAGGTTGTTCCCATATATAAAAAACTTTTGTGAAAAGCTTCAGAATATGAGATCGTTTAGGGCAAAATAATCTCACATACGATTCTACTGAACACTATTTTTGAGTGATTTTTTCTCTAATTTTTTACTGACCATTTCAGCTGAATACATCCGATATAACTGTACCTGGCTTATTTTCTTCATTGAAATCGAGTATGATACGTTAGTTTGTCCATAAAATTATCAAGTATAATATATGTTGTCTTCACCAATATATTTTACTTCATAATTCCAATCGCATTTGCATTAAGTCTTTGGAAATAAGAATTGAATTTGGCTCGAGGAGAGATTTTTTCGGTCAGTAGGCAAGTAGTCGAAAAAGGAGAGCACTGTAGAACGTGCCCAGATCTTTTCGATCATTGTTGTAGTATCGTGATGTTTAGTTTCGATCTGAGCATTCTCAACTGCGCTGTAAAAATCGGATAGCACATAAAATGTGCAAAGAAATTTCATACCTCCATTGACAAAAGAGCGTTACAGTGATGAAAAGTGGTCAAAATTTTGTGGGCAACTTTTCCCATCCTAATTCGACTTCTATATGTTATCCCTCCTCCTCGTTGTCCTCTCTTTGCATCCGTCCTCTCATTGTGCCGTTAATGTAGCCGTTATTTCTTCAAAAAACCTGACTGCCTCTAAGTGTTCGCATATGCATTAGCCTGAAGAAACAAAACGTTTCTCCACCAAATTTTTTAAATGCAGCTCTGGAGGCTTAACATTGCAACTTGTTAAAGCATATGGCGAAATTGAGGTTGTAATCAACTTTGTAGAGAATTTGTGCAAATCGCGTGATCGGAATTTCCGGCGGAGTGAGAAGTTTGAAACTGTAGAATGAATGAGGATGACGTATAAGGATGGTTGTACGAAAATGTGACTCCAGGTGATATCGAAAACTTGAGGGTTGGCAGGCCAGAAGTTTCCTGAGATCTCTTGGGCAAGGAGGAGACCGATGTTGGGGTAAAGTTATATGAGGAGCCAAACGGAAGCAACGTGGTCATCTCGTTGTATTAGATTATTTTTGTGTCACATTCGTCTAATTATTAGCCTAGGTCGTTTATTAAAATTTCTATATTTTTCTCTATTTTAAGATCGGAAAAGGAGCAGTTCGAGAACGCGTGAGAGAACTAACCTTGTTATAAACGCCTTTTGAAACTGGCCGGTTATGTGCATCTGTGCAATTGCTTAGCGACAACATATAATTTACCTTGCCAATAGATTATGTGGAATCCGGAAATTCAGTTTCGCTTTCCTTATTTTTCAGGAACAGTATTTTTGCTTGCAACCAGTTGCATGAGTTTTCTAAAATTAGTTGTAATAAACGGTGTGAAATTTTCGGTTGGAAATCTATAATTTAAAAAAAAGGATCAGATTTTGTTGGATCTCTGTAGAATTGGTAAAATCGACTCGAAAAAATTCTCAAAGTGCCCACAGGGGTAAACTGTGCACCATATCGAGCGGTGAATTTCTATTTATATTTACTGATTGAGATTATTCGATGAATAGATCAACATTTACGAAGATTTTCATAGTTGGGATGCAATTGAGATCAGTGAATTTGCAGAATTCAAAATGAAAAAGTTGCTGGAAATACTTTCACAGTGTTGCAAAATTGCAGTTTTCCTGCCATCGGTTTTACTGACGATGGAAGCAGCTGCGCTTTTTTTCGCTGCTGCTTTTGCTAACGCAAGGTGATTTCTTTCATTGGCTGTGCGGCTTGGAGTGATCTATGAGAAGAAAGGAATGAGAAAGAGGGGAAATGGAGGTAGATTCATTAGGTCTGTCTACTCTTGTATGGCTTATAGCATAGGTCTCCTTTAGTTAGCTTTAGTGTCTGTAGCGATTAAAAGCATTGTATGATTGCTCCCTCGTTTCTGTTCAACCTTACATGTCTACAAAACGCAATCCGCTATCGCATTAATAACGGTAGTGCATTCTTGATCCATTTCGGCACGTAGAATGTGATGATTCCTGAAAGCGTTCCATCGCTTGTGTATTTCTCAGCGAACACAAGGGAAGGGCATTCGATGAGCAGTTTAACGCTCGTTGGCCAACTTTTTTTTCCTGGTGATTCCTGTTCACGTACTGCTGTTAAGTGCGATGTTTCAGATGAGTTAACTCAAAAATATCCAGACGCCGATCGAAGAACCATTCTTTATCACAATTTTAAGCAATCGCTTATTGTCCTCGGAAGGTTCACTTATCAAAGCACTGATAAGACTTGAATAAATCCCCTAGGAGCTCAAATTTAGTGCCAGATAAAAAGAGCGCCTTGCACTGAAGAAAAAAAAAAGTCAGACGAGAAAGCAGACTAGAATTGTGAATGATGTGCGCGTTACCAATTTCACTCTCCTCATCAAAGGACATCATCACATACAAGGAAATAACGAAATATTTAGTTTGTTCGACGTTGAATTTAATCGTTTGTGGATTTTTTCTTCTTTCTTTCGTTGTAATGGTCCTTTTTTCCCTTCTGTTTATGATATTTTGCAATTCATACAGTTCGTACGAACTTATTGAATTGTCCTTCAAACCGTCGCATCACATCGCATTTTGAATGAATGATTACATCTTAATGGCCGTATCGTTCGACTGCTTTATTTATTCTCTTGATATTGATGAATTCAGCGAAAACATATCGCATCGTCCTCGCTAATCCTTTTCGTTACTTCCTATGCTTTGGAAAAGTTATGAGAGGGGAACAGAATGGAGGAAGAGGGAGATTAAGAGAGGTATGGAACTGAGAGTGATCTGTTTTATGCATGAGCATGAGGTTTAGAAATTTGGTGGAGGAGAAAGTGCATTTCAAAGATTCCCTTGTCCTTTCTACCATCACTCTTATGCAATAAGAAACTAATGTGCAGCTTTTGGATTTTATTTTATGAAATTATCAGGATATAGCAGTGAGGTTAAATGTGATTGAAAAAAAAGTCCTAGGAAATTAGCGATACTGCTGCTCTCTGGGTTATGGCGATCATCCGATACTGGCAAAGAGCGACGCAGGTTAATTGCTGAAAAAATTCGAATGGAAGAGTTATTTGAAGCAGAATCGATTCACTTGCAATTAATCATAGAAAATAGTTAGGCGATCGTCGCTTCGATGGTTTATCGGTTCGGTTATACAATATTACGACATCAGTGTTGAATGTATAACGGTTTTTTTTTAAATTGTCAAATGAGAGTGATCATTGCTTGACGCAAAGCCCCTCGCATCACACTGTATCGCTGTATGAAAAAAGTGGTGTGTGTTCTCGGCCTGGAAGTGTGTCGCTACCGCTGAGGTGTATTCACCTATCGCTTGTCGACGCTAGGTCTATAATGCCAAACTGAGTAGGACAGTGCGTGCAAATGGGAGAGCTGCCGAAAGCTTATCGTCAAACTACTGCTATGATATGTGTTTGTTTTCGAACTTGTTTTCTGCAAGAGTAGAAAATATTTATGTCTTTGTATCCATAGAGGAAAATGAAAATGAAACTTTATTAGTCTTTCTTACGTGCAGGTGATAGTGACTGACAGTGATCTCGAATCATCACACAAGCATAGGCGCAATCGAATGGGTTACGCATACACTTGCAGATACGTACCTGTGCACTGTGCCCAGATTACTCACACATATGTGCAGACATATATGCATATAGGTGCACATACACTCAAGTATGCTGACGGAACACACAGACACACGTGTATATAGAATCGCATTCACGAACTGCTGTAACGTCGATGGAATGAAAGATGCATGTGGCGTTGAGGTGAGGTGACGTGAAGCTCCCATCTCGCTGTGCATCTCCTCGACGCTGGTCATTATGAAATATTCATCCCACCCACCCCATATAAGCTCGACTGACGCGCAACCTTGCGATGCTTCATCGCTTCTCTTTTGCTTGCACTTTGCGTTGGTTTCGTTTTTCTTTCTCCTCTTTTTTTCACCGCATCACCGCAACCACTTCGTCTCTCATCATCATCACCGCCATCGTCTATTTCATTCCTCACTTACTTACTTCTTTTATTTCGTTTATGAACTCGATAGAATCGTTAGCCTTAATCTGAATTTTAATTCGATTTAGAAATATTCAACAATTAAAAGAGACAGTGGAGCATCCCATTCACTTCGTTTGTTTGTTGATAACCTTCGTTCACCTATAAAGACGTAGAGGCTAGTAAAAGTATATTTCAGTGTACTGCATTACTGCTTCAACACAGTTAATTGTTGGGTATTTGGCGGACTGCCGTTGATTGCACTATGGTAAGAAGTATCGCCTTTTACTTCACTCTGCCACCGGTACTAAAAAATCCCTTTTTGTTCATTGATTCCTGTAAAGAACTACCAGCCTGTCACTGCAGCTGTCATTACTGCCTTTTTCTGATCTACCGTATCAACGGCGTAGATACTGTTGATTGTTTGCGTTTTTTTTCGCAGCCAATTGACATTACAAAGCATTGCCATACATGCAGTATTGCAGCTGCAAACATCACAATTAATCACCTTTGCGAGAATTTATGCTCCGAGTAGCAGTCATGATAGCTGTAATTGGGAAAGATAGTGGGAAGAAAAAACGACAAGGAGGGGGAAGATCGAGCGTATTCTCTCAAAATCGTTTATCATATTTTTCACCTTAGACAAGGGAATATTTCTGGTCGCGCGTTCTCCAAATTAACGATCCTGCTTCGTTAACAAGCAAGTTACCGATATAAGAGGCTTATCACCATCTCGTATTCCCATAGTGAGTTTCAAAAAATTCCCTCAGAGCCATCGATGAGTAAGTGAGTGATTTGACTATCCTGAATTTCCTTCTTCAATACTGTAATTTCGGGATATTTATGCGGATATTTCTTGTTTTAAACAGATTTTTTTATTGGATTAATTGATCCTCGCTCTCTTCTATCGCTTAAGCAGCGCAGTGTTGGTGAATCGTGTAATATGATGAGCGTGCAGTGTGATATTGGCATGATGTAATATTGTCATGTCAGTTTTACGTTTAGCCATCAGTGAAATCATAGAGTGCAATGAGCACATGACGATTGTTGATTTGTCAAGCATTAAGTGAATAAGAAAGTGATTTTTATTTTCAGATATTATTGTAATATTTCTGCCACTCCCCCACTCCCTTCCTTCCCCACCCCCACCCCTCTCTCATCAGCATCTCAGTGAGCTCGTTTCTTGTCTACTTTGTGATGTATGATAGCCGGCGTTGTGTATAGCAGTTATTTTTGTGACGTTTCGTGGTGGTTAGACGTTAAGCCAACATAGGAAGTAACACGTAATCCGATATATCTCAACATGATGACTTTTGCTTCTTCATTTCCTACCCCTTGTTGAAGCTGCTCTCTAGCATATCGTTTGTGCCGCTCTCTTGGCATATGCCACGGCAAGTTGCCATGAGGCAAGCTGCCAAGTAAACAATCTCGTTTTCTTTAGCAATAACAACATATGCTTAATTTACTTTATCTTCTTTCTTTTTTCGACTTTCCCATCTTCACCTGTTACTGATAAATGCGGTCGGACTCACTCTTTTTTGAGCCTTATGTTTATTTGAAGTCTGAAACGTGAAATTATCTGATGATCATGAAATATACGTCGTTTAATGTTGGAGGCATTATACTGTTGCTTTATTTTTCCCCATCTCTCTCTCTTATAAATTGAAATATAAGTAATTCACTGGAGAGATGGATGATTATCAGTTCACTAGTGGCAGAGATGGATGACTATCAGTGATCTGAATGATATGTATGGAACTTCATAGTTCCTACGAAGAGGTTTCGAACATTCCGCCGATGAAAATAAATAAAACCTCCAGCTAAGAACCAAGAAAGTTTCTTGTAGATACTGTTTTGAGAAATGTTAAAGTAAAATTAATTGTTATGTGAAATCCATTTTTTAAATATTGAATTTTTTGAAATGTAAGAATAAATGGGTACTTACTTCATTTTAACCAGTAGTAATTCGTTTCATCATTATTGTTCCCTTCAAATTTCAGAAGAATTTTAAACATACGCACATTTTAGCATCATCAAGTGATCATCTTTACTGAGATATTATCCGCTCAAAGAACTTAATGTTCTGTTTATTTCACCATTTTATCGGATATATTGGTTACATGGAAATATTAGGTGGTGGGAGTTGGTTTGATAGGGGTTATGTTCATTTGGCATTCATATCAATATATTTAATCAATAGGTTTTCCAGGGATTCCGTAAATGAAGGTGATTATCCTCGCCGATCAGCCCTGTTGCTTGCGGAATCTTTCCAGGTTTCCCAGTTCACTTTCTCTCTTCCATATGGAAAACGAATTGATAAATATCCAAAATCTGGTCGTTTTTCCATATGAAATAAAGCGTGGAATATTTTTAGATCGTTCAATGTAACGGGAAAAATTCATATATGCAAAAGTGCGATTGAACTACCGTAGTATTTTCATTTAATATGCAATGCTGTGCGCTGGCTGGAACAATACGCCGATGGCAATGACCTCTTTTTAGCAAAGATGAGAAACGCAAAAAAGGAAGAGAAAAAATACTGTATTCGTTGCGGAGCCCTCCGAAACTAAGCGATAAATCGTGATGCTTTTTATTGTTCCCTTTGATGAAATTTCGTTTAGCTAAGAATTCTATATGAAGATCATTTTAAAGTTTTTTGCATTAATCATTACAGCATTAAAGTTAATAGCGATAGATATATGCGTTTAGTCGTCAGACGTCGCCGTCATACACGTCGGTCTTATTCCTATCTTCCTTGCGATTAATTATCGAGGACAAGATAATGCAGTCTTAAGTCTTGGTCTATAAACCTTGGACTCCTCTAACAGCAGTTGGTTGATACCTCTATAAGCCTCAAACTCATCTGACAGCAGTTGGTTGATACCCCAAGCATCAGTAATTAACTTATTTTTCATATTTTAGTATATAAAGGCTCAGTACTAATAGATGAAACTCTACCACTTATGGAATATGGTGAAGAAGTTTTCGAATGTTGTTGTTACGTGAAATCAGAAAGTGGAAATATATATCTGTTCGTTATAGAATATAACCTTCGTGAGCTCCGCCATATGAGAAAATATATGCGTTGCTTGCAGTTATATGAAGCGTGCTTCGCTTGTTAGGCAGTAGAGATATGCAACATTTCTTTTCGTTACATCTTCCTCAGCTGTTGATGGTATATCCGGTCACTCTTTGAAGATAAGGGATAAAGCTTCAGGTATGCTTCATTATGATAGTCTATGATATAGAATTCAGGGCAGCACACCATGCAAAAACGAATACCTTAATTCTCAGATTTGGCGAAGTTTTACATATTTGCATTTAGAAATGTAAACAGCCGCATTTATGTGTACTTGTCTAGGTGTCCATGTATGCTTAGAAACACGATGTATATGCATATTCCCTTTTTGGCCGAAAAGCTTTAGCTCAAACGCATTTTGAAACTGGAGCTGCTAATTTCCCTAGTATTACTTTTTCTAATTGTTTCATCAACTCACACAAAGGTTATAGATATTTCAAAGTGACGGAAATTTCACACTCATTTTCCGATCCATCGGACTGTATTTCGCACCTGATTAGATCATTGGGAAAAATGAGGGAAATGATATGCGATTGGCGATTATGCATCAGGCTAATGTGACCAACCGCTGTTAGCAATCACAGACAAGAATAAAATATGCAGGGGAATGTCATCATATTCTAATTGATCCAGTTGCCGGTGGAAAACTTAAGGAAAATTCGTCACCTATAACTTTCTTCACTCTTCTCTGCTTCTGCTGCACGGTGTAATAGAAATCCACTTGATGTATAATGCGTAGAAATCTCAGTTACATTGAAATTTCGAAATCCTTTTTTTTCCTTTTTTCCCCGACATTAGAATTCCTTTTTCCCCTCGACGAAGAGCTAACAATTTTTGTAGCTTTAGCAGTTGTAGCTCCCCAATTTCAACTATAAGGTGTATAGGAGAAGGATGTATATATGTGTATAGATATATGAATCTACGCATAGATGGCATCTGTGTAATGTACATTTATGAAACAAATGAGCACAAACGCATTAGAATTGATCGTTTATGGGATACTTGTACCCTTCGTGGGAAGGTTGAAATATGCTTCCGCTTTATTGCAAGAGTGGATGTTGTATTAATGTCTTTAGCAGGATTTCTTCATTCCAGTGATTTGATTTTAACTGAATTTTCTCCCAGATGATACGTGGTATTTTTCGAACTCTTTTAATAACTTTATGTCTGTATGTCCGTCTGTGTGAGCGTAATTGAGTGTGAGTATGCCTGCAAATGCGTAGGGGTGTATCTTGGACAGGTAATAAGTCTCCGTATGCGTACGGCGGGAGGAGAGTTGGGAATTTCTGAACTCTCGTTCGAATAACTTTCAAGATCTGATGCACTTTCTGAGATAGCCTCCTATATCACTGTCCGAGATAGCCTCCTATATATCAACACTAAAGATGTATGTTGCCTGTGATCGGGTAGTAAAAGGAGCTCAAAGTTGTGCTAAATGACCTTTCCGATGTGCATAAGGCGCCTTTGAACTTCCGCTCATCGGACTAACCGTTTTCAGTAACTGCTGTTGTATACGATAGCGATACATTTACGTTTGATTATTGCAACCGCTTTTGCAATTATTTTGCTCCTATTTCATGACCTGATCAATGTTACTGCATACAAATTGTAGATATTTCCAAATTTCCATGTTTTTCTTTTGATCAGAAGAATGAAACTTAAATGTAATTTACATGGTAGTCTGTGGTATACGTTCTGTCCCACTCAACAGCTTTGACGTTCATAACAGCCGAGTTGGGTCTACCAGAGAGACGTATGGTTGCACACAGATATAGAAGACTCATAGGCGTGACGTTGACGCAGTTCACTTAGTCAAATGCGAGTTTATGAAAGTGCCTGATTATTTGTAAACGATGCCTATCTGATCATATAAATTGAAGCAGAAGTGCATTATTACGCATGTTTCGTCGTCTTTTCGCTAAACCATTTAACTTTTCGACGAGACCGTGAAATCGCCGATCGTTCTATTTCCTTTGATGTGGATTTGTGCTATTTTTAGACTTTTTTCCATATTAAAGTAATGTTTTATGCTTCAGGGTTAGAAGTTTATGAGCAGATTGGTTCTACTTGACGGACAGTTGGATGTCAAGTGGGCAGCCAATGTTTGAAATGCCGTATCCTTTTAATTTAGCCGCTGATATGCTTATTCAGCTCGTAGATTGCTCGCAAAGCGCAGAAACGATGTAATCCGCGAAAAGAAGCAAGAAAGAGGGCAAAAGGTTATAGCTACTGGAATTTACTAACCTGTTCTACGACCTACTGCTGACGCACTGATGATTTTTTCAGCTATCACTGATGGTTTTTTCGACTAGCACTGATGCGAGATTTATGACCAAAACAAAATTCTAAGAAAAACGTATGCGTGTAAGGGGTGCTTTATGTGTGAATGCAATATTTTTAATGTATCAGATCTGCATTTTAATAGTTGATACACACGCACACATTATATGTATATATATATATATATATATATATATATATATATCGTTTGATGAGTTCATTGATACTTTTGCTTACGTAAGTCATATCGTTGAGGTAATATAACGAGTTTTGATGTTATCCTCAATGAGTGACATTTACCGACCTTCATCAGAATGTGTCTTCTGCTGTTGTTTTTATGGGCGCTGCGTCATTTGCGCACTTATCAACCAAGCAACAGGTTTTTTCGTTTCCACAGTTTCTATCACATAGATGGAGAAGAGCATAAGGCGAGGAGGGGAGGGTGGGTGGTGGAGAAAGGAAGGAGAAGAGGAGAGTGCGTGAGTTCATCGATGTTGGCATGGAGAAAGGATGATACGCCGTTTATTATTCTCTCATATTGAATAGATGTTGATGTGTTATGAGAGATGTTCGGGAGAAGATCGAGGAAAGGGAAGGCGGCTAATATTTAAGTGCAAAAAATCCTCATAATCTTGAGAGTGCGCATTTTTGCGATTTAGCAGGTTAATGAGAACAGTGCTGTTATTTGTTGCTGGAACGTTTACGTGCAGATCTTCCTTCAGTGATACAAAATCTGAGTGCCGTATATGAACTTCAGTGAGTGTCTCCCTCCCAGAAGTGATATTTCAAGATGAGAGGTTTGTGAAGAATTAGTGATAAATGAAAAGAGGAGTTAATTATGTCAAAAGAGAAAATTAGTTACGGAGATGAGTAGGATGACTTGTTCAAGCCATAATGCTAGGAAGAGATGAGGGGAGGGGTGGTTTGGGGGAGGCGGCAAGGAGTGTCATAGGTTTCATTTGAAAGAGTAGAAGTGCAACGAGTGAAACCACTGAAACGTATCTGTTATCCCCGTTTTCGCTGTTCATCCCAGCATTTTTTTAAATTAGTAATTCATTTATTCACAGTATAATCGAGAGCAAATGCGTACATGAGTTTTTCATAGGAGCCTAGTGAGGGACTTCGACTTCTCCAGAAAGACGTGGAGCAGTGCGTCACCTTCAGATGTTCGTCGCCAATCTTCAGGACTCACCGACATTAATGGTTGTAAGCGTAGGCGAAAAGAAGTTGCATTAAGAGGGCGTTGTTATTATTGGAGTGCGTAAGCGTGGTACTTTCTTAACTGGCATGAGAGACGGCCGTAGAGTGTACGATTCTGTGCTGTTGCTCGGTTGGTTGGTTGGTTGGTCGGCTCGTTGGTTGATTGGATTGCGTTGATATATAGAATGGGCGTCCAGTTGCTTCCAACATCGTTATGAATGACGTTTGAGTTGTGTTTTAGCGTTGTGTCGTCGTTAGGTGACGTTGTGGGCGCGACAACGTACCGATGATAGTATCTGCACGTTCGATCTTCGTACTTCGCGCATGCACCTGCTCATAACAACACAAACACCCTCCACATCGCCTCCTCCTTCATCGTTTAATGTTCAGGTGTTTTCTTGAATTCTCAATCAATCCACTCTTGCAATTCTGTTTGGGGCTATGATCTTGAGGTATTTTCCTGAATAGACTCCATCTCTCTACTGTTGCTTCTTCATTTTGATTTCTTATCCACTTGACAGGTGTTGCGTTTCATAGAAGCTCGTGGAAACTTTTGAGTGAAGGTTGGATTGCCTACTATAAAAAACATTGGCGGGGAGTGTTTTCTGGATGAAATAAATCGGAGTAATGTATTGAACATGCGTAGCTGCTTATAAGTTTGTCCTTCTCACAACATGATAGGAGGGTCATATATTGAGATTTGACAACGTTTACAAATGAACACGATTTATCTGTTGGTGGAAGTTGGTGAGTGCGCTAAGCCTGGAAGTTCCTGACCTTCAGGTATACCCGAGCAGATCTACGTTCCATTATTTATTCTCGTTTAATATGATTGCCTGCTGTCTAAGTTATCTGTAGTGCGTATCAACGTTGAAAATTTATTTAAATATTAAGTGTGGAATATGTTTTTAGGCAGTGTTAGTTTTCATAAAATTTCATCACTATACATTGTAGTTCCAGTGATTCTTGAACTGCCGCTACTGAATATGCACATACATATACTAGCATTTGCATAGCCCTGCAATAATGCGCTTCTTAAATGCAGATGCAACGCAAGTGTAGTAATCAGATGACTTAATGCAGTTTTGCAGTTGCATAATTACACGGCAATTTAACGGGGATCTTAGGTTTTTGTGTGTACGTGTTGCTTTATCCGATCGTTTCAGCGTTAGTCGTTGGAAGGAATTGAGAAAATTATGGACGTACTCAACATTCTAGATGCAGCTGGACTTTAACATTTTGCTTGGTCGGCGAGTTCGAAATGAAGTTATAGACATTTAAAGCAGCAAAAATTTACATGTGAAAGCTTATTTTATGGTTGATCGGCTCATATTTCATGGGTAATTTTCTCCGAAGAAAATAACTGTTGATATATTTTTGAAGTTGTTTAGTCTATCAAGTGAGATTTAATAAGCATATAATGCACTATATTTTCCATTTTCGATGGCTTAAATTTTTCTCACGTCTATTGGCCGTTTAATATCGCCTGCCGCAGGAGAATGACTACATGAAGTAAATTGAGGGAATTTTTTAATATCTAGAATATGCAGTGAACGGGATTCCGAATTGTAGCAAATTCAATGTTATTTTCGCCTTTGGTTTTCCACCGTTAGATGGATATTTCCGAACACTGTTTAAGTAGATTGATATTTAAGTATAACTCTTACAAATATGATTATCCTCTCACACAGGTATCTTTCTGTGTAGGTGCATCCACATAGGTATGTAATTCCCAAATATGCCATGAAATTGACCATAAATATTGACTCTATTGTATTCCATTGCCGTTATGATTTGCTGTCATATGTGATATCCTGAAGAAATTTAATCATCAGCAGATTAGACAAGGACCATTTGATTTAAGCACTGAGGTCAAAGCACATCTATCTACTCCTGTGAATAAAACATATTACAGGCTTTTTTTCGATTATTTATTTCACAAAGGAGTTTTCAATGATTGCTCGATGGCTTGATGTTTTAAAAGTGGATACGTGGTTGTTCTTATTGGTGTTATGGAAGATGAAATGAATTCGCGCAAAACTAACCATAATAATTCACGTCCAGTTACGATTTTTATGGACACAGTTAGATCTGCATCTGTCTTATTTATTTCTCCCATCCCTGTCCAATACTGGTGTATTTTTTCGAGCGCGGCGTAAACATTACGCAGTCCTTCCATCCATTTTTAACAGGTATCTTCCGTTTTTCTGATGTGTGTGAGAGTTTGCGCTCAGCGAGCAAACTGATATTCTGAAATATAGAGAAGTCAAAAGTGCCTATCTGTTTCTGAACTCGCCCTTACGAATTGATCTTTTTCAGCCTGATCGTTCACAGATTCGTTTTTCTCATCAGATCTACTCCTTCAAGAGAAATTCCGAATTCTCATGCCATGATTCTCTGTATAGACGTGGAACTCCATATGTGTATAGAAATGTGGACAAAAAAGAAATCATTTAACCGTATACAAAACGTCGATTGAAGTTTTCTTCGTATGTTGGTCATCTTAAAAACCCTTGGCCATGGCTACATCAAATCTAGCAATTACAGGATGTGGCCAATTAGCGTTTGTGAGGAAACGCCTCCCGTGACGTCTATTGTCTGGCGCATTGTTGAAGCGCATATGTGGCATCAACTTTCCTCCCCATAATGACGCGTCGCACAATTAGTCCGATTCGCCACCGTTTTCTCATTTCCTCTTATTCGTATCTCTTTGAAGAGGTTCTGTGCACATTAAAATTTTTTCATAGAATGTATATCCGGTTCATCGTCTTGGCTAGTTTCCGACTTCTTTCGTTATCCGGCGAACGAACAGCAATTGTCCTAAGTGACCCTATCCTCTTTTCACTCCAAGAAATTTCTTTCTCTATAAATTTAAAATGAAATAAATTGCTATAAAATTAATGCATAGTTGTTTCCGAGTCAGTGGAACAATTTCATTTCCACAAATATATTTTATTTCCAAGTTTGGAGTATTTTTTGCAAATTTTGCTCAAAGTAACGGAAAACAGTTCGTTGCTTATCAATTTCAGGTGGATTCCATCCTTAATAGTGGTTAACATTGTTATGCACACACAAATAATTTCTTTCGATTACGTCGGATTGTTCACCTCTATGGATTGCATAAAAATGCTGTGATGCAAGTTTTTTAGAACAAAAAATGAAGATTATCCGTTGGAAGTATACAAATAAATATCGAAATGTCTATCAAGAAAACGGAAGGAAAAATGGGAAAAGTGAATGGGTCGAAATCAATCACCATATTTGGCCAACTTTTCGACATTAAGCACAAAGTGCTATCCATCGTTTACGGCATAAATATAACTAAGTTTACTTTTTCGTTGTTTGTTGTCGCAGCGAAGCAAAACTGTAAGTTCTAGCGATAACACTTGAGGCTATAAAATAAATCAAAAGTAAGGTTTCATATGAACGAAATAGTATATGCAAACGTCATTATGGGCAGTTCGATAGAAATAGAGATACTTATGGCTCATTGAGGAAAATTTTAGAGGACGTAAAGGAATTGAAAGATTTGAAAGCTCAGAAATAGTAGATCTAAAGCAACGTCAGTAATGTAGAAGTATCTACTGCTCTCAGTAGCATCATCTATTATATATTTTTATGCCATATAATCATCGAGCAAATACAATCATAAGAATAAGGATCATATATATAAGCAATTAAAAATTTTCTGAAAGGTATATTGCTGATCTCAGGTGAAAAGTACACCTATCAAACATGCCTAAATTACCTATAGGCGTGATAAGTTAAGTGCTGACGATGAGTTGTTAGTGGGAGTTAATTGCATAGCGACCGCAAAAATCAATTCGACTATTTATTCCCGAGTAAGTAGGTATTGGTATTGGAAAAGGTAACTTAAATGTTTTTCCAGGAGATTTTTCCCAAGAAAAATCCAATTGTTGGAAACCTTTAACAAAAAAGTTGTCTACATTATTTGCTTGTTTATGAGATGTTTGGATATCTAATGCCTTATGTCGACTCTTTGAATAAGAGCCAGTAGTGTTATTCGTTTGTATAAGCGCTCAATAAGTATTGTGGTCACAACAATGACGCTATTCTATAGAATATTTCTTTGAATAGTTGTGCTCTCCACGAAGGTGAAGAGTATACGGCGGTTGTAAAATCGCTTATAAACACTTACTTCTACTTCAGTTCCATCTCCAGTTACTTCTTTTTGTTTACTTTATTATTCCGGGTTGAGTTACTGTAGCACTTACAGTAATCTGTTATTTTCTTTGCTTTACTCATTTAGCTATCTTTTAAGTCAACGGTTGCAGAACATTTATGAATGATGAACTGTGGCAGTCATAACTTCGGTAAACAGCTCATATCATCACTCATTCTCTTCATGAAACAACCTCGATCCTTGCGCAATGAGTTTCAGCAATTTTTCAATCGGTGCAGGTTGGGTCTATTTCATAGTTCCTTTTTTACATCAAAAACCTGCTTATAAATTAAATATTCAGCTTAAAGGTTATTAATGATATTTCATCTCACGCGAATTATATTTCTATATTATTCTCCCGAGAACGCTTTTTTTCGTTGATTTTCATTTGGCTTTAAGCCTAAAATTCGAAAAACAACAATGAAATCGATGAAAGTAGTTGCAGATTCAACCATTTCATCAGTGTTTTTTTTTTGCAGTGATTTGCGCTTTTCCTTCGTACTCTCACAGTCAATGATAGCTTGTATATTCCTCATGGCGTTTTAATTACCGAATTGCATCAAAAAGTGCGGGAATGAAATGATAATCGGTGAAAAGCATATTCGATATAGGTTGGCCTTCTATCCGCTTTTTTGCATATTTTCATCCATCTCTCTTTCGTACCTCTAAGACATTATCCTTAAAGGTGGTATAATTTCCCGTTCATTATTATTAGTGTAATTTGTAATTTAGTGTTTTAATTTAGAGGAAGCAAATTTTCATAGAGGCATCATGCATAAAGATGCAGTCATTGTGGTTTTGGGTATGTTGTACATTAGGATTCATTCTATCATAGTCGCGTTCTTCCAAAAAAGCCATTAAAATTGATGCATACTCATATGGTTATTGGCACGAACAAAATAAGGCCGTAGTCATATTTCCGAGGCCTATATAGGTCGAACAACCTCATAAACTACGAGGTAACTCAACTGTTGTTTCTTTTACTAAAATTTGTAATATTATCACTGATAAAAATTGATTATCGATCAAGATGAGTTTGGGTGATTCCCATACTACTTTTTTCTCTCAGTCGTAATAATGCTGTTTACGTAGAATATTTCTTTTTTTTTGCATCAAACAGTTTACGAGCAAGTTTTTGTTTTTCATTTACGCCGATTGCATGTATTATTGATAAGAAAACTGATTATTTGATCCAGTGCTGATAACATATGATCAGAGCAAACGCTCATTGTCGTTTAAAGGAATTATGCTGAGAAAATCTGAAATTTGAGAGTGGGAAAAACAGGAAAATAGCAAAGAAAAGTTCAGAAAACAAAAAATATGTACTTATACCTGACAATAATATGTGGAACTTTTTTCTTATGAAATATAATGGGTTGATTTCTAAGCAGTACGTAATGAAGTTTATTTAGTTACAAAAGTGGGTTCCGTTTTAGTGCGTTCACTTTCAAACACCTCCACATTTGGCGTCAAATGAGAAAAGTAGCATGTGGCACTGTCATACTGATTTGTTTCGTGTGTATGTGCTTTTTTCTTTGCGGTGCATTTAAAGTAATTTAACGGTATACCTATAGACCATTAACTTTTACTCAGAAGTAAAAGTCTGATTCGTTTTCGCAAGTATTAGTTTCTCATTCATTGAAAAAAACCTGCTCCTCATTCCCGTTCACCTCTGCGCCCATGCCTCCGCCTCCCTCTCTCCTTTTGCTTGCAAAAGAGCGGGGTAATTCCATTAATGAGTAGTATTTCTCATAATATAATTGAGGCTTTTGAAGGGTTTTTAAGGGTTTGTTTTAGCTGAAAATCTATATATAAAAATGTTTTCATTTGTTTATAAAATTGGAAATCCGATCGATCATTAGTGATTTTGAATTGTTTGCTGAATTTTCAAAATGAAATCCTACCACCTAGGTTGCTTCAGTGGTTGGAAATTTATGAAATAAGATGAAACATAGAGTGGTTTTCATTGGAGCCGTGAAGCTTTCGCAGAATTGGTCGATTCTATACATTTACGTTACTGCTAACTTCTTCTCCTTTACTCCATTTGATCTTAGTAGAAGAGGATATTTTATCTCCTTTCAGTAGTGCGTCAGTTTTTATCCACTATTCGGAGGCGTAAAAAATAACAAATTAATATGTTGCAGCAGTGTTTTTCATTGTTAGATGAAATATTTCTCCCTACGAAACCGATTTACGATTGGCGACCTATTTGAGCGCTTGTTTGGCTAATTGCTTTCGCCCTTCTTGTGGCAAATAATGGACCAATGTCGCAATGCATGAGATGAAATGCAGGATTTGAGTGATCGATGGACCTTCGGGAGACCTGAACTAGGACAGTAGGGATTAATAAGTCGAATAGTTGAAAAGTCATATGCAGTAGTTACTTGTACACATTTTGTACCGCTTATTTCGAAATCATAAAGTAAGAATATCTTCAGGAGTGAATCAGAAATTTCATCACCGCAACGCATTATCAGTAGCGCCACGATACATTAATCTAGACTAATTTAGTCGGGTTTGATTATGCAGCGTCCAGTTACTAGTTTTTTTTTCCAGTTATGTAGCCCTAAATGACTAAAATAATCTGTCGTAGATGAAGCCGCAACATTTTACCTGCCTCTGCATTTATACGGGAAAAAGAGTTGGCAATAAAATTGAAAAATTGCTGAGTGATGAAATAGCTGTGAAAATCATACTCTTATTTCATCTGATGAAGTCATTTACTTTGAGGTTGCTCGATTTTTACTATTCCCTTTGAATCGCCTATGTGGGACATCACTCAGCAGTAGTATTCGATGGCATTTTCTAGGTTTGCTTTCTTTGTGAACCAAAGTGCTTTTTATATTATCGATGAAAATACCGGATTTTAGTTGCAGACAGTTTTTTGCATAATTTGCAAAATGCTCTCCTCTATATGGTTAGAAGTTTTCCTAAAATATATTAGTGAATGTTTTATTGAAAATAATGTTTTTTGGCATGTATTTTTCAACTTTTAGTTCATAAATAACGTTTAATTAGTGTCGTGCGTAGCTTTTGATAAATTATCAAAAAAAGAAGCATTTCCGATCGAGTTAGTGTTTTTGCACACTGAAAGCGAAAAGATCAAGACTGTTTGTACTCTACAGAAGTAATTTTAACCGATTGCAGTATATATTGTTGGCGGAATTGATCTTTTGTAGTAGGGATTCGACCAACTCTCATCGGAGTTTCTCGTCATAAGATTGATGCATTCATTATATGGTATATCAGAGAACGCTTAACGCGTCGATTTGTTTTCTCTAAAATGCTCATATTTTGTCGATATTTTATTCGAAATGGCGAATAATCATATATTGCGTTGTTTATTTCCATACTTTCCATCAGTTTTTGAAGCGAATAACGGAAAGAAATTAAGTGAAGAATAATTTGCCTGGCTTCTCATGATTTTTTGAAACAACTACATAGTCATTTTTTAAAATCTCTTTTTTCTTTTCTTTCACTTCTTCTTGAAAACATCACTAGAGGGAATACACTGCATGTAAAATTGCACTTTTGAATTTTTACTGCAGAGACTATTTTTGGTAAGCGTTATCTTTAGCTGAAGTTCTCCTCTCAGTTAATTTAAATGTCAGTTTCCTTCTAAAGCGATGATGGATTGAACTGATCACTGCAGATATATGTATATATCGATCCGTTGTTTCTGCTTTATATCGCATCTGCGATCCTCATAAATAACTAATCATGTTCATTTCGGCAACTGCGTAACGCTCGACTTCATTTTTAGTTTTTTTATTGTCTTTTGATTATCAGTAAGTAAATTATCGAAATTCAATGCCACTTTTTCCAAAGTTTTCTTCTGCCTTCGTTAAATTTTAGACGTTAAGAAATTAGTCTATTCGTGCTGCAACGTATATGTAATGTAATATTTTGCTTATATTAATTTTTGGCTCTTACCATATCGTTACTATAATTCTTTATCCGGTGTAATTGGGCGCGATGTGTATTGCATTTTGTAGTAGCGTCCTTATTCTTGAAAAGTTTATGAAAGGAGGGGACAGTAGAGTTGCTGATAATAGAACTTTGAAGGTGTCACGTTGATGTGAAGAAGCGATCGTAGCCTACTGCATTCGCTTTCTCCAGTATCAACATTTCCACATCGACGATCATATGTTACTTATCACCCCACATCAAAGAATCCGATCTAGCGACGATCTCATTTTGCGGTCGTTAGCAAATCACGACGTTACGCTGTTCACTGACTGTTTGTTTGCTTGTGTGATAGGGATGAAATGCCACCGTATCGATAAGATCCACTATATGCCCTCATATTTTATGCTGAAAATAAAACTGAGAGGGATTTTAGCGACCCTTCTTTTCCCACTAAGAGATTTTTTATTGGTCTTCTTAACATATTTAATTTTTTTTTTTCTTCTTCTTGCGACGTAACGATTATTTTCATCTTTCCAGCATCTCTTTTTTTGCGACAATTTTATTTCTCATTCAAATACCATTCGTACGAAAAGTTCAGTATAATTTTCAAAATGCTGCGGTATTTTTCCCATTTCTCTATCGTTTGACTGTTAAGTGATTCTCGGCAATGACCCATCAATATGAGCAAGCAGGCAATAGGATAAGTAATAGTTGAATTTAATTTTTACATGATATGCAGAATTTTTTACTAGCGACCGGAATGGGTCAATGATTAGTGAATAAGGGGGCTCATTTAGTAAGTGGAGTTCTTTGATGAGACAACGAAATAAAACACTGTTGGTTGATTATTAATTTAGGAGGCAAATAAATGGGCATATGGATAAGTAAATAAATTTTGCCGATTCATGAATATAGTGAAAGGAAAAATCGCAATTATTTGATGAAGGTTTTATGAATTATATGCTGACTATCGTAGAAATTATAATGTTGGAATCGGAATTGTCATTTTAAGAAGTAATAATCGTTTTCTTTTTTCTTTAAAAGCCAATGAAAACATTTGCCCCGCTGATGGATGAGAACATGTCAGACAATATGCTGGCCAATAAAAACGAAGATTACGTGCCGAATCTCGGCTAGGCCAGAAAAATTTCTTATGGCCTAAAACCTTAGCGACGTATGTTTGTAAAAAAAAAAGATGTAAATGTGCTCATTTATTTGTATTTCTACTGATAAAGCATTCAGTGCCAATAAATATCCCCTTCCATAACACTCTTACTTCCCACTTCGATGAGACTGTAAAGTTATGCGAAGGTTAGAGCTTCGGCTAGTCGGAAATACAAAATGATGATGATAATATTGGCAGAAATAATACAAATGCAGTGAGAAATTTGGTATACAGATTTAACAAATGTAACTTACTGATATCATTTTCGCGAACGAGTTACATATCAATGAGACTTTTATTCATCTCGCTGAATTTGGTCAGCGAACGAATCATCGGATTCGTTAATAGAATCTTTCTTTTTAAATTATGAGAAATGTGGAAAATATGTATTTGCTTTGCAATAAGGGTTTCATGAATTTTATTGCTTCAAATTCGTTTTTAAAAGTCCAGAAGCAACGATATTCAATGTGACTCGTTGTTGTATTTTTAGTAATGAGAGTTGTACTAGGATAGTTGGCACAAAATGTTACGCAATCATTTGCAGATAAAGCTAAGTAAATATCATTCATCGCAATGGGGACATTTTTTATCCAATCGACTCTTGGCACAACTATCTCAGATTTATAGGCGAGTTTCAAGGGAATTTGGTGCCAGTTGGAAAGTTTTAAAGTGCTAGAATAGTTTCTACTAATTAAGTTATTGATCATGCGTTTTTCATTTTTTTTTTCTTGTGTAAGATTTGATTCACGTTTTGCTATTTTTATAGGAACTTCTCTTGCATTCAGTTGTTAATTGCGTAGTGGGTGGGCTGTTGTAGTGCTGAGATGTTCTCTTTTTCCTCTTTCTTTTAACTAAACTTCATGTACATTACGAAACGAAAGTAATTTAATAAAGCAGGATAGTGATGTTATTCGTTCCACCTTGATGCATTCGTTTTTCAGCTATGCTTCGAGTCAGTGAAGCTTGTTCTTTCGTTCAGTCCCTCATCGGCCATTAAATTTGTCGAAACAACTAGAGGTGTGTCAATTCCATTGTGGCTGTAAAATGTGGATGTTTTTTCGCCTTTACGGCCACTATTTTAACTCATTTGTATTCTGATAAGATAAAAGTATACGCATCATCGGTATGGCATGTATAACTGCAACTTTTTTTGTGAATATGTCTTTTAAATTTAATAATTTTATATGCTTTTATGTATTGCTTTTATATTATATTTTAACTGCTCTCGTTATTAATGATATTATTAGTGCAGTTATTGCTGTTTGATGAAATTTAAGCTCAAGATGAGCGGTACTGGAGGTGCTTATATTGAAAGATAAAGTACCACTAAAGTAGTGAAAGATTCATTTACAATAACTTTTATATCCATTAGAAAGTATAACATAAAATTAATATATTGTAGATTGGCCACAAATGGAAAAGAATTGAAAATTTTCTGGTTTTAAATTCTTGATGAATCTCTGATTTTTTCCCCCCACTTTGATGTTTGCATTGTGAATTCGTGAATTTAAGAAGTGATATTTTCCATATGTATAAATTCGGAAGAGAAAAAGCAAAGAAAAATGCCTAACATTCGTTTTCCTATCGCATCAAATGGCAGTAAAATGGGGAAAATCGTTACGACTAGTGGGAATGAATATTATTGAACATCGAAGCGTTGTAGCTAAATGCGCTATGATTTAGGGCATTGAACGTTGATTGCACTTTAAGCGTTGAATGAATGATTCGTATGTGGTTCTATTGTTTCATTCATTTTTGTTTTAATTTATCATTTCTAATATTCTCATTTTCATCCTTATTGTGACAAGTAATTCTATTATTTGTCATTTTCAAATTGTTTCCATTTTTCTATAGTTTTCTTTTCATCGTTACTACGAGTTACTTTTTACTACTTGGAACTTTTTTAGGCGTTTTGATATCATCGAAATTTTAACGGCGATTTACAATGTGTATAATTCTTGCGGCAATCACTATAACGAAATCGTTATTTTAGACCTTCTCTTAACTAATTCACTCGTTCATTCTCTCACATTTGAACATTATCAAATATTCCACTAATGGCAGTCGTTTCAGGGTTTTAGTGTTCAATAAGACCAGGCAATTCTTCCGGAGGGAATATTTCAATATATTAGCAGCGACCAATATGGTGCATTTCGAAATGCTGACACACTTACAATCAACACCATCAACGTTAGTCAACTGCATCGATTTTCTTGAAATTCGTGAATGCTAAAGTTTCCTTAGTAGTGGAAATAAGTGAATGATGATAGGGAGTTGAATCAAGAATCGAAAATCAGCTTTCATCAATCTCTCCGATCGTACTCATGAGAAATAGGTGATCGGCAAACTTTATTATAGCAAGATGCAAAAGTAGAATGAAGGAGGTAACTTGGTGGACTGAAATGCTATTCTAATATGAAATTAATTAATTGATGTATACTCTATAGGCATAAAGAAATATTTTTCTGCAATAGTTAACGCAATTCTAATTCAGATATCAGTGTTCATTTTGCTTTTTTTTTATCCCAATTCGTTATATTACTTCAAATTCTTAATATGTCTATGTGCTAAAATGCATTCATTGATCGCCGGAATGATGAAAATTCATAAAATTCAAATTTATAGCGAAATTGTATTAATTGAACTGAAAACCAAACAAACTGCATTTTTTATTCAAATATTAACTCCTCATAAAGTAATTTCTTCAACATTTTTTTTCTGGTTTCCCATAAAAGATATTAGCAAAATGCATATTTTTTTAAGTGAAACATTTCTGCAAATGTGTTATTGTTAATTTTAAGTCGGTTTATGTGTGTGTACGTCTGCGTATGTATCTATTAGTGCACTTCTACAAGTTAGAAAGTTACTCGATACGAAGATTATATGGTTTCGTTTCATTGTTTATGCAAAGGATTGTAATTTGATGGTTTGGATTCTGAAATAAGTTATATCTAATGGGAAAAAGAAATTAGTAATTTTTCCACGTTCTAGAGTCGAACATAATGGATCGATCCCATCCGCTAGGTGTATTTTCTCATGGATATTTTTCACTTCACTAATCGTCAGTTTTTCTAAAATGCTCTTTTCTTATCATCATAATTGCAAAAATCTTTAGTGCGTTTTGATGGATTTTATTTCATCGTTAGAAATTATATATGAATATTTTCTTACATATTCCGCTGTGAGAGGAAATATTTTCATCGTTTTTGCAAATACAGTCGTAACTTTAAATCCTTTCATATAATTTTTCTGAGGTCGTTTCATTTTTTCTTCCATCTTTCTCCTCTACAGAAAAACGGATTTAAAAATATCAGTTTTTGTAAGTTGAGAGTTTGTAATATGTAGGTAGTAGAATAAGAAAACAGCACGTTGAATTGGTGATATAGGTACTTAGACATTGTGAGGCTGACTTTTATATTCGTATACCGCGAATGAAACTTGCTTAATGACCAGGACTGGCCAAAAATTGGCCAGAACAGTAAATGGCCAGAACTTATACTTGCTGAATTATATTCATTTTGCAACATGTATGTTTCATATGTGGCTCAGAAGAGCTTCGATAAACGAGATGGTTTTATTCGTCCAGTTTTTGTCATCATCTTTCCGCAGTTTATTAATATGTTTTTGGGCCCTTTTTTATACTAATATTATTGTTGCTGATTTGGATAGCAAACGCTTCAAATGCGTACATCGGTCGTTGTATGGATCGTTATGGTCGAGTGAATACGATAGTGGGACATTTGTAATTGAGGACACATCATGAAACACCGTCAATCCACAACTAACCGCTCGTATGTGGTGATGTTTGTCTCACTTTTGTACGCGATCGGCACAATGCAATAAGGCCCGATGTGGGGTACATCATACGGTAGTGTCACGCTGTCACACAAACACGTACGCACACACACCTGCACGAATAGACACGCGTATGTGCACAACATGTATCCATACCCTCGACATGCGCTGGTAGTTATAACAAGAAGAGACTTCATTTGCCGGAAATAATGCGGGTCCGTATCTTGATAACTTACTGGGCAAATGGAATCAAGAAAGTTGGATGGTCAAAGTTGTGGTCGATGTTGGCTGAATGAACGAATGAGACAACGATATGTTATTTGTCGAAATTGCGATATCGGTCTCGACGGTATCGTCGAGTAGTTACATTGCGTCGGAGAGTTAGACGAATAGAAAACTAAACATGAACTGAACGATGCAATAGAGGTTTAGAGAAACTACGAAGAGGATACTGTAAGTGGAGAGTGGGTATAAACACGAAAACGGGTGAATTGTGCGGTGATGTTGAGCGGTTCACTGCAGAACCGGTGCTCCGCATTGGACGCATAGTCATCTATCGGGCAAGCTTTGGTGGAAATTGGCAATGTGATTCGACGAACAACCACCAATCAAAAGAGTTATGAGCGCGCGCCCGTCAGCGTTGCGCCTTTAACAGCACAATAACTCTTTCGTTTGCCAAGTCAATTAGGATTTTCGTCAATATGTATACATTCAGTTTTCCGCCTCTTATGGCAACAATCATCGTCTGAGCGCGATCATCTAGGTTTCTTTCTGCCAAGTGGGAAAGGTCGCCATTGAGACTGGCAACATATATGCTTTTTATGGCTCAGTGACTCATGTCGGCTGAGTAAATATTAGGAAGCGCTGGTATAATGCCTGATGAAATCTGCTTGAAAAAGTCGATTGTTTACTCAGGTATGTAGAAAAAATCTCGATGTTTTTTCTTGCTCATGTTCTACTTTCGTTCCAACTTCAATAATTTGCCTATAAAACTTTAAACTTCAGACTGTTGAAGTTGATCTATAAAGTCATTATTTTTATCTTTTTCTTTAGATCCTTTGAAAAAATTTTTTTCTTAAATCTTCGCCGACATATGAAACTGACGTATATGGATTTGACTGATCTTCGATGTGCTAAAACTGAAGGAGAGCGGTAGGATCGAAGGAAGTAGTCTTAGGTAGAGATACTAAACATGTAGTGATTTTCGCCACAGTCAGTATATATATATATATATATATATATATATATATATATACGTAACGTACTAGCGACCGCTTACGGGGAAGATGGCGCGGTTTTTATATATATATATATATATAAGTTGGCGTTGTTGCAATATTGTAATGTCCTCATGTAAGAATTGTAAAGATGCATTAAAAACAAATGGATTTCGTAAATTGACCTGGGGTTGCTTTCAAGATGATTAAAGGTTTGCCTAGCACTGGCGATTGTGCAATTTCTAATGGCAAACTCTCAGAAATGGTGGATGCTGAAGCTTGAGTTGCTCCCGGTGAGATTAAACCAACGATTCCGTTTCCTGCTTTGTTAGTGACCATAGAGGATATTTTAGTGTAGAGAAGTAATGCTGCAACAGTCAGTTTGAAGTAAGACCAGTTTTATTGCTTATCTCATATTCCCTCATTTACATGACGCAATCGAACATCATCACTTGCCTTTGTGAAATCTTGCTAGGAACTCTTGTAAAATATGTGACGTGTGTTTCAGAGGATTTCCACTACCGTGTTGCAGAAGAATGAACTAGAAAGCTGAAATAATAAGTAGTATGATGAGATATCGTATCTTGTGGATGAAAATAGAAAAATTCGAAAGCCAGTACCTGCGGACTGTGTGCGCCGTATCTTCATTAGTATGACGTAAGCGTAAAGGTTTCTAATAGACATAAAGGCGTATGTTTTCCTTTACTTCCTCTTGCAAGCATATGATGACGATATTTTAGGGGTACATCGATTAAAAGAATTATGCATTTTTGTTTCGAAAGATGTATTTTTGCTGAATGATTGTTTAACGTTAGCGATTCATCATTGTAAAAAGCTTTGTCTTTGGCAGTATCGCCTGCCGCCTTCACAAATGTGGCACTTTGTTTTTCCTTATCTCTCATCATAAGTGTATGACACCCTACGATACAGCTTTCTATGAAGATGATATGAGCACAGAATTTGCATGTTCTGTGTCTCCTCCATAAATCCTCTCTCTCTTTCTCTCTCTCTCTCGCTCTCTCTGGTTTATTCTGGCTTATTCCGGTTTATTTTGGTTTGTTCTGGTTTATGGTTTGGTGGTTGGTTTAATAACCGCCTCTGGTGGTTTGATTTTCTCATCGAGAGAGATTGAAAAATCGATAGAATAAAAAAGAAAATCGATATGATATCATAGGTTAATTTTCAAAATTGTTTATGTAAAATTTCCCATAGAAATTTTAGCGCTATAAGCGTATAAATCGACTAACTCATATTTGGACGCCTTAGTGATTATAAAATTCTTTAATTCAATTAGATAATGAATTCCAAACAATTCACTTATCATAAATCAGTAAATCTTTACAATTCGTTGAAAAATTTCTCTTTTTATGATCGAATCCTCAACCCTATTATTGAGAAATAAAAGGATCGCATTCAATAAACATCTCGCAAGTAGCGAGCATACTTTCCATTATCGATGAATAAAATTGCATCCCATGTGGACGCTAAGGTCTAATGGACACGGCTAATCACCATCGTCCGAATAGTATTCCATAACGATATGATCCCTTTTAAAATTTCATTTCTATATTTGATTACAGTTAAACCAATTGATGCTCACCAGTCATACATCAAATATGAGAAAACGATCGGATGAGTGCCAATTACATATGCAAATTGATTTCCAGCTATGTTTGGATTCCAGGGTTGTCCATCATTGCTAGTAGCTTTATGACAGCCGAATCATTCATCTTCCATTTATTATTATAACCGTTGAGACCGTTAAGCTCAATAAGGATATCAAAAATGACGACTTGATCAAATCTGATTTAGTTTTCTATATACGTAAAATTTCGTCTAATTGGCATTCATATATGCTCATATCACGTAGATAGTTAACGATCTTTTATTCATTTCTTAACGATTTGTCCTTTTCTCCCTTCCATTTTCCTTCTTTTCCTTTTTACATGTCGTTGAGTTCTGTTGATAGAGCTTCTGTTTTCGTGAGTTTTCTCAAATGAGATACTCTGATAATCGATAGCAGTTGCAGCGAAAGTTGGAGTAAAAAGCCAGAGAAGTTTTCAATAAAATTTTGCTGCGTTGATGTTGTTTGATGTGTAAGAAAGAAACGCTTGACCGTTGAACTGGTGTATCGTTAAATGTTTTCACAAAGTCGATTTAAATTCTTTCGTTTGTGAAGCGTGCTAATGTTTGCGTTATAATTGATGAACTTGAAATTCACCTAACGAAGAAGATGGTGTTCTCAACATCTAAGCTAATTTTCACCTATCCATCTTGGAGGAGGGGAGGGAAAAGGAGTGAGGAAGGGTGTTGAGCCTATGATAAAGGGAATCAGGGAATTAAATGAAACTTTTATAAAAGTCCAACAGCATTTATGTTGTATAGAGCAATTAGGCTCTAATATTCCCAAATACCACGCAGAGCCAGAGCTTTAATGTTTTCTTCAGGCAGCTGATCGTTTTATAAGGGAAATATTCTGTTTGAAGCAAGTATAAAGTTATAAGGGACCTGAAAGATTCTTTGTTTTTCTGATTTGCCTTAGCACAATAGCAGTTGGAATTTAAGTACATAAAATGCCTTATTTATTATCAAAATTTTGTATGTTTGCCATAATAGAACGTAGAGTTGTTTTTGTTTTTTTTGTTCTTTTTTTGAAAAACGCATAGAAAAAAAGAGATAAGTGAAAGGATCTAGCACGATAGGCACTTTATGCCTCCCGCTCATTTTACGATAGGCCTAGTCATTGTATCGCATTTTGCCCATAAAATTTCGTGGCTTTAGTCTATCCTGTCGTGAAGTTGAACTTATTTATCGAGTACCTTGAATAGACAAGGAAACTTGTTGTTACCACTATCTATAACTTGTTGTCGCATCATCACTTAATATTATATTTTCCACCTATTGGAGGATAGCTTTTTTTGCGTTTTCCTTAGTTTCTATGTGAGCTTCTAAGGGAGGGATTTCTATTTAAAGAATTACATCATTTACGTGAATTTCAGCTTTCAGACGTATAAGTTTCAGCTTTGCAACTCGTTTTTCATTCTAACAGTCTTTGCCCTCTATCTCAGTGGTATTCACATTAAATAAAAAAGTTGATTAAATAAGAGCACAGTGCAGTTAAGGTAAGAAATAGGTAATAGGTGTTTTTTCTTTATGTTATTCAGGTAAAAACCGAAGGAAACAAACTAGGTGATTTGTAGGTGGGTAATTAAAGATGTCGGTTTTGATGACAGCCAATGAGAGCTTTAAATGAAAGTTGAGTGAATATTTGGGAAGTGATAATTGATCGGAAAAGAGCACTAAATTGTTTGGTAAGTGCAAATGGCATAAAAGAAGAAAGTGAGTCTCAGAAGTGGCACGTATTTACTTTGGTGACAACCGTTTGCCTCATACAATATTATTAATGAAGTCGGCGCAGTTGTTTGGCATTCTCTGCTTCTTTTTACCATCATGACAAATGTTTTCGATGTGATTGCGGTCACTTAGTCGTCCGTTTGTCTGATCCACCTTTCGCTTTTGTTTTCCTTGAAAATAGCACTACTCAAAACGCTTTCTCGCTCTTAAAATAACATAGCGCCAACCCTATTCTCCTTCAACTTTTAGATTTTACGAACATGTGTTTTTTTGTTGTTTTTTTTAGAATTTTCTAAGTCTAGTGGGATATGAAGTTCCATTCCCGTCATGATCACTACGTCAAGTTACTTTTCCTCATGCTGATAAATTGCTGTTCAGTTTTGCGTACGCCGTTTGATAGCTGCACCGATGTATGCACGACTTTCCTTAGAAGGGTGGAACCATTAGCTAAATAAGCTAGTCAATCCTATGTGCAGTTATATATATATGATGGGTAGTTGAATGAGAAGGAACACGCTCAGAAATCCTCCCTTCAGTGTAATTCATTTAGCTGTGAAGTTGCCAGCTGGGATGCTAAATGCGTCTATTAATTTGTCCTTGCCTGTTTTTGTCTACCAGGAGCTAAAATCGAAACAAACTTATTTACGCTTTTCATCGGTATCCATTTGATGGGATCATTTATTTCATTCTCTTCTGTAAAAATTGAACGCGTGGAATACTGTGTAAAATAGAAGTCACTCTTAGTTATCTTACGGTATATCATAGTACTGCTGTTTATAAACTTCGTGAAACGTCGTGTAGCTCTCGTTTAGGATATATATGTATATGACCAGGCAAAGACGAGGACTATGTGTACGTATTGTTTTATATCGTACATAGCAATAAATAATTTCGTAATTTGCTTTTTTTAAATGTAATATCCCTCAAGGTATTGCCGATTTTGCATCTCTCTTTACTGTTTTCGATTCATTTGTGCACGGTAGGCTTTTTATTGCTTTGTGAGAATTTTGCTCTCGTGCACTGCACTATGGCGCGGTCCGCATCTAGGCGTCTGTTCTAGCTAGTGTTTATCTGTGTGCGTTGTACTCTCCACCGAAACATTAACACTCTGCGTCTACGATCGTATAACGTCGATATCAACTTTCAGATTGTTTCATCATCTTTGAAATCAGTCATATTCTTCCAAAATAGCCATAAATGTTTCATTATCGAGCGAGTTGCTATTTAGCTGATGCGACCATAAGGAATGAATGCTTCGTGGTGGATTTCTTCTGTTTATTAAAGGGGGGGGGGGGGGGAGGGGAGAGGTGGGAGCCTGAGAAGAAGTTGGATCACTCAAGCTTTGAATTCATTTTTCTCCATGTTTTCTTCTATAGTGGGTGGATATGTTTCGACGTTGTTCCCTCTATTGACACGCTGTGGTTACAAATCAGATGCACCTTAAATTGTAATAGTACCCATGTGCATTTTTCCATTATATATTCTAATTTCTCCATTATTTATTCGGAATTTTTAAAGTTAATTCATCGTGTAAATTAAATATAAAAGCACATATCCCCATGCATGCTTTAATTTCTGATGAACTTCTGAACCCCTTTCAAATATTCAATAAACGATAATTGGTCATGAAAAATGAATCTAGTTTACAGAAACTAAACCAAGGGAAACTTTTCCTGCAAAGTAGTTTCTTAGATAATTCATCCACGCATTTTTTTTCACCTATGAACTCATTTACAAGAACAGAATTAACAGCATAATGAGAACGAGTTCGGCCCCATACCGCCTGAGTAATTTCGCTTATCTCTAAATTCATTCATCAATTTTGGTCGGATTTCGTTCTCATTTTTGTTACGTTGTTACATTTTTTCCGCCCGGAATTGTTGTAATGTTTTCTTTAAATTTCGCAGAAATGAATTTTCTCATCCGGCATTTTATTCTCATAGAGAATTACTTATCATTTATCATCAGTTATCAGTTTTCCATTCATGTAGGAAAAGATTTAGTTACTTGAATTAATTTTCTTTGTGTTTTTTATCTTGCAAATTCCGCAAATAGCAATGAGTACCAATTGATATTTACAGTTGTATTTCATCTTGTAAAATACAATAATAGCAGTGTAGATATACTGCGAATATAGATAGTTAACGTTATCCACTATGAAGTTTTAATTTCTTCTGCTTTTGATTTTCGATTATTCAATAATTTTCTGATTATGGAAAATGATGAGACTATTTGCTTTTGCTGTTGTTAAGTGCTGACGCATCGTTATCACTTACTGGCGAAGTTCTGTGTTTATCACTTTTCGTTATATTTAATTGAATTTTTAATGGTCTTTTGCTGGTAATAAGGAAATGTTAAGGCGTTTATATGACAAGTTATTCATTTAGTTCGATTTGTTTTTCGTCTTTCCACACTTTTTTCGTATTTTTGTGACGTTTTTATGCTACTGCGGCCTCAATTTGAAATTGAGCTGCCACCGTACGATTAATACTACCCTCAACCCAACCGCACTTCCATTCGACATGTTCTGAGAAAAAGAAAAAGGAAAATCCGCTAACGACCGTGGGCATACATTGAAAATACATTCCAATCAAGCAGAATCTCTTTCCTTCATATTTAGCAAAAAATTTGCAGTTAATGCGTTCAGTGCTTATAATCTTTTCCAATTTCATATATTTTGAAGTTGCAACAATGTCTCAGAGAAGTTAGTAATAAGTATTTATATAAATTCAATCCTAGTGTGTATAAAAAACCAGAGTTCATGGTCGGGACATACAATTAGTAGGAGGAAATTGAGGGAATGTCCGTCCTTTTTAGAGTTCAGCTGAAATTGGCCCGATTTTATGTGATCGTTCGTTATTCGATGACGAATTTAGAATTTTTTACACTCTTGATAAGGTTGAAGACATCAACCGTAGTTTTCAAATTGCTATATGCGATTTAATCAATTTTACAATCCATCTTTCGAAATGCGTTGAAACATGCGAGTTTTATTTCAACTTTTCTGTGGCACTCCTAGTTTTTCCTACCATCAGACAACTCTCAACCTCCTCCATCTTCTTGATCTCATCTCCCTTCGCTCTTTCCATTTTCCTTTGCCGCATCCTTATTTTTTGCAGTTGAGTTTTTTTTTTAATGCAACACTAAGTTTAAATGCTTTCCTGCTCATTTCTTTTTAATCAGACCAACTTGAGCAATTTTGCCTGTGAAGGAAAACGCCGACCGATAAATTTGCAACAAATTTAGTAACTTGTCTTTCTTTCCAGTTTCGAGTTTACCGTGGTGCATCTCGTCCGGCTTCTTCAGACATTGATTTGAAGAAATTTTGCAATATTGGATCAATTGCAGCTAACAAGAAACTGCAGCACTCAAAGCGTTCTGCATAAAATTTCAGCTTATGATGTGCAATCTAGACGGTCCTTACTTTCTTTGAATCAACTCTATTTTTTAGACGTAGAGGGTAGCTGATCGCGTGAAATTATGCTAATGTTGAAATAAATGCGCAGATAAGTTGAGCGTATTTAATTACTAATTTATCCATTCTATTGCATATGGAACGTAGTGCTTTATTCTGTTGTTTATTTGAATTATCAACTGCTTTAATGATTCGTCGATAAATGTGCAACAAATTTAGTGACTTGTTCGCCTATCACTCTATTTTCCTGGCAATTTATGATGGAGTAGAGGCGACCTCTCTCTTTCATGATTCGTCGAGTTCTTTTTGTGTTCTTATACGATTTCTGTTTGTAAGTAAGCGGGAATATTGTAAAGTTTATTTCTGTTTGCATGAAGTGATCACTAAAAAATTGGCATAATAATTAGCAGTTTGCATATTTTGGCGGGAAAAAACTTCATCACTTTTATGAGGAAACGTAAATGTCGATTCGCGTTTGTCTAAATGTCCATATGATTGACTGCAAGAAAAATTGAATGACTCCACTCTAAAACGTATTGGCATATGGCAGTCGACGAGAAGAAGCACTATCTCAATAAAAACGAATGGGGAAAAAAGAGAAAACACAGCAGAAATGTTGGCACAATATGTGCTTTTTTTTCAGTTATGATGGCCAAGTTAAGCACTCAGGGCAATTTTAGAGGCATGGAGCTTGCACTGATATTTGAAAAAAAGAAGCTTGAAATACTACATTTTAATGTATTTTGCTGTACGAATAACTTTGTGCCTACAAGTTCTCAATCAAAGACCTGAGGAGAAGAATGCTGGATGCAGTACCACGATGGCCATTTTTTCTGCATGTCGCACAATTGATCAACCGATTTCACAAACTGCTACTGAAATATAACGTAAGGGAAGTTTTGATTAAAGAGTCGTTGACTATCTCCCAACTACTGCAATATAGTGGATTCAAATTTCTTAGCATGATTTGTTGCCTAGAACGCCTTCCGAGATTTGATCAATAAATGTGGAATATTGCATGAGATGTCAATTTGCGGGAGCAGTGCACTCAAAACCTTTTTCGGACAATATGTTTGACGCTAACAGAAATGAAACAACTGTCACTGAATAGGCATACGGGCCATAAAGTAGTCTCTGTGATAGCCGTATGTAGTGTTCAACGTTTATAATATGTTATATATATGTTTATATATGTGTTCACAAGTGTTCCTGTATTATAATGGGCCGCTGCAAAAATTTGACGCAAATAGAGAAAAAAGAACGTGCGAAAAATGAGCTCGAAGAACTGGAGGATTTTTTATAGATTTGGTGCAGCTGTTTAAGAAATATGTAAGTGTCAGTCCACTGGTTTTTCTCTTCAGACTTCTTTTTCTGGACGAATTTGAAAGCTTCCCGGCTAGCGAGGAAACACAATACGGGTGTTTTACATTACATCTTGTCAGAAAAAAAAGTTTCAAATTTCTGTAGCTTAAGGTGGAGCTGTTAAATAAGGATGATAATTTTACGTTGCAGGTTTGGCTCTGCTAGCTTCCGAATCGAAATTGCTTGATAGACAAACGGACAAGCACATACTTACTCGATGAAACAAGTATCAACTTCACAGTGTTTTCGAATTCAAAAGTGCCAACGCTTCTAGGGCTCCATTAGTTAGAGGTTGATGGCTTTTACGGATGTATGAGTCCAATACTTGAGACGCTTTGACAGCTGCTAATTGTCGTTTCACCCAAAAATCCTCTATCGCAACGGATGCTTTCATTATTCTCAGTCATCTTATTATTGCAATTTTTGGATGGATGGTCGGAGTGGGGAGGTCGGGATGGGAAGGTTCGATCGGAAGGCGTAAAGTGGGTAACAACAGATAAGTTTTGAAATAAGGAGGATTTAAGGAGACTAGAGAGGCAGATTTTTCGTTTTACAGCTCGATTTATAAGCGTCACCTCTTGCAAGACTCTTCGAATGGAAATTTTTGCTCTTAAGGCAGTTTACTGGAAAAAAGTCTCCGAGCTTCATGAGACTTGATAATCCGCACCATTTTTGCCACAATATTCCAATCACTGGAGTGACGCAAAAGCCGACCATTGTGCTTGTTTTGCTTTTTGTTTGCATCCCTTTTTTGCACACATATATATGTGTGCATATATATATATATATATATATATATATATATATATATATATATATATATATATGTATATATATGCACATTATTTTATATTGCAACCGTCGACGCCCCTTTTGTCTTTCCTCATTCACAGGAACATCTATGTTTCTAACTGAAATCTGCTGTAATATTTACGTGTTTCTTGGAAGAGTTTTTCCTCAAAATTTTTATCATTCACTGCCGAACAATTTTTTCTGCTCTCTTGATTCGGACACAAAGTGCTAGCAGTTCTTGTATCGAATATCCTGTTATTTCAAAAAGTTCCTCCAACTCGACGATTTGAGAAATCGTTGTTAAATCTCTTTTTTTTTCCTAGAGCTTGTAGCCGCTTCATCGCTCTGTTCAAATTTTCACAAAACGAGAAGAAATATGGGCTCCATCCCCTCCTCGTGGATATTAATTCCAATTATCTTTTGTTTCTTCATTTCCTTTGTTCTCAGGAATCTTTATTATTGCTTTGTAGATATAAGAGTGATTTTAACGTCCTTTCGACTGACATTTGCAAATTACTTATTTTTTAACGTAATTATTACTGCAATTACTTATTTTCTACATCTGTTTTTTGTTTCAAAAGTCATTGCTTTCAGAAAAAATGATTGATAAATTCATCTTGCACATCTTTCACGCTTGATCATTATTAGGAAACTGATGAAAGTGTGGAGTTTACTTACGATTTTGCATGAATGTAACCTACATTATTAATGCATCTTTTAATGGTAATGCTTTTTGGTGCAAATATATTGGCATCAATGGAGATTTATAGTGAGAATTCCGAAATTCCATAAATTTATCTATATATCTTTTAATTCAATAGATATTTGTGCAGATTTTCTCTTACTTGAAATTTTATATCGAAGGTTTTTTAAAGGGCATTTATATGAAAATTTTTTAAGGGGTAAATTTATTTGTAAAATTAGGACTGTTGAATATATACTCATGCTAAGATTATGCGTCAAAAATAGTATAATTCGATGAATTCTTTCTCAGCTGAGCTTACAGACTAAAGTGAAATTTTGCTATCGATTTTCAGTGATTTTTTTCTATCAATTTGCGGCATTGATTGTCGTCCTATTTAGCTGTGTGTATCTTCGGAAATTCTGCGTGCCGTAATTTTTCTTCCCCTTTGAAAGTCGGTCTCTCAAAGAAAGTTATATGCCCCTTTCTCCATTGAGATGAAAGAAACTGTTATTACTGCCTCATTCGTTTAGTCGTTCTCTGTTGCATTAACAGTAAGCGATTGTTATTCACCTCTTACATTGGGACAGGGGTTTGTTTCTCGGTTTTTGATCTCATAAGGTGCTTTGTGAAAATAAGAGGAGAGGAGGAAAATGGGAGGTGAGGAGAGGATGCTGTCCGATACTATATGCCGTGGAATACATAGCCCAATTGAGAAAGTGAAGCAGCATTAACATTATCCCCGATAAATTTATACTTTTTGTGAAATATTTTACGGACAATTTACAAATATAAACTAGGGGATGCCTACTATAGCGGTATGTGGGTGGGCAATTTCGATATGATTCAGCGTCATTGTTGTCGATATAAGATAGTATAAATGGCATATTGAAAAAATAATTTTCGTAGAGAATTATGAAGGAAGCGTGAGAGAGGTGAAATGGATAAGGGGAAAGTGAGATCGGGACAAGGAGTTAAAAATACCGCGAATAGAAATAAAGTATGCCAATTCCTTTGTCTTTAATCGCCCGAAATTTCCCCTAAATTTTCGTTCACTATGTCGAATCTTAGAGAAGTATTTATCCGTTTTTATACTCTTTTATTCCCGTATCCTGTCGTAAATATATCCGTTGATTTACGCTAAATGAGCTCGCCTATGAGAGGCGAACGAATCAACGAAACTGAATTTTTAAAACAAATTGACTCAGTTGGCTTCGAAATGTCACTAATAGCGTTCCTCTATGGATTGTTGTATATTTATATATGCGTTCTTTTGGCCATTCGTACCCATACAATTCTGTGCATATGATCTTATGTGGTGTACCTTGTCTTGGATGAGTAGTACGCCATATTATCGACCATTAATCATTTTTGCAAATTTTGTTTAGTGCGTAGGTAAATTTCCACAAAAAGAAACATTATGATAATTGTTTTATGTGTGCATATATATTTGTATATTTTCTGCCTTATGGTTTCAGTTCCTGAATCCACTCTTCTGATTACGAATATTGTGGCCGTTACAATGATGGAATTCTACTCTTTAGAATGTCTGCGTTTGTTTCATAATGTACGACGAAATTAATACATGTTAAAGCGTTTTTTTTTGGGAAATGGAGGGGGGGGGGGGGGGGGGGAGTCGCAGTGCCAGTCGATTATCCAGAAAGTAATTGGTAGGAATTATTTTTTTGTTTTTTCTTTTGCTGTTTCATACTTGAATGTTAATGAAGCAGCATAATTGGACGAGCCAAATTGCTGAAAATGGATATTGCCGCCAATTCTAATGCATTTTCTTCATTTGAATGGCTGTATTATTTCGTCCACAGTGGAAACTGATAGACTGTAGGTAGCACTTAAAGTATCATAATGAATTGAATGATCTTAGGAAGTTTGAATTTGAAAAAGGGGTGAAAGGATTTCGAAGATAACTATAATAAAACTTTTTAGGAGTTCTTTTTAAGTGCTACCTATCCTCCGTTCAAATTTGCATGTCTCTTGTTCCGTTATAGTTGTATAGTTTGAAAAGAAGGAATTGCACTGGCAAGATTATTGCTAAGCTATATGTGCATTTATGTGGGCAATTTGTGGTATATTTCCGCTTGTTGCATTTACATTTGAGCATGCATTCATTAACTTTGCTGTTATGTTGGCCAAAATACCGCGCAGAAATCTCTCATATTTTGTTAAGCGTCACTTAGTTTCTCATTTAATTACCTAGTAGGATTCGATCGTTGAGTTTATCCACTTTCATTATTTACTAATCATTTAACTACTCGCTAAGCTATCCTGAATATTTGCTATTATGTGCTGTGGTTTGAAAGTTTAAGTGCAATCCATATTGAAATGTTTTCGAAAGTAAGACTGTCTCGGAGAACGCCGAATTCGATGCTTCCGAGCGAAATTCGAGATATGCGAAGTCACGCATCTATTAATCTCCTCACCAGTCTCACTCGCCTTTCCGGTTTTTGGACCTTTGGATTTCCGTTGTCCTCAATTATCGAAGCCAGCAACACCTATAGTAGCTGGGAATAATGTCACTCCCAAAATTACAAGGCCATCGATTATTATGGATTCCTGATCGTTCAGGGCACTCGAATTTCGCAAATCTCTTGAAAAGCCTCTTGGGAATTGTAGCTTTCAGCGGAGTTTCGCAGTCTTACTCGGAGATACTGAAATTGGAAGATGTGCTAATTTCTGGATTCCGAATGCCAAAGTTAGTGCAATGTATATTTTCTCCAAACAACGATCTACGATACATAATCATAATCGTGGATTTATTCTCATTTCCGTATTCTTCATCAGTCTTCGGATCTAAGCAGTGGCAGTTTTCGACTCGTGCAATCTGCGTAATGTTTAGATCGTTGAAAGATGTATAAAAATTACCGTTGTCTGCCCGATTAGTGTAAATCGATGAAACGCGACAAGTGCATGTTTAACGCCTTTTCCTTATTTCTGTACAAAAAGACAAAAACTGCAATATGGCGCTATATTATTTATACTTATAGGTTTGATATGTATGCATCTCTCTGTCTATCTGTCCGGTTTATGCGTCGAATAGTTTCAAGCCGTTATAGGTCATGAAATCTAAGACTCAGAAAGCTCATGAGTGTAATATACGCTATGATTGCATCGCCTAATCCAATTTCTTATGGAATGATGACGTTATAGAGAAGCGATTGAACAATCTTCATTGTTCAGCAGACTGAAAATATTCAATTTTTCTGCACCTATTGAGGCTATCAACGCAATAGACTAAATTTCTCGTTTTTCACAAATTTCCCATAATTTGGACTCCGTAAAATTCGACGGAATTTTTTAAAGCTAAAATGAAATAATCGGAAAATGTGCATTACATTGTTTAGCACGCGAAATTCGAACGTAGATATGCGATATTTTTTAAGTGATCGAAGAATAGAAATTGCCATCATGAAGTTGCTTGGGGAATTTCCAAGACCATACTATCAGAGTTATGCACATGTGGAAATAGCCATGACACCAGATGTTCAGATGTGAAGGAATCTATGAGGCGGATGGTTACAGAAGATTTCCTGTCCGTTTCTTTCTTTCTCCCGTTCTCTCCCTTTCTTCTTTCTCCCTTTCTCCTTACCTCCCACCATGTCAACAGTTCGCGTTAGAGGTATGATTCAGCCTACTGCGTACATTCCCTAAGCTGTTGTCATGGGATGACTATGTATGGGATACGCATACAGATTGCATTATTCCTCGTTGTTCAGTGATCGAGTAAGGACGGCATTCAGAATGAAGAAATACTACGGATTTATTGGGTGGGATATATTTGCATTGTTCGATTTGTGAAAGGCGCAAAAAATATTTCGGCTTTCAACATATCGTTTTAACTAATTTTGTTATGAATAGAACTTAGAAGAATTATCCAGTTCTTTCTCCAGTTCTTATTGAAAGTGCAGCTTGGGATTTGATGCTCGAGTCAGACATAATATTCGAATAGAGCTTACTGTTTGAGTCGAGTGCAATGTGTGAATCGAACTCATTGTTCCAGTCGATTATTTTCTGGTTTTATGAGTTGCAGTTTGGATCGAATTAAGCCGACCAATAGGATGATCTGTAATAAAATTTCTTAGTAAAATTTGCATGAAGATTTATATTGATCAACTTGACTGCACTTGGATATAGGCGTATGTTTATGCATCACTGTGCAACTAAACGAATGAACGCTTCGGCGGTATCATAATTTAAAAATGCATATTTGATTAGTGTGGTGATCAGTCACATTAAGTCAGCTGGTTGAATGTTAATTGAGAGGGAAAATCATTGCTTTAGAGACGCCACGGAGATACACAGACGCACGAAACCACCGCACACACATACACTCACGCAGCCATACACAGAGCAGCGGTCGTTAATAGTTAGGTTTCGTTTTACTTATAGGTGTAGTGCTGAACGGGGAATGATATGCTCGTTGAATTGCTACTTCTGAATGGCAGGTTTTGCTTCCCTTCTCGCACTCCCCTCCTATCCCTCCTCCCTCTCCCCTCTCCTCCTTTACTCCTTGTTGCATATATCATGCTACCAAATTGGGCGATCTTTTATCGTGCTTTAGTTGGAAACTTCATCAGTATTATTGAATTGATACTTGTGGCATTGCAAAACTGACGTTATTGTTTTGCGCTTGTGGTGGTAAGTTGTAGTTGCTGATTGCGTCAGTCGACCTAGATTCTTATTTGCCACTTGAGGATCGGCGTTAGCTATCGACGATATCCCTCAAAAATATGAATCTGATTTCCATGGGATTCGTCTTTAATTTAAAGTCATTTAGAGGAAGTAATTAGATCCGCTTTCTTTTTTTAAAGAGGGGGAGCATTGATGATGTCTCAAACGGTGCTTGATCGCACGTCACGATCAAGCACCGTTTGAGACATCATCAATGCTCCACTACATCGTTTAATCATCATAGGTTTTACCTCACAAACGTGTGTTGTTATTGTTATTTCCGCTATGCCAGTATTATATAACTTTTCTTGTTTTCATGAATTATTTTCTTGATCGCCAAGTTATTATGAGATACCTCAATCGATTGCTTCATTCTTACGATTCGTTAAGAATCTCCTACGACAGCCCGGATCAGTGTTGTGTAGGCGTCTGTCTGTTGTCTGTCTGTCCACCGCTTCAACAGCACACTCAAAAATTTGATATTTATAGTCTAAGGCGTTCTTAAAAATCCGACATTGTTCCTATTGTTCAATGTTTTGTACAAGTGTCGGAGGGTTAAAAAACCGTGAAATTTGCATAAGCAAATTCTAGTGCACAAAGTCGACTAAAGAACAAAAAGTAAACCTGTGAATGGCATTATCGACTGTCAGCGATGCTGAAGCAATTATTGGTAATGAAGATGTCATGAAAGTTATTCATTCTTGTGCTGTTATATGTTCACAAAATCTTAACGAAATAGACAATTTCTGTTCAGAGCGTTCGCAGTAGCATATGTGAAATAACGTTTCAAGTGGTGGCTTGATATTGACACCCGACTGCACAATAAAACCTATCCAGTGCAATTCGCTCAGTTAATATCGAATGGAACGTTGTCGAAAAAAGAGATGGGTCGTCACGCAATGTTTGTCGGAAGGGAAGCGCAGTTGTGCCACCGTCATCGTCGTCGTCGGTGCATTGCGTGAGGTGCTTACTCTGTCTTTCTCTCCTATTGTGCTCTTGCAGGGCTAACAATCACTGCAACTCCGAATATAATTATAGGTCACAAGTCATTAACGTAGCATTCGCAATTCTATGAGGTCGGTAAGAAGGACAAGTATTTCGAATGCTTCACTGCATTATCGTTATTGGTCTGTGTGTCTGCATCTCTGTGTATATGTGGATATATATATGGGTTGTGTGCATGTGTGTGTCCGTATGTCTTTGTCTGTGTGTCCGTATGTGTGCGAGCGTATACGTATCGGGCAATGCATCGATTATAACGAGCAACGGAGAAGCATGTTGAGAGGAATCGGATGCGTCGTTGTGTGATTATCTACGAGACGAACACACGCTAACAAACGGCAACCGCAACAACACGCATCTAATTTATTACCGCCGCATCCTCGACCCTTCCTGCAACACATTTGCACGAGCGAATACCCTCGAATACTTGTCTTTCTCTCATACATCACTTCATTAAAAATAAAGGAATTTCGCGTCTTTACATCTTTAATGCGAACGAAGAATCCGTTGAATTACTGGATTTTCGTTTTATCGCAGTTATTGAGGTGCATCTATCATTGCCTTCAACGTATAAAAGTCATTGTGTCTCATAAAACGATATGGGAATTAAATATATTCGTCGTTTTTTTGCAACTATGAAAAACTAATAGAATTTTAAAGAAGAATATCTATCCGTGGATTGGTCGTTTTCTTGAATCGATAGAGTCAAGCGAGATTGCTAAACTCCTCACATCTATGAATCGTCGACAGCAATGGGGTAATTCAAAATTTGCGACATTTCAAGTTGATTGCAATCAGCAAAGTGTTTTTGGATGAACTTTGTAACAAATGAAGTTTCCAACTGATAGCGCGCTTCAAGGCAAATGAAATTAAAAAGTTCTAATTAGTTTAATTATGGTTACAATCGTTTTACATCTCAGAATACGTTAAAGTTAGTCAATGTCCAACTTGTATCCTATCTTAGTTTTAAAATAAATTAGGCTATAATGTCAAAGTATCTTTCTCCTCATACGACAGATGATAAGAATGTATTGCCTCATGCGTATTACACTCAATATTCGCTTGGATAGTTGAATGGTGAGTCTTACAGAAATGCAGAGATGCAAGTGTGGGAAGCTTTTCCACTTAACAGGGAAATGCCACTTTTCATAATCAATGAACAAATATAACCATTCCTGAACGGAATAATTTTCTGCAGCATTTGTGGCATCATTTTAAATTCTAGTGTACCACTATGCTAGCGTGATTTCCACCAACTACAACATCACCTCTTCGAGATGACTTAAATTCATTTTTTCAGTTTTCTCCTCAATTTGCACGAGGATATGATAGTATTTGTAGCGTTAGAGGAAAAGTTGACTGTTTAGATGTTGTAGTTTTTTATAATTTATTGCATCGACATTGATATATTAACTTCTTATCTTATGTATTTATCAAATGTCGGTTATTTCCTCTATAATAGTAGGAGGGGGAATGTTTTTGATGCGTTTTTCGCTTTCAAAGAAACATTTTAGTGCAAGGATTCATTATTTTGATTTGTGCGTATTGTGCGATGCTTTCAGCTTAAGCGTTGACTTTAAATCTGGGCTCTGCTAAAGAAGTAATTATGTTCATGAAAGGATTTCTTTCAAGTAAATATATATATATTTTTTTGAAGTTTCATTATTAGTCATTTTTCAGCCATTGAAAGCGATCATCGAATTATAGAACCCATGACAGCATTTGTTACTTCATCGTTACTTCAACTTCTCCAATTTATTCACATGAAAATTTGAAAAATTTGTTTCAAAATAAGCTAAGCACTCCGAGAAGTTTACTTGCAATTCAGATGGAATTTCGTTATTTCGTGTCGTTGGTCGTTACAGACAGACAAAAGAACGTTATTAGAGTGCATTTTTCCCGGGGATCGTAAGAGAGACATTGAACTTTGAAAAGGCAATATCTTCACTATATTATTACCTACCCATCCACCTTTCCGCTTGGTATTTCCATATGTCATCCGTCTTGGGAGTCGTCGCACTCATCGCTACTCCTATTGAGGAAGCATTTCGTGGCTTTTGTGATGTTCGTTAAATTTTTACGCCTGTTGGGTGGAATGAAATCACTGAGTCGTATTATCACATGACGGCCATTTATTCAAGGGTTTAGGTATGTGGTTACCCGACGTTTATGTGTTTCTTCATAAACATCTCGTCTAGTTGGTTAGCATGCGACATTTATGCCTAAATGTTTCGGCACTAAATTCTTTTGAAGTTTATTGAAATAGAAACTTATTTCTTAAGCAATAATCTATATTGATGGTTTTATAAAATTCGATATTCACAATTTTATAGGTCAGCTCATAGTTAGAAATTTTTCCAGTCATTGAAACGTGGCAAAATTTTCTCATCTTTTGTAGAGTTATATTTTCCTTTATTCCGTTTCGCTCTTTCAATTATATCCTTGAATAGATATTTTGCATCTCATAATGCCAATTTAATGAGAAGTCGGTCACAATAATAATTCGTTCAAAAATAAGCACTATTTTAATTACCGTTGTTATTTTCGGAAAGTGATATTCAATATATTTTAGTCTTCGTTCAATGTCTTGACAATATGCTCACATTTTGGCACCTATGATATGGACTCTAATTGAAGCCGAATTTCCGCAGTTCCTCTACCTATTTTGGCCAACTTATGGCTACAACACTTACGGAAATGAGCTAAGCTTAATTGCAATCGCATTCGAGCGGACAACGTAAAGCCTAGCGCTAACTGAATGCCTTAGATCGTTTTAATGCACCTCCACTATTTCCATCAGTTCTATCAGACTGCAGTCGAAAATGTAGCCAATTTTACTCCATACGCATTCGCATTCGTTTATAACCCCTATGTTTTTAAGGAATCAGTATGTATAGAGAAATTTCATCGTCATTTTAGAAACAATATGCAAATATAGCTGGAAAAGTGGCATGTAACATTTGAGCAAAACATAACAAATTGCAGTTTTCTTTTTTCAACATTTTTCACTCGAGGTGAATTCCAATCTTTTTAGGCGAGGTTTTGCAAAGATTATTTGTGCAATGTAGCGCTGCAGCAGCTAACTTTTGCAAATATTTTGCATTACATTAGTTAAGTTTTGCAAGTAATTTGCATTGCATCAGCTTGCTTTTACAGATGTTTCACATTCCAATAGCTACTGTTGTGAATATTTGTCCCGATTCGCAGAGACTAAATGCCTTCGTTAAAATATTTGCATGATGATTGCTTAGCATAAGCAATTTACATATCTTTGAGCGAGTTTAGTCTTGAGACGCTTATTGCGTCGAGGGTATCTGCTCATAAGCTGCACAATGAAGAGAGTGATGTTATTTGTGTGGAGGCTACAAATGCTTGCATACAATTGTAGTCAAGTCGGATTGTTGCCTAAATCACCGTTTCAAATAGATCGATATTGCATTTTTGCCCTTAAAGAAAATTTTTTCGGCATTGAATGAACGGCTTAATGTTCAGATAGTAAAAATGAAATTGTGAAATAACTTTAATAATAAAATGCAGGCAACAGTGCAATGATGATTGCGAAAAAGATAGTGAAATGATTTATTTTACTACAGAATTGCCAATAGTGTGTGCTTCTTCTTGCCTTTGCCTTTAGCTGACGTAATCTTGGATGACGTTCAAGTTGTTGATCATGCTCTATTCCTCGGAATGAATAACGCCATTCGAAATGTGCTTTCAAAGATGGATACTGTTCAGCATGTTTCACTTCTTCCTTATTTTTCATTTCTTCTAGGTTTTCGATCATAAAATCAACTCTCATTCTCACCTCCGAGCATATTTTAATTGGCTAAGTAAATATGAGCTCATGCCATAGTTGCTGGGCCAATTTTAAGATGCTGTGCTTAAGCTACCAATATTGTGGAATCATTTCGGTCATAAGATAACCTCAAATATTATGGCCGTAAGTTATGAATTCTAAACTATGAACTCTCGCTATCAGAGGGTGATATCACTGATAGTGCATTTACCAATAGTACCGTTGCTGAATTCTTCCCTCTGTATAGGTTTATCTGTTTTGCGCATTTCATTAGCACGTTTATTTCATTTATTTTCCTGCGAAATATATGAGTTCCTATTTTGCGCCATATCTGTGTTTAGATAGTCGTAAATACCAATAAGTTAATGAAAATAAAGCAAAAGAGTTCCTCGTTAAACGTTTGTTCCGACGTTTCCTTTTATTAACAATCTGAGCAATTTCATTTCCGTTCATTCATTAACTTCAAGAACTATTAAAGTTTAGCGAAATCCCTCTTGATCTAGTATTATCCTTCAGTGCCTTCCGTCTATCGCACAATTAATTTCTTTTTTTATCCTCGGATAAAGAAAAGTTGATAGATCACTTCTTAAAGTCCACTAATTCTAAGAGTTTATCAAACTCAACGGCATAGATAAAAACAGCGGCGTATGCATCTTCCATATGATTTAGTTGCCGATTCCACTGAAGAAGATTATGAATGAATAATCCCAGTTCTCGTAAAAGCCAATATATTAAGTATTGGTCTTAAATATGGAACCACTTCAACCCCCTCCCCTCCCCGCTCACTCGCATGTCTTTTACTCGAACGCACCTATCCCTCTTATTTCATCATCCGTTGTCCCTTCAACAAACATTACAGTCGTCCTTCTGGCGGTGTTTATGCTTATTCGGTGTGTTCAAATAGTCACGCATTTGCCCCAAATACATATACACAGCTCAGTATAATGCAAATATCTGCCCTGCCCACACATGCAATATCTACATACATTAGATTTGTGCGTGAGTGCACAGATCAGTTCGGAGGACAATGAGTTGCTATTCTTAGTTCAATATATGTTTGCAAGAATCGATCAACATTCCGTCGATTTACCGAATCGGTTGTAGCATTTGTGAGCGAGATGTCGTTTCGATTAGCTTCTTTATTTCGTCTTTCATTTTCTGACTCGCTGTCATTGCCTTCCATAGTAGTTAAGAAAACCAACAACATTAATACTGTTTTTAAAGTGTGTTTTTCTTTATTTCGCAATTTTTGAGAAAAGCAATGATTAGTTTAATTGAGGACTTTTCTTCCCAGCATCCTACAGATTGTTTTTTTTTTTGCAGAAAACTTCTATCTTTATTTGATAAATTTGCTAATATATCCGTACGAGCTCTTATGTTACTTATTTCATCATGATATCGTTATTAACTTAGTTGTTATTGAAAGAGGGTGGGATTTAAAAAAGGATGATGTGATATAGTACATCCTTGTATGTGGTGGCGATCACTTTCCCTTTACATTATGTGAAAGCATCCAAGTTGTAGGTGATATCTCTGAAGGAAAAGTGGAATGGGATGAGAAGATGGGGAGGTAAATACCGCTGCAAGTTATCATCTTACGTTTTCTTACGTAAATAGAACATTATAAAATCTTGGTCTTAGGTTTTCTTTTCTTTTTCTTTAAATATGAATTTTTACATGAATTTATTTGTTAGGCCGTCTTGTTTTCCATTGAATGGCGTTCGAGAGGCTGGCAATAGATCGGAAAAAAAAGCAGCTAGCAGAATCTAGCATGTAAATTTCGCTCGATCGATTGAACAGGAACTTACTATGCGAACGATTAATGCCAACAAACACAGATAGATAATTTTTGTTATTAGGTGACAGGACTGCATTTTCGTTTTCGGTTAGTAGGTTACTTTGTATTCATAAAGAATCATGTTTGATACGGTGTTTTATGTTTTCCTCACGTATATTGTGCTCATATTATTTTCCTATCAATTTACCTTTATTTCACCTGCTTTCCACAATCGTTGATTTAGGCTCGAGTTGGCGTACCTTTGAATGTGATACTTGAGCTTCGTCAAGAGAAGAAAGGAAAAAGAGAACGAGAAATGAGAACGCATTGACACATTGTTCAGAATATCATTGAGAAAGTATATATTGATGACGCGTGACGTGATGTATGATAATTTTCGTTTATATTGCCCCTTTTCGTCTATGAAACTTCGTTTCCAGGCATTTATAAGTTTTCGATTTCCACATATCATCAAAACGAATCTACAGGGTAAAAAAGAGCTTGTACCATTTGCAAGAAAAAGTTTTTATTTCAAACCAGACGCATATTCAAATGAGTGATCGATCTGTCAAAGGCGACGGCTAATATCGGTGATAAATTTCGGGCGGAATGTATATTCGAGAGAGGTGAATATATATGAGAAAAATCAGTCGTGGTTAAATGCACTGGAGATCCTTATTCATCTGCCATCGCCCGTGCTGTTGCATTTTAATTTTTGCTAACAGTTTTTGCCTATTTACTACCATGCTAACTATTAATTCGATGTATACCTCAGTTTGGGGCATGAGTTTATACCTTCCCAGACAGCTGAAGACAGGTGGCGGCGAGGGAAAGCGGGATGGGGAGAAGGAGGACGGAAGGAATTTATTTCGCTCTTTTCGCGGTATGTACTCATGAGAAGATAGACGAATAAACTTGCAAATATGGTGAATTTATATTGGCGGTTATGATTGGTGTTTGTTGCTACGTAAGCAGTATCACTGCTGTGCAATTATACGTCGATGAGGTTGCAATGGGCATACATTAATATAGGTAACAATACTGCATGGTTTCATCTCCGCAAGCATTGCATCAACAATCGTATATGACCTAAGGTTTGTATATTTCATAAAAACCACTTGTTTGTGCCGATACAATATATTAGTCCATTTCTCTCATCACCCTATTGAATGAATATGTACTAATTTGTGCAGCTGCAATTTTTATCACATAAGTGGACAAAATATTTGGAAGATCATACAAAATTATGCAAATTAGGCATATTATTATTCAAATCTATCACAATATTCGAGTAATTAGTTACATTATCAGATAAACTGGACTTCGGCAATGAGCTACCCAACGAAAGATGCGACATTTTGCAAGCTTGATGTATAAAGCTTTGAGCGTACGAATTAACCTTTCTGGTTGTTTTCACTATTCGCAGAGGTGTTCAGCTGTTTAATATACTGGTTGCTGCCTTATGGTACTAATGTTATCATGAAATTATTTTGTTAAATTTAGCTTCTTTGATACAATGCTGATCGTTTAGCGGAAATCATAACGAATCACTTTCAGCATCGTTTCAGTATATTCAGTCAATTGTATCTGACCTTTCACCTCAGTTGCTTAGTTGGTTTTTTTATATAAACTCTAAATGGCCTCTTTATAATTGTCGTGAATCATTTTCCAACTCTCCAAATATAGACGAGTTTTAGTGAACCTTACGAATGAATTTAGTCGTTCTGTTTCGTTTCTTTAAAAAAATTGATGAAAAAAAGATTTTTGGAATTTCCGTTGAAGAAAATTCCACTTTTTGATGATATTTTCTTTGTTTTGTCTATTTAGAATTTGAAAAATTATAAGCGAAGAAGTCATTTATAGAATTTTCATTGCAGTGGTAGAGTCATTTTTTTTTTTTAATTTGTTCACAAAGCAAAATTATATATTCGATCTTTGATCATCTCGTTTCGTTATTGAAATTATTCATAATTGCATGAATTTTTATTTTCTAACTATAGGTATCGACGCAACAATAATGTTAATTTTGGTTATGAATTCTTGAGATGCATTAGCACGAATTGCTCACCTCATTTTCGAGATTCTCTCTTGTTTATCTATTTTTATATATTCACTGAAGCGGTAGCAATTAACTTTACTACTATTGTAATCTTAGCAATTAGCATTGAGGGGATATACATTTCGTAGCGTTATTCCATCGTGTTAATTATAGCTTATTGGAAAATTAGTAAAATTATTGAATCGTTATGCTTCTATATTCCAGCTAAGTCACGAAATAGCGAACGAAGAAAACTTTCATTTCGGTGAAACGCTATACTTACTATTTATCACTGATATATGTATACGTATATCTATGCATTGGAGTTGCTGATTCTGAAGTATTTACTGACATAACTGAAGAGTTAACTATTATTCAACGAGAGAAAATTTATGTTTTGCGTTGCTGATAAATCCAGTATGATAGCAGATATCCATATGCATCCAGAGTTTCCTTGTTCTGAAAAAGAACTGTTTCTTCACTTTCACTGTCAGGTCTGTTGCTTAGAAATATAGCATTTTTCAATCGAGGTCTGGTCTATTTTAGACTCTGTAGTGGTTTTGTTAGCTTTTAATGGTTGTTATCGTTACGATTTAGGTCGGTACAGTTGTAGTACGATATGTGAATTATTATATTATTTTATTTGAAGACAATCTTGCTGTCTAATTGGGATGAGATCCATACCATGTTAACCTCTTCACTATGCATTTTCTCTGTAAAAATCTCAACGGCGGAGTATTGTTCCAAAATTAAAAAAAAAAAAAACGAAGAAAGCAAGTTAGCGATCAGTGATATAATAAAATATGCTTAGGTGGATTTATCTATAATCTTGCGTCACTGTTTTCATGTGTATTTGCTCGGTAATTTTGTTTTATTTTATGTTTCTGATGGAATGAACGTACGTAAAATTGGTGAATTAATTTCAACGTTTCTAGTATGGTTCACAAAAGGAACTACTCCTCTCATTTATTCCGACTATTTTTGAATGCAGTCAGCTTTTGTTCTGCGCAAAACAATGAATCGTCAATAAGTCAGCTCTTCAATGAGTTGAACTTCTTGGGATGTTTATACAAACTTCGCTCGAACCAACCACTTCCCATCTATCATTTAAACCCTCTAGCAGAACTGAGACATTCAGCGAGAGCATTTCTTCAGAACACAGAAATGTTTGTCACCGAAACTGTATGGACGTAATTTTCACTGATTGATGAATACACATAAATGATCCTAGTTAACTTTTAATATGTTTTATTATATCATTAGCTATTTTTTAAAGTGTTTTTTCTCTCATTTGTCTCATAACGTTGCACATAAATTCATTCAACATGGCATAAATTTTTCCCTCATTTTTAATTCTCACAGAATATTCTCGTTTATGTTCTTTCAAATAAATCTTCCGCTTTCCGTCATAAAATATCGGAAAATATGGTTTTCTTCCTCATTTATTTTGAAGCGTTAGATGATTTTGCTGTAATCTACTAAAATTCCTCGGCACGCCTTGTATCTATTGCTTCTTTTTCAAGATTAATTGCTCTCAGGAAATTTTCTTTAAATTCATAACTCGGGGATTTTATTTTGTGCAGAAATCGTTTTGTAATGAGTAATTTATTGCAGTATACAGAAAAGCCAACATCGAATAATGAACTATTCATTGTTATTGATAGCACAAAATGCAGAAGGTTTTTATTGATGACTGTTGGCAGCTGATTTGCAGGATTTGCCTATCGCCTGTCCAATCGCTACATCTGACACCATCAGCGGCCTCCAATTCTAAGCAGATTTTTGCATTCCACTAATAGGAATTTTACGTTAATGATAGACAGCTATTATATGGGACGTTTGATTGATAAAATATGATAATTTTTGCGTTCTTGGACGAGGTAATCTGAACATATTTTGTGGGTCTCAAGTCTGAAGAATTCGAGCGCAAAAATATTTCACCACTTTCAATGCTTTTACATGCAAGCATTGTCAAAGTGATAGAAGTATGTTATCGTGAAACATATCAAGATTAGAAAATATAAGCAATTAAGTTCGCTTTTTCACTTCCACCTTTACAAATTGGATCATTTTAACTCAAATAGGAACTAGATCAATGTGCATCCCTTGAATTCGTGTGTTCTCCATACGTCATTATTTCTGAGAAATAAAAATGACCGGTTTGAGGAGAACATCAATAGCATGTTGTATGGGCGTCATGCCAAATAAATTATCCCCTAAGGGCAAGTAAACAATACAATGCGAAGCACTTTTGAGGAAAAGAAAAACTGGAAATTGTTTGCGACACCTTTTAAATTCCTGTTTAATTGAATGAACATAATTTTGTTATATAGCAAACTGCATAAAAGTCTTTATTTGGATGGAGAACTTGAATATCAGCGAAGTTACTATCGCTCAAGTTTGAGACCTCAGAGCGATAAAGCTGTTCTAAATGAGTTAGCACATAAGTTATCTTTTAATATTCTACAAAAGTGTAAGTATTTTTGTCTGTAAAAGTCCAGTAATTGGGCAGATATCTCCGAACAAAACTCATTTCTCGAAGATTGTTTCTAAAGCAAAGAATTTTCTATGGGAGAATATTGTTGTCGTCCCAAAAAGAAGACCCAAGTATTCCGGATTATGAGAGCTAAAATTATAATTTCCCCCCTATTTTTGAGTTTAATTTATGCCTTTTCTTATAAAATTAATTTATATCGTTTAGTTCTTCGTTATGAGTTTTCGTAGAAACAAGTATGATTTAAATTTATTCACAATAACGTCCTATTGTCATTTGTTTGATTTTCATAATTAATATTTTTATATTTTGAATGAAAAGAGCTCGAAAATGAAGCACAAATTAAACCGTATCATTGAGTGAAATTCCCATAGAATTGAAACGAAAAGCTAGAAAGACGTTTGAAAAATTGGAAAACCATTCTGAAAATAAGAGCACCGCAATGAGAACCACTGTGAGCTTTAGAATATTTGGATTATTAAAGAAAAATAAAGCTATTCTGTAGGTAGGCTTATAGATAAAGGAGTTGTTAAATACATGCCTATCAGAAATATTTTATCATTTATCAGAAATGTCTCCTATTCGATTATTTTATGAAAAGAAAATGGAATTTTTTTTTTTCTTTTATAGAATGGAAGAGGGAAAGAGACAGAGATAGAAAAAAAAAACAGAGAAAGAGAAGATTATGTGCATAATAAGCACACACCTATAAGAGAATACCAAGTGAAGTGCTGTGTGCACATTACGATCGTTGCACACTCAACGCACATCATTGACGCATTCTGCATTCGATTAACGCCGGCCACAGCTCACCATTAGCCCCTGCCACACTTTGATCCTCCCCGCCTATTCTCCAACATTTGCTTATTCGCCCCTGAAGTTGAGTTTTTTTTTTTTAATTTGACACCGAGTAATTTGAAATTTAAGGTGAAGCTTTTTTCCGGATTCAAGTAGTGTCATTTCATTTCAGGATTCTTTGGTAGTAATAGGTATTCCACGTTCTCGTCAGGCAGAAATAATGTTTGATATGGATATTGAGCGTCTCATTTGGGACGGTGGAATCATATAAAGACGTCGTTATCGATTGGGACGGTGGAATAAGGTGTTGGTTGTTTCTTTCTTTCGGCCTGTAGCACTCCGTAATTAAAGCTGCTCTACTTGTAAAAATAGTGACGAACTCATGTTGGTTTTCATTGATATTCATTGTAATAGTTATTCGACGTCATGGTTACCTGGACTTGCGAAGACATACGATCTAATTAGCTTGTCGCGAAACAGACCAGTTGAGCCATACATCGTTAAATGGCATCACATCATCTGAATGTATCTTCCTAACGGATAAGCATTTCCGACTCACATGTGCCTGAAAGTGGCAGCAGATTATGACTGTTCTATATTTCAACACATAGTTCTACTGGATTACTCTGTTGCGTTGTTGCATAGTAACGTTTACAGCATTTGTCCATATACAATCACTTTCTCTTTTTTAATGCACTTTTGGCCACATCGCATATGCAAAGCGCATCATAACGGCCTATTGACCGTTGGTTATGTACGTGTCTGTTGGGTCGGTGTATGTGTGTTGTCTTTGTGCTTTCAAGTCGTGAGTAATCGAAGCTAGAGTTTAAATGTTTTACAGGTAGAGGCATATCTTAGGTTTGTTTCATTTTGTGTAGAAGACTGGTACGAACGGTCGCATGAATTAAAATTCGAAGATATTTTTTTACGCGTTACTTATCGATAATTTATGAAATTCTTTATTAGTCAAATAAATTGAATTTACAAACTTTCAAAAATCAATAGATGTGTCTCAATTCGTTGATCAGGTTAGCGACGATGCAGAAATATTGACATGCTATGCCAATTACTGTGACACTCTTCAATTATTATTACAGAATTAAGAAAAGAGTGGTTAACTCGGGAATCGTAGAGGAAAATGATTGAGGGAGAACCTATCAAAACTAGCAGGAAATAGAGTAAACCGCTATTCGATATACGTTTTGGTGGTGAATGCGCAAATTCCTTTGCAAGTCGGAGCGATTAAATCAAAGAACATTAAATGAATCCTTATTAAATATGCAAAATTGTTTGGGAAATCAACTAAGAACGACTGCAATAGCTGTGTGCTATTTGAATATGTAAATGAGTGGACAGTTAGCCATATAAATGCTTAAGCAAACACATAGACATACACATCGTATATTATGCGCAGCAGTTCCTTCCTGGATTTTACTATGTTTATGTAGTTTTCATAAATCATTTATGAATAATGCTAGCGTTCTTACTAATAGATCTCCTCTTCGTCTTTCTCTCACCTTCATCCATTTTTCTTTCCTGTCCAAATCTAATTCATATTCGTATGAGTACCATTGACTTAGATTTATGGTTGTGCAGGTATAACATTCTAGCTATGAAATCGTTTGCTGAGGTGATGCCGCTGGGGAGGTTTTTTTCTTTTACTTAGCGCATTCCGCACTCAGCAATCACCATTTTCGTTTCCCTTTATTCATTAACATCACTTTTGCACAAATTAATTGCGTGCCCCTGTCCCCTTAGCGATAGATGTCCCTCAATGCACACCTCCGTAGTTAATATGCTTTCATTTCCAGATGCTCTCACTTATCATTATCCCTCAGAATTCGTCGCTGTTCTTGTATCAAATTTCTATAGAGAATTCAAATTAGACACATCTCTTCATCACAATAATTTGTCTTCATTTAATTCAGTTTAACTGCCCTGGGAGAAAAGAAAAACTTATTTTGCATATATTGGAATTACTGATAGGTTAAACTGTTTTGTATTCTGTTGGTTTTTACTTGCTCTATAATTTGTATAAGTTAAATTTGCATAGATTAAATTTACGTAATAAGAAGATAAAAAATTCTACGTTAAAAGTAATGTTCGAAATCATATAGAAATCGAACTATTTATTATCTTCGAATGTTATCAACATGATTCTACCTTGGTAAAGCGAGTCAAAGGTTAATTAATCTATCCTAATTAAAGTGAATGTATGTCGAAGTCAATAAGAGAATTTGCAGATATTTTATCTTATCCGTATAACGGTTCCATAGAGGCAACAAGCGACTTGCCTATCTGCCATTGCATCTGGGCAGGTCTGCTAATAACTTCAGCTGATTATCTGAAATTCCCTTGCGTTAAAGCAATAGAAACATTCTAGTCACTATGAAATTTTGCAGCAACTTGTAGTTGGTTAGAAGTAAATTTAGCCAATCCTAAACAAATAATCAATATTCTATTTCCACAAATTCCTTTTTGGGCTGTTTTTAGACATTAAATTTATTGGATACATTTTTCCGTTTCTATGGGTAAAAGTTTGATGTTCACACAGGCGGATAGCAACATAAAGGTTTATTAAAGCCCTCACATGTAAAGTGGTGACTTTGCTTGTGAAACGAAGCATCACACTTCGGCATGTTGAATATGTTCTCGATGCGCAATCGTGAATGAAGCGTCACTCCCTCGAGATTTCTCCGGCAATACCCATATAGTCTTTGATTGAAATTATTGCCTTTGTGCTTTTGTGTCAATTATTCGAAAAGGCGCATGTTCTATATATATATAATCGAGTGGAATATAAACGGTATATATATGCATACTGTTTATTTTCCGTTCGATTATACAGGTCGCTTTGAAACTGCCATTCCTGCCGTAATTTTAATATCTAATTGAATTTATAGCTATTGAAAGGTCCTTGTTTTTCATTAAATTTTATCATTCCGGAAGAGGTAAGGTACAAAGTTAAAGTTTGAGATTGAATAACAGATATGTTTATCATAGATTTGTTGCTGCCATTAGCTTTAATCCATGGCTTGTATCCTTTTAAGCTATTATTCTCCATGAAAATGGCTATTTTCGCGTTTGCATAATCCTCATATATTTACCTATCAATAATCGGCTTGCAAGTGAATGTATATATAAACCTGAAATTTCGTCAATTCCAGAGAGATGAGTTCTATTCTTTAGTCAAATTATTCCCACAAGGGGAAGCCTTATTACCAGCGAACAATTTCATCTATTCGCTTCACTCATTCCATATGTTCCATATACCAATGTGCATATGATCATTAATGATGCGCATCATATAGCAATCGTTGATGCATAACCAGCAGCACATGTACAAGCGAAGCATTCGTTTCGTATTGGCCAGCGGAACCAGCTAGTGTTGAATGGCTCTTGGCTAGTCGCCAACCTATTTATGGCTACGTTGTCTATTTCACGTCGCTAATCCATTAAGATCTTCATTCTTCTTGAATTCACATATTTTCACCTCAACATTGTAAGTTTTGTTTCGATATTTTCCTTTCATGATGAACTGATCATTTTATCGATAAACTTTTTGTTCACAAATGAGAGATTATCACTGATAGGTTGACGGAGAATTGTGACCCGTTGTTTTAAAGGAACAAAATTCTGAAACAAGTTATCCTTAAGACCTAAAAAATAAACTTAAAAAGTACGAATAACTCTCTTTGTCTTTTTTTGGAAATTTTTTATGTTTAACATCGAATTTATTTAATATTCTATCGATTTTCCTCTTGTATTTAGTAGATTTAGTAGAACTTTTTAATAGAAACGTTATGAGAATTGTTTTTTGGCTCTAAATTTCAAAGTTGAATTATATTTCAATGAATTTCAGCAGAAAGTGGAAATAGTTTTTTTTTGCATATTTGTATACATTTGCAATATTTGCATATACAGCAGCAGAGACGCATTTTGCAATTCGATGAAATATGCAAAATGCTCCGTTCTTTTTGTTAAATATTTCCAACTCATTCCAGTTATGTTGTATATATAACGATCGAATACTAGTGTAGAATTCGCATTAAGATGCATTTATATCGAAATTTTTTGTGGAATTTACTTTGCAATTTAATTCAGATGCACCTTTTTTCTCTGATTTCAACTTCTTTCAAACATTTCCTGCAAAAAAAGAAGGGAACGATGAATGAAAATTGCAATATTAGATGAAAAATTATTCCTCGAGCAATTTCTCATGCTAATAGTATAATTTAAAGAAACTTTCATTGCTCTATAGGTCCTTCGGAACCGATAAAAATAAATATTAAAGCGTGAGTTATTAGGTACAACAAGCTTTTTTTGCACTTAAGCTAACATCTTCCACTGGTTTAAGTATTCAAATGCCTCAATGCGAACCTTTGATTAAGAGATAAGCATCTAGAGCGAAAATCCTCGTTGCTTTTTGTACCTAGCAAATTTCACGACTTCATTTGTAAACTGGTTCGAATGAAATTTCCTACCGCGACCGTACTCTTGTGATTATACCTCAACTGATTCGAGAGAACGGCTCGTAGATCCGAGTTTATTATGCTTCCCAGTTATTTGTGAATCTTAGCCGCAGAGCCTTAAAAACTTCTACTTACCGAATGACGCTTCTTGTTCTTTCCTGAATGAAGAGCAGCTGCTATTCTTTTCATATTTATTAACAAACCATCATGTCTGTGCATAAGATTTCTTTGTCAGTATGTGCCTTTATCTGTTTTTATGATCTCGGTAGGCAATGATGCATGTAACACACGACATTTGATAGATGTAACTGATCTTCACGATGAGTTAGCTCCTTCCACTCTCTTCTTTCATAGTATCCCTTTAAACTCGAAAGAAATTAAGAGATATTTATAAGCGATGGGGGAAATTTCCACATATTTCATAAAATTCATTCCTTCGATCTGATCGGCTCGAATCGTCTAGAAAAAATTTCTAAGGACACTGAGATTTTAAAATCTGAACAAATTATACTCCTAATTGAATTATTTATTATTAATTTACGGAAACCATTGATTAGAGGAATGTAAAAAATTTATTTTTTAGTGACTTTTATTGAAGCATTTTTGCGATTATTTTTACTTTCATTCAAACAATGATCTTCCTCATATTTTATTTATATGCATTTTATCATGTATTATGATTTTCATCTCATTAGAATAATTCATGGAGAAATTTCACTTAGTTACCTTGCATTAACAATAATCCTCAAAGCTGAAACTTTTAATCCAGAACTCACTATAAAACATAAATAAAATCAACGTAAATTAAGTAGATATCCGTTATCGACCTTAATATTAGAGCCGTATCGAAGCTGCACATTTAAAGCTGTAAATGACATCCAATTTTGCTGACAAGATCCTCATAAATACTTAAGAACGATGTTTACCACAATGAAATTGTGGTAAATGTTGATCCGAGTGGATAATATTAATGGTTCGTCGATCGGGTTTCTTGGCCGCGTTTTAACGATGTCTTGTTGCGTGGCTTTATGCCAAAGATAATAATACTCGGTGATGTTTTCAACGATGATGCAATACACGCGCACACCTCGCACCATAATTTGTTGGTCGGAGAACCACATCGTTGTTGTTGTCGTCGTCGTTGTCGATTGTGTTATTGCTGAATTGCTTATTGCGTTAAAAGCATTGCAGTTGTTGATTGCATTGTTGCAATATTTCTATGAAGTTGTCCTAAACGATGAAGGTGATCATCCTGTGCTGTGCGTGTTATGTCTTTAAGTGTTGATTAGTGCTGCATGCGTTCACGAAATCCGATATTATTTTCATTGTCTTTTTTTTTTCTTTTACTGTTTTGCTCTATTTGCTCATCGATTCTCCATTTTCGTCGCAGATATCTTCTTTGATGAGGAAGGTTATCCTAAAATCTTGAATTAGTTTATCCGTCTCAAATTCATTCCTTCCACTCTTGCAACTTGTATTCATATGTTCAGTTCTTCTTCCATATTATTTCCTAATATAGTCTTTTCTCTCACTGAAACAAAGTCTGTTGAAGTTCAATTCACTACCGAATTTAATCTCACTCATATCATATAATCCAACTCATCTCCAGCGAATTCTCTCTCCATACCCTCCTCGCCTTTCCCGATGAGTTGAAGCAGTTTATAGTGTGACGGTGACTAAAGCATCCTATAGCGTTTCCTTCACAGTAAGCATATTGTCAAGTACGTGCTTTTGCAATTTTGCAACATTCACTCCGATTCTTTCAATTCTTATCGAAAATTAATTTTGCCTTTATTCCGAACAGTATTTTCCAGTCTATTCGAACCTATCGAGAATGCAACTTATGCATTTTCTTGAGAGTTCAACTAGTGGAATTGTAAAAAAATTCTTAAAAATCGCCACTTAACTATGAAATGGAACTAAACTTTGCAAAGAATAAAATGCATTATTTTTGTTGTTTGTTCCGAAGATTGAGTATATTTCCAGGAAGTAATCTGACAGTTTACAGGAGATTAACGCGCGATATTGAAATTACCTCTAGGCAAAAATCAAATTAAAGCAAATAAAATGAAATAAAAGTTTACCGAAATGAAGCAATAGAAAAATAGAAGCAGCATTTTTAAAATTATTTTTATATTCATGTTTTTAATGTTCAGGAGTACAGAAATTACCAAGAAGTGAACGTTGAAATAGTGAGAATATCTTTTAGAGACATTGATGGATATAGGTTAAAGCTGTCGAAGAAGAGAAGCGTCTCTCCAACGTTTTATATATATTGATGGCTGACCGGGCGCATACATTAACACTGCGCAATATATGGCATCATTTGTTTGAAAACAACGAAGAAAAAATGATGTAATACATCGTATTTGATCACTTTTGTCATATACTATTCGATCACTATCCCCACTTAACTATGAAATGGAGCTAACTCACTTTTCGTTGAATTGAAGTAATTTTCGTTTTTATCTCAAACGTTTGAATTGTTTCAACGTAAAACGTGAGATTTTTTTAATAAAATGAAGACTTCTTTCTTAACTTTTAAATGTAACACAGGAAGTTGCATCAATTTATGAAATTTATTGTAATAGATTCATCGAATTTATCGGGAAAATATGTCACTATCCTCATTAAATGAGTGGAAAAAAAACTGATGTATATTTTTCCTCTCTTTAATATATAATATAAACCCTTATAATATAATATATTCAACTGTTAATGATTTGCCACAAATGTTAGTCACGAAATTATTTTCACCATATTCAATGAATTCTATGCGATGAATTTTATCGAAGCCGAAGAAAATTCCACTTTAAGTGAACCCTATGAAACGAAGATATTATTGTCAATATCGCAATGAGAAAATGAAATATCGATATGGTTATAGCAATAAAAGAATCAAAATCATTTCATAAAGTAATGCACAAAATTCGACTAATATCCTTTCATAGTTGGTGTATTTGCAACGCTTTAAAATAAGAGTGAATTCTTAGAAATATCCGTCTGTAAGTGAGATGAAGTAAGATTTGGTGATGAGCGGATAGGCAATCAGTTCGAGTTGATTCACTTTGGCAAAGGTCTATGCGATTCGATATTCCTTAGCGGCAAAACTTTCTTTTTTCTTAATTGAAGTAGAGTGTGGATATTGAGTGGTGAATTTTCGCACCATGTGGTACAGGAACATATTTCTGTTAATGACTTTGGCAGTTAATTCAGTTTACTGAAACTCCCATTGCTAGCACTGATTTCATTTTTGCACGCTCTGCCGTACATGCCGTTGCAAAAATATGCCTTACATTAAAAGTGTGACATATGCTGATCTAAAGATTATAGGTAAAAAGAGTGGCAATGATGTTCGATGGCTGAGTGGGACTCCACCCATGATCGAATCCTTTGCGATCCGATGAATGCGTTATCATCTTGTGTGCGGTGCGGGGCGACCTCGCAATCGCCATCCTTTACGGTCGACTGAACAAATTACTTTCCGTATGGGTAGGGAAAGGACCTCGGAGCAAAAACGACTTTAAGCATGCGTTAATTTGAAGTAGAATATTTGCTTGAAAGCTGCACTAAAGAGGTTGCATCACCTCTTACTTCGCACTCTATGAGTTCTTGAGTGTAACAACAATCATTTTGGGTATCGGTCGTTTCCGTTGATGATATTTGCATTAAAAAGGTGCTCATGAGAAGGATACATGAAAGTAGCATATGAATAAATATACTTAGAGATGCTGATCGGCAAGCGAGAGGAAAGATGCATGAAATAACGATGCCGAATTGAAGAGCAAGTGGAATTTAAGAGCACGATTTCATTTGTGTAGAGGAGGAGTATTTGAAAGTGTAAGAATCAAGCTGAGGTGTGGGGTTGTGTCCGTTGTGCTACGGTGTATTTGCATTTTTTATGACTTATGAAGTGGTGATACTTCTTAAAGAAAGAAAAGCTCCAGCGCATTGACCACTGTTTTTTGTTCATGCTACTAATGAAACCACTGTGTTGATTTCAAATTTACGGTGTTATCTTGAAAAAGCCACCTCCAGTGCATCTGCTAATAATTTTAGATTGTAGGTGTAATATATATATATATTGGTGGTAGCAACTCGTAATGTGCCGAATCACATGTATCGACGTACATATGTGGCAATTTCGTTACTTCGATCATTGCAGTTCACAGCATTCCTTGGAATGATTCGAATGCTCTAAGCATTCACGTGGATTCTCGTAATAATTACGCTTGCCCAGACGTAGCAGTCCTCAACTTTCTTACGCTTCCAACCTCTCTCGTCAATGGAAGTATGAGTTTATCCTTCTGAAGTAATATATCGGCTGGCACCAGCAGCTGGCAATAATGCTGGGCGAAGTGGATAGGTTTTGTGCTCCTGTTGACGGTACTTAAGGAAGCTGCAAATTGAAATGATGTATGTGGTTTTCTGGATAAAACGCTTACGAGACGTGCTTTCAAGCGTGATATTCCTATCGAGCAAACTGCACCTCACGTGCAAGCAGCATGCAATTGCCACATGTTCTCAGCCGTTCTCCACATTTACGCACTCTTTACTCTTATTTGTACATATAAAAGCTAGAATCGAAATAGTCTGCATTTTGACGAGTAAGACTGACGTTAAAATGCTTCTTATAGGCTACCGGCAGACAGCGAATGCAATGTTAAATTGTTCGTAGAGCGGCTCGACAAGCCGACGATAAGGGAGCTCTGTATCGAAACGAGTTAGGCATCGAGAGCAGGACTTTTCATTGGAGAGTTGTGCCGCACCCTGGCTTGGGCTCACGTCCGGCCAGTTCTCTGCTCGGTTTGTGTGAGTGTGTTTGTGCAACTCATAACTTTTACCGCTAAAAGCCGTTGGGGCAACCAGTAATGTTGAATTTTTTCATAGTTGTGGTTCTGCCGATTTTTTATTTTAAATATTCGACTGATTTCCATAAATATTCAGCTGTCTTCTCGAGTGGATCTATCGAAATTTTTCTAACTGTTTTTCTTTTCAGTCGCCAAAGGTTGGATTTTTTCTAAGTTACGTAATTCTCTTATGATGATTATCTGTTTCATAATTTATCACATCACAGGTTTGTCACCATTGAATTCACATGAAATCAGCGTTAGCTTTTCTTTGATTTCCATGGTTTGTTTCACGCGTCAGTCGATGAAGTTACCCCGAATTTTATGGACTATAACCATATCTTGAGGAAGCTGTAAAATTGGATGAGTGCGAACGATTTCGGCATTTCCACTTTTAGTTTCCAAAGTTTGTTGCCACACGAAATTATCGCTGTTCAAGCCATTAATCTATGCATATTGCCGTGGTAAATAATGGATAGAATCATGCCGAATTGATATGATGGAAGCAGAATAAGTGATCTATAGGATTTGAGATACTTCTGTATTAATAAATGGATGATATAACAGCAATTTCACCTGTGCGAAGGTATGAATGTTAGAGAAATGCTCTTATTGGTGGATTAGTTGAATTGACTCGATAAGTCGAATTTTATGAAATCTTATAATTAATTTTGTATCAGTCGCAGTATACTCATGAATAGCGCCTTTATGTACACATGTGTGAACGTTTTGTTTAAATGGAATCCCGAGGATAATATCAGCGGTTTCAAAAGATACTTCCAATAAAATGAATGATGTTTTCATTGCTCCGAATTCAATCCGCATGGCTGTTTTCGTGTCTCTTTTCCTCACTCTGAACATCTCTTCTCGTGTCTGTTTGTTTATCACGCTGTCAGATGTGCTTTTATGACGACCGAGAACTACGAAATTTGTTGCATATAATTCTAAACATTTAAAAGTAAAAATGATGACTGACTGCATCAATTTAGCTAGTTGATAAGTTGCAGAGTCGCTACATTCTCGAATATAACAATTTCACGAGTTGTCTTTCCTGACATTAAAATCATTGCAACGCTTTATGAGTTGTTCCAAATAAATGAGGCTTATATGGATTGTCTATTAGTTGCATTAAGCGATCGTCCACATGAATTATTTCTCATTTGGAAGCGATTTGCGAAGCGTACTGCATAGCGTCGTTAGTGAGGTTTGCAAATTTTTCCGATTCTTTGCCTGTTTATTTGCCTGGACCTAATGGAATGAAGCTTATTTATAGATTAATGGCTTGAAAAGTGATCAATATTGGAATAATACGAATACTACAATTAGATAGATCTGGTGATAAGGTGAGATTACAGATGAATACAGTCTCATAGATGGATATTCGCTGAGCATATTTTACGCTTTATATGCTGTGCAAGCTATGGCATTTATGATATTAGCATAGAATTTCCGGTAGCAGTAGAGTGAATAATTATAAGAATAATTACGATGTTAAACTAATTGCTGTTTTTTCACTTATTTTTCTATATTTTCCTCATTTTTTAGAGGGGAAAAATGAATTTTCTACGTTTGGTATAATTAAAAAACATATTTACTTACTTGTAATTATATTAAAAGTAGTGGAAATTTCTTATAGAATGAATTACTTTATGAAGTCGTTTTTCTTGAGGAGAGAGAGAAAGAACTAGTTCCAAAGGTGCCGTGGCCCCTGGTTGATGAAATAATTTCCAGTGGTTGCTCATTTTATGCTATTTCGCATTTTTATTGTTTTTATATTCACTTCTACTTTTGGCAGGCATTTTTTGCGGGTTTTTTGGATGTCTGCTCAAATTTGGGTATTTTTTCACCTCGCCGGAACTTTCCTACCTTTTCACATAATTTTTCTCGAAATGTGATATTCGTTTTCGAAGATTTCTAAAGAAAATTTCTCAGCGGTTTTCTAAAATCTCTTCGTTATCCTATTTGATTGTGCAAAGGTTAATTTATGCACTTTTATCCAAGTTTTATTTAAGTGTTTGTATCACTTTATTTGCTTTGCCGTTTTCTTTCATTTCTGTTGCCTCTATTCCATCCCTGTCTCTTTTCGCTTCACCTTTCTGTGCACTTTCCGTTTTATTATTAGTATCCCCCCACACTTACTAAAGAATCCCGAGTGTTTTCCACACCTTTTCATCATTCATCAACATTGCTCCGTTCGTTACAAGTTATGATGTGGAGCACATGAGAATTTTCATGTTATAAACATCAGCGTGCGTCACTACTCATTATTCTGTTAATTTTCCAATATATTTGCTATTATTTGAAGCATCATAAGTTTGTCTTTAGGTCAGTCTTCTTTTTTTTCTATGAAAGAAAAAAATAGACCGACCGGTTAACTCTACTCATCAGTGAAATTCATTGTTGTATGGTTGGCAGGAATTAATGCAGTGAATTTTTGTTTATTTTTTTAAGGTAAGTGTTAAAAGTACATCGATATGCCTAAAAGTCATTTTAGCGATGTTAATTGTAATCTCGATCGATAAACGTTTAAAGAAAAAGCCAACCGCTGACTGGCAGTAAAAATTTTAGCTGAGTGACCGACCGTGTGAATACTAAAAAAAAATCATATAAAGTAACTGACAGATGTATCAATGAAATTCGAACGTCGTCATGTAGGTGTTAAACTTTTACGATCTAAAAATGTATTTGGTGCATTTGATTTCCTGTTGGATTTTGACTAGCCGATTATCTTCTACTTTTCAATATTTATTTTAGCAAGCCTGCTCAAGAGCAATTATGCCAATTTATTGCTTTTTTTGAATGTATGTGCAAATTTAGTCCTTGCATTTATTGCGTAGATTAATATGATACTTAGAAGATTATATATTTTTCAATTATGCAGCATATTTTTGTGTTATTTTAAAAATAATTTACATCGTGAAAACAAGTAATTACCTGAGGTCGATATGCTAACTTATAAAGTAGCGTGAAGGTTAAGGCTTAAGCTCGCCCACCTCTTGCATGTCGGATATTGACAAGTCGATTCATAGTTGTTTCACTCAAGAGGGTAGTTCCGACATTCTGCTATTTTCTGAGGGAACTTTGCAGTTGTTTCGTTATTGTTTTTAAAATATTTTCATCAAAGTGGTATTTAATCATGAAAAGAAACATTTAATGTTCACCATTAGTTCTTGAAGGACCGGTGATTTCTAGAGGTTATTCCAGCAATTGCTCTTCCTTCAAAATTTCTCTCCATTTTGCAGTATATCCTGCTTGCAAATCTTTCATTAAATCGTACTATTCGATGCTTTTAATGCTTTATACCTTCAAATATTAAAGAAATACTATTTTTAATGCATAGCTAAGTCTACTTATGACCATATTGTCGATGCAAGCACCTGTGCCGCATATGCGTCCAGCTATACCGTTGGACTACCGGTGCACCACTTATGAACAAATATGTCTGACTATAGCATGTGTACAAAATACAATTATCTTATGTTTCATCTGCAGATTCATAGCGCTCCTCGTTCTGCGCAAATTCGAGTGATCTTTAACAGGTTTTTCCACCTATAGAAGAAGACCTTTTTTAGAGCGAAAGAAAAAGGGCAAACAAGAGAGCGAAGCATTTTTTCCATTTATCACAACATTTTATTTGTCGTATTGAATTAGAGACGATAAGAAATCTATCTGGTGTCATGAAAGACATTTTTTCATTGATCGTCGACTCGGACGGCACTCTTATACTTTGAATCTGCGTTTAACGTTGTGCAATTTTAACGCATCAGTTGTTACGACTTAGTGTGTTATAATGTTGCGTTATGTGTTATATTCTTATATCGTTTTCAGGTAATATGTTCAAATCATTGGCGAAATGTCATATGTTGTGATTCATGGCTAATTGAAGTTGGCCGAGAACTTTTAGTGCATCTTTTATTTTCTATTGTCTTGAGTATTCTACACTTCCGATCTCCTCGTCCTTCCATTTCCCCTTTCACTTCAACGTTATAATACCTCCATATTTTATCGAAAAGAAGAGTTAAATATATAATATTTAGTTTCATAATGTCGACGCATCACAGAGATGCGAAATAATGGACGTCTGTATGTGCAGATTTTGAACTAAGGAGTGAATTGTTGATGCTTGTGTTATTGTGCTATGAAAAAGGTGCTTTTGTTAATGAGTATCGCTGTTGTTGGATATAATAAGAAGTAATTACGCGACACGACGCTCCAATAGTCGATATTACCGTTTCGAATGCACTCTCCTTAGTTCTCGTTTTCAATTCCGTTTTTATTTATTTCTGATACATATTTCAACTACTCAATCGATCGATTGCTGCCCAGTCGAACCACATCGATTTACCATCTGGACCTGATCGATTGGACAAGTGGGCGATACCATTTGGTTATGTGAACCACACCGCTTGGCCAGCCGAACCATATCGATTGCTTAACTGAACCGTACCAGTTGGTCACTTGAACCACATCGGCTGATGAACTGAACCTACCGATTGACCGCCTGAGTCATATCGACGAGTGAACCTGACCATGCCACTTGGCGAAATGAACCATATTGGTTGACTGGGTGAAATATCACTGGCCAACTAAGTGACATCGAATTATTTGCACCGTCGACGCAACTGAAGTGATATTTGGATAAGATAATTAGGGAAGGTGTCTCAGCGTAACTTCCACATCTCAGAATTTGATGTTATAAGCATTGTACCATGATAAACAACAACAACCTGAAATTATGTCGACCACGGCGGATTTGAGTCCACGAATGGGCGGGGATTCCCTCTTTGGCGTACGTCCAACACGACGGTGTGTTCCGATGCGTTTGATGCTTTGCTTGCTTTGAGGGCGTCTATTGCGATGACCGCTGTTGCACGAGTGTGCGATGCGTTGTGCGGTTGGGTCGGGCACCGGCTCGTCCTCTGTATTTCTTGCTGACGTTTTCCTCTACTTCTTATGTTGTTTTTTTATTACATAATCTAAGACTCTGTTTGCATATATGTATAAGTTCTCGTTTATAGTTATACTGATTTATTGTCATCGCTTATGCTATGTAGTTTCTCTCAACACAACCTTAAAACCCTCCAATAATACAGTTCAATTGAGTCATATTTTTTTCTCTTCCTTATTGACAGCTTATCAGTACAAAAATTATACGATTTCAATTATTCGGAAGGAAAAAATGATCAAGGACGATGTCGAACATCAGTAGCATATCGAAATTTTCTCAGCAAAAGTGGAGTATTTACGAGGGAGAAGTGGAAATTCACTCATGTAAGTTCATAAGAATTTAAGCCTTTGCTTCTTGTTGATTTACATCATAAAGTATAGGGAATTGCTCTTATTTCTCAGCTATTCGTTTTCATTTATGCAATATTCAGATAAGGTGATGTTTTGTTTAAGGATCGAAAAAAAAATCGCCTCGAGAATTGGCTCAAACCACGTTTCCTTTAAATGATTTGCAAAATGTGCATCGTTCTAGCATCGGCATAGATCCAATCATCTTTTATTACACCTTTACCTGTCCACAATAAGGCAAATGAACTCGACTCTTTAAGTAGTTTTTTGGCCTCATACCTCTATGATATACAGTGTAATGTTGCGATACGTCTTGTTGGTTGCATTAAGCAGCACGTTTTTTGCCTCTCCTCTGCACAGTCTTTTTTTCGCTTGCCATTGTTGTTGTGCGCTTAAGAAACGGTGAGCATGTTGGATTGGAAGGGGAGTAAAAAAAGCACTCTGCACTTTCGGCGCTTATTTTATACGATATAATTGCCGCATAAGGCGTACTTATTTTCGAATCATTTTACCTTCGCACATTGAAATTCTCATCGAATGGAGAGATGTGTATAAAATAACGTCGACGCTCAATTAATTAGCAGTTTAGGCGTTTTAATTAGTAGTAGTAATTAATTACTATTAGCAGTAGTAGTAGTTTAGGTGATTTGTGCAATGCTAAATTACTTTAAATTGCTATTAAATGAGATATTAGAGAGCCTACAAAAACCTTATGAATAAATTAGTTTAAACATATACTAACTATGGTTAAGGTGAATATCGGCACCTTAGCCGTTGATTTTTTAAATTAATTAATTAGTTAATTTATTTATTTTGATTGGAATCTGGATGTCTTTTTATTTAACATTATTGTATTTTTTTATGGACTTAAGTTTTTAATATTTAGTCTTATAAGTCTTATAAGACGTTAATTTACTATGAAGTTAGTTTATGTATGCTTATGGCTTCCGTTTTAAATTTTAATTTTCATTGGTACCAAATGAAGGAGTTGATTGGATTTTGGTTTTAGTTGCATTTTCAGTATGAATTGATCGGAATAAACGTATAAATTAATTCGTGATCGATATTGAATTCTGTAAAATCCATCCTCACAGTTTGTAGAAATTATGAAAATCTTGAGTAAAAAAAGATATTAGTGAAAATTACTGCTATTAATATAGAGGTAATTGTAACACTTATGGAGAAATCATAGCGGATTGTTGCATTTCGACGCTAAAATATGTCAGCTTCTTATGCCTATGCTTGGATGCTTATGTAACCAACGCGTTTCTTCAGATATATATTAGGTGCACTCGGAAAGAGAGACTCCTCACAATGAATATTGAAGCTGACCTGGATGTGAAAGCTTCGTGCATTCGTCATTGCCGATAACAGCGAATTTTCCAGTTCAGTGATCGTCCGATCAGCAGATCGATCAGTCCTATAAATTAATAATGTTTTTTTCTTTGCCTTTTTCCGCTTATTAATGATCTTTCTTCATCGCAGAATATCTCGCAGATTCATGTGCTCATCAGAGGTGGGTGATATGCGATCCAAGATTGGATGGAAAAAGTAGTATTCATTTGGAAATATACGAGTAAAATCTTTGTGGGAGTCAACTCATTACTGTGGCTAGTGTTGATGTGTGTATGATTTAGGTTAATTCATGGTAAATTGGTAAGTGGAAGTGAATTGGTAAGTGAAAACCGCTGGTGTGGTTCTTTAACTTAATATAAGCTCTGGGTGAAATTGTATTTTTCTGAAAGCAAATACAAAAACGATTGTTCTGTTTTCGTCACGATTTTCCTATCACTTGCAATTCGTTTTTTTTTTTCCTTTTACAATGCAAGTAATACAATTCTTAGGTGATTTTGCAGTCCTTGAATGTAATTTTCGTACTAAAATATAAGGGTTTACAGAAATTAATTTAAATTCGTTTCATTTCTTGAATATATATGACAATCTTGCTTTTTTTTGAAATTAGGTTCCCAAAGAAAGCACTCTATCCTCTTTTACAGAACCATTACGGGATTGTGAAGTTTTACGATTTGGAGCGGAAAAATGCAAATTTTAGGGTTTTTGCAAAACGCTCTAAATGTCAACCTAGAAGGAGCACATTTTCGACACTTTCAACAAATTAACCGATAAGAAAATAATTGTGGAAACTAAGCTTTAGTCAATCGTTTTGCCAAATGCATGATGCGTTGCACGTCGGCAAAAAGATTTCGCAAATTGCAAAGGCTGAAAGATAAAAAGAAGGCATTTTAAATTTTGCAATAATGATACACTATTTTAAACTAATGGAATTCCGACACATTATGAAGAATTCGTCGTGAAGTGGTAACTCGCAAAATCGGTTTCAGATTGCTAATATGATGAACAGTCTTTGCTTGTGAAGACCGAACAGTGTTACAAGGCGTCTGCGTTTGTCTGTCTTTTTTATGTTTCTGTTGTGTATATTGCATTACTTTATCCGTAAATATAACGTATCAGTGATCGGGAGGAGGAATTGTTGTATTCGAAATTTTGAAAGTGGAATCAGTTGTGCGGTTTGTTTATTGCGTTTAGCGATACTCAGTGACGTCGTTGGCACGGCAATGAACGTGCGCCCATGGCGTCTTGTCGTCTTGTTTATGCTCATTTTAGCTTTTACAGCTCCTCTTACATACATCGTTTTGCACGTTTCATGCCCTTATTGCGGCACCATTATCACTCAGCCTTCATCGTTCTATACTTTACAGTCTCCATTTTGATGTGAAGATCGCTTTTTGTTTGGTAACAATAGAAAATAAACTCAGTAATTTCAGTCAAAAACAATAGAGGACAAGTGAGGTATTTAAGGCAGAGTTGGAGGACGAGGAAGGGAGGGGTTGGAATGGGTTAGGAAATGAGATTGAGTTAGTGCAGCATTACTTCATAAAATATTTCGTTGCTGCTAAAATTTATTAGGAGCGTATTGCGAGGCAGCTTTCGCATTCATCGTTTCGTTTGGATGTCATTCGGATCGATTTTTATCATAACCTAAAAATTTGATCGAATTTCTCGGAAGCTGTTATAAGAATAGAGGTGATTTATTTCGAAATTGAAGTGTTTATCCCTCAAGGCGCTCATTATAGAATTATTGTCGGTTGTCTCCATGCGAAATACTTTTCAAATAGGACGCGGGGATGGCAGGATTGAGCTACTTTCTTCTCTCGATGATGAAGCCGCGTTTATTTGTCGCATAGAAAGTTCATAAATATTTCCTTGTTGATAAATGAGAGTAAATTTTTGGGTTTGTCGATACGAGTGGTTCCGTTTTTCGATTGTGTATGTGCCAGTCGGCTAAATGTGGATGCTGTTTTTTTCGCGCCTAATTTGTGACAGCCGGCTGCCATTGCATAGCCAGTAGCGCTCATTGAGCACTGTTGATGACTTTGTGAAGTATTTGTCGAGTGAATTTCTTTTCGAGAGCGGTGTTTACTCGTCATTGCCTCTGAGGCACTTTTGCCACTCCCCTTCCAATGCCTTCCGCGCAGTGATGTGAATTTCTTCCCTGTTTTCTGTGTTTGTGCAACGGGAGTGGATTGATGGTTTGCCTCTGGGAAGGTAATATGAGAGGACACTTTTCGTGGATTCCATCCACTTAGCTCTCATTAATGGCTATACGCATATCGCACTTTATTTGCATATGCCTGTGAGGCTTAACCATTAGAATAGTCAAGCAAGCAAACAATCATGCATACGCTTCATGTATTTATCGTTGTTTCACGTTGATTTGCATACGATCATGCTCGTTTAGCTAATTACTTGATCTTGTTTGTTTGCTGTCTGAAGCGAATCAACATTATACGACGTCACGTAAAACCGCATTCATCTCGTTGATCAGTGCAAAGACTGTTTGTTGCAAGAGTAAAGTCGCTCAACGGAAATAAGAGCTTTTTCTTCATCATTTACTTGAGCAGATCGGCTCAGATTGTTACATATATTTTGCAAATTTACTTTTGCAATATGCTGTAAACTGCGAACATTGCAATTTCGCCTATTCGTGTGTATCTCTATACGTATGAATGTGCTCTCATTCTGATGCGAACTTTGCAATCATACAGAGTAATTTTGCTCAGTATGAGAAGTTAAATTTATGCATTACTTCGTGTTGATACGCCAGTTTTAAATGGAATTGAAGGCATATAAGGAAAAAGCTGTGCAAATTAACATCAACTGAATCATAAAAACGAAAGGAACCATTGGTGGAATGGACGTTTAGCTAGTAAGGTCACATTAAATCTGGAAGGATTTTTTTCCACCTTTTTTTTGAGTTTTATGGGCAGTTGATTAAGTAGTTTGTCTCGATAAGCGTGTTGCAGAAAAACATATTGTGCCAGATGTTCTCATATAGTTTTCTTCGTTTTCATATGTGCCATGAGGAGAGTAACAAAACTGATGAAAGAATGAGAAATATTAAAACACCTTATGAGTATATTATCAAATAGCTCAGATATGAAAATATCTGCGAGAGGGTCTATATCGCTATTTGATTTCGTTGTTGTCCCCGTTATTTAAAGTATTGCCCGAAATGCATTTAGAAAAGGCACTCCTCGAATGTGCTGCAATCAAGTTTATTCGTTAAGATCGCAAACGATTCAACGACCAGATCGTTAACCCCCGTATATTCGCAACTCATTTATTCGCAAGGTGCACCTCACATTCTTTTCTTAAAGCATCGCTATGTTATATTTAGAGTGATTGGTAATAAGCAATTTGGGCTAGCATTGGGCTAGCCTTATGTTTGTGTGAACTGCACTATTTGCACCTCACCTAAATAGAGATACTGAAAGATATCAACAAATGCGCAAATTTTGACATCTTTCTTTTGAGTTCGAAATGTTTTCCTGCAATGTTATTTGAAATTTTCAGTGAAATACCTTCGGATTTTTTTCTTCGTCATTCCGTTGGCGATAGCGCAGCACTTCATGTTGAGGAGCGGCGCATTAGCTCCGTCGGGTGTTCGTTGACTCCGTATTTCGTACGGAATTTAAAATCACGATGTCATACAATGATCCTGTCGTCAACATTGAGTTTGTTTATACATAAATAAATAAATAAATATATATATATATATATATATATATATGTATGTATATGAGAGATTCTAAAGGGGAAATTCCAGCACAGTCTTAACTTAGACGGGCGATAATCGAAGATACGCCGTATGTGCCTCATCTCTGAGGGCTTCTAATCGATGCTTGGACTTCATGTCCTCCTTACTCATTCCTTGAGGGTCCTTTTTTCTTTAAATGCACTCGTTGCGATCTCAGACTAATGCGTGATTTTAGTTGTTATGTGTGTTGTTCGAAGTGATTATTGCTCATTCGTGACAGCTATTGTTTTCTTGATTTATGCCTCTCTTCTTTTCATGCTTCATTTTTTTGTTTTTTCGCTCTTAGCATAGGCATTCGAAGGACTTTTAGCATGATGAAACCGAATTTTGGTATCTTTTTTATTGTTTTCGCTATTTATATATATGGTATGTATACCATTCTAATAACAAAGCCATCAGTGGAGGAGATCAACTGATCAGATTTTGTCCTGTATTGACGATTTCAGAATTTTTCTATATTTATTAACTTCTTAAATTGAATTTAGCGGAAAATTAGCCAACGATACGCATATTTGGCGCATTTGCAGTTGCAATTCCTTTTTTGTTGTAATAAATCATATGTGCATACACTATTGCAGGTATTGCTCGTTACGAATTATTGCTATTTCGATGCGATTCTCGTATATTTAATTTATTGCTCTGTATCGTCATTAATCGTTTTGGAATGTAAGGTGATTTATTTATTTATTTCTATTTCAGACTCTCGATGTGTTCACTAGACTGAGTAGTTACAAAGAGGCGTTCTTTTTTTGTGTGTGAAACATTCGCATCAACGATATCAGCGAATCGAAAGGTATTTCATAAGTACTTCCAACTGCTATTGTATTCTATACGGCTGCGAGTTGACGTTGATTGGGAGATTGCATCATCGATTGCTGATTGCAATATATACTCGTTTCGATCTTATATGATCATTTAACTGATCGTTGTGATTCGTCGATTCAACTGTGCTGTACCAGCGCTCCGCACCGATCAGTTCATTTGACAGTAAACTGTTGTTGGCATATTTGTCTCGAACTGTTATTTGTAAGCGGCGAGCTTGAGTACTCAAGTTTTCCTTTGAATTTACAAAATACGGAAATTGGCGCTAACGTTTCGCACTTTTCGTGTTTTACTTCGCCTGAACACGAGACGTTACTTGATAAGGAAGCTTTCTAAATAGCGAGCATAATTGTTTTGGTACATTCAGTCTAAAACAACGCAAGCGTTCGTACTGGCTGCTTTTGACGATCGAAGCCGAACGCTAATTTGCTATTCTCTATACGGGTCAACTGGCGGGTGAGAGGTCGAGCTCGAGCTCTGTCTGCACTACATTTTTATTGTTGGATATTGCAATTGGGCCACCAGTTAAGTCACTCAAAATGTTGGGCAAGCTCGTGAACAAGTTCAAGAAGCACTCGTTACAAGAGTCTCCAGCTGCGCTCGTAGCGAGTACAACCACACAACCTCAACCGTTTCGTCGGAGCGCTAGGATCAGTGCATTATATTCGGTTCGTTTTTATTCTTTTTTTAAAACATTTCCATTAGAAGAAGCTACGTAGCGACTTATTACTTCACCAGTAAATTAGAGTTTTATTGGATGATAGCAAATAGTTGTATGCATTCATGTGAACTGTATTTCGTTAATAGAGCATCGAGTATAGTGTTGGAAGTTTGTTTCCCTTTTATTTTTTCGCAAATGGAGGTTTCTCTGGGCACATAAACAATGCGAAAAAATCTTCGATAACGCCACAATCGATAAGGAAAAGTCGCTGATTGACATTATGTTGAGGTGCAATTTCCACGCTACATCACAATATTTTAAGGGCAGCTATAACAGTCCGTGGTCGATGGAATATAGTTGCTTTTATCGGAAGATAGAGAGCACTAATTATGAACATTGCTGCATCTATGCTTTCTTATCTATTAATTTCGCTTTCTATACGAGGATATGGGCGTATACTAATGACTTTCCGCAGTGATCATTGTTCACTACTGATGTATAACAATTGGGATAGATAATGATGAGGATATAAGGGAGAGGAAATAGTGTTGATAAGTGAATCCTGAAATATGTTAGATTTTGTTTCTGAAATTTAATTTTAATGTTTTGACATATTTCTCATCAATTTAAATTATTAAGATTCATGTCCAAAAGACTGAACATAACTTCTAGAATAACTTTAAAAGTTAACAGTTGAATGATGAAATATTAATGTCAATTAATTTTAGGAAAATAGTTCGACGCTTCACGATTCGGGTACCGAATCTGACGACGATGAACTCGAACAGTTGGATTCGAGTTGGTTTTTATGAAAATTTCTATCCCTGATCAATCATTCACACATAACGTACAATATTGTCGCTCTCGGGAATTACTTCGCCCTAAATTTCCCTCTTACCTTAGAGAATAATAAATATCGTAGGAACCAGCCGATCGATGCTCGTCAGAAGCGATATAACGAAATTTGAGCATGTTAGCGGTATTTTAGTTATTGGTGTGTTTACAGTGAAATTGTCAGCAAAATTGGTGGTAGCACCAGCATTTCAGTGACTCCACTTTAGTTGTGCTTTATCACATCTGAATGTTTATGTCTGATGCACTCTTCTTTGATGTATTTTTAGAATCGATGAGAGCATGTGCTTTGGAATATCACTGTGCACTAGCAGTGGCAGCGAACTTGATACTTTCGTTCAGAGTTTTCTTCAACGGAGGGATTCATTTTATTCATTGTTTAAGGGGATAAGGAGGGTGAAATTGTCGTTTTCGAGGAGGTTTGAAAGTCTTTCGTAGAAACCACTTTATTTTGCTGAATTGGAGTGGGTGGGAGGCAAGGGAATATTTTCTTTTTCTTTGCTTCTGAACAAGGTAATTCCCGAGCATAAAGGTAATTTAATTTCAATGGTGTGAGCATGTAGAATGTGCCAATCGGTTACGTCCCATCAAGATGGTTCCTTGTTGTCTGCCTTCGACGTTCATATCGCTTCATAGCAACGTGTCATAAAGTGGCGAATGGGTGTTATCGGACTGTTGCTATCATTGCATTGCGATCTAAGGGCACACAACATTTCGCACATTAAATTTAGCAGCTGTTGCTAGTTTTGAATGTGATATGCTTATACATAACATTTTTCTCCAAGCAGATTACCAGATGCTGAGAATTTTGGCGCATGTGTCCAAGTAGGAAAATGCTATACTCCTTATGATTGAATATGGATTCAAATTACTTATTACGCTCATATTTTGTTTCCTTCATTTATCATATGAACGGGAATGGCGATGCTCTGTTGGCTGGGGATTTCCGAGGAGAGCGTTAAGTTGTTCCTGATTGGAGGCAACCAGCAGCTTTAATGGATTTCTTGAGCTAATTTCTATTTTGCTCACACATATTAATAGGAAACTTATAAATGTTAAGTCAAATCGGTAATATGCTTAACATGAGGTAGCAACCTTTCAAGGTCGATTTTCATCCTCTCGCCGACCTTTTCCCTTCCCCTCTCCCTCATTCTCTCTCCATCCACCCCGTTCGTGTCACGTTTTCCATCTTCCTTTCCCAAATATGCACTTACTACAAAAATTGAAACAAACTTGGAAATATCTCTAGAACGAACTTTACGAGAACGAGTCTTTTGGTAAATATAAATCGCGTGGTAGATATCTCACCAGCTTTTCACAAAAGATTAATAGGAATTTTTGATCGGTGTTCGAGTTGAATGACGCTATCGGTGATTTCTACAATTCTACTCTCCATTTAGATTTGCCGCGCTGAAAAACTTCGCATCATAAATTTCTCGAAATTCTCAGACTAGGCCATGAATTTGCATCATTACTATGGGGGTTTTGGAAAGTTTTTTCGGCAGCTAGCACAACGCAACAAATTTAGACATCAAAAAAGAACAAGCAGATAGCTGGATAATGTAGGTGTACTGCAGAAAATAATGTTCGAGCTGTAAATTTGCACCTTTTTGTCTGAACAGCAAGCCAGGATTTGAATGGAATTTACAGTGTCGAACGCCTCATTGGGAGCACATCCTGGCGATGTAATGGGTAGTAGCCCACCGAATCTGACCAGTTCTCCACCTCTCATCAGCGATTTCGACACGAATAGGTAAGTTTTTTGCTATTGTTGTTCGTAGTTAATTCGTTCATTTAATGCTGTGGAATTTTTGAATATTAATAAATGCTAGAATTAAGTGTGTCTTTGAAATATTACGTTAATTTCAAGCTGAATGTAGCGCCGGCGCACTTTGCCAAAGATATATACCTGTGATGATGGAATTCTCAAAGGTGTATTTATAGGTAAGTACTAGGTGGATATTTTTTCTAAGGTGCTATGTTGGATTTTTTGTAGATACCCATATTTGCTCTCGTTTGCGATTTGCTACTATGAAATAGTTAATAATAGATCTTACAACATTACGCCATCAACCGATGACCGAACAAGTTGTTTTTTCTTATACTAACGTAATTTATTGAGGAATAGGAAGGTGGCTTTGTTCGAGTTTCTAAACTCTTTCTGTGACGTATTGCTGGTTCATTAGTCCTGTTCTTCATAATCTCCTCTCAAGTCCTAACTAAGAGTTATTGCTCAATCATCTGGAGATGCTGTAGGAGCACTGTGGCGATGATGGAACTTTAGGCTCAACCTAGTTGTTTGTACGAGTCCGTATTACCTTCACATTTATATTTGCCGAAGAAGTTTTGTATAGCAGACCTATCGCAATAATATTGTAAACAAGAGTGGAAACTACGGTACGAGAAGTAAGCGATCATCGTGCTAGTTTAGTAGGACTGTTGCATTTCGGAGACAATTACGTTCTTTCATTTGGTTCATGGTTAAATTCTAACCGTCGATTGGCGGTTGGGTCTTTGCGAATGCTTGATTCGCCGTTGTTGTGATGGACAGCAGCGACTTTGTTTGGCAGCGGTACGAGGAAGGGGGATATTCGAGCCACTATCGTGTGATTATTCATACCTTATAGAGCTTTTGTAGTAGGCCGCCTTTACTCGATTCGCGCTATCGTTGAGGGTCAAATTTATTGCTCGTTTCGTGAACGAATATTCTAAATGAAGCGTCTCATCCGTCATTGTGTTCGCTGTTTTCTGTTTGCAGTTCGCTATTTTCGAAGTTCTCTCATCTCATTTTTGCGTTACGCTATTTTTGCTCATCTTCCACTCATGTCTTTTGTTTCTTTTCTGATGGAAGTGTCCGAGTGCTTGGCTCATGGCTCATCAGTCACTCGTAAATTAGGTTTGTTGTCACGGATTTCAAACTTGGAATCGTTGTATTCGAATCGCCACTTTGTCCAGTGTTGTTAAGTTTACTGCTTAAAAGAAATTTGCTCGGATTTGCCTTATTTTATCGGAATAAAATATATTGCGACATATGAAATTAAACGGCCAATGCTTATTTATTTTGACGTGGATTATAGAAAATTCGGAAATTGACGGCTGCATGATTTTACACTTTAATGCTTAAAATTTGTTACTGGCATTATAATCTTGTGTTTAGAAACACAGCGCAACTTTTGAAATTTGTGGATCTATTTGAGCATTGTAGCAATGAAAACGCTAACAAAACCGTTACGTAGATTGAAATTGAAATGTGGATGAGGCTTAGACGGCTGCGATAAAACAATACCTACTGAGCAAATATTATTGTCTTTGTTAATGGGTATTAGATATTCGGTGTTGATGAGGAGTGGCAGCACTAACGCGGCGTTTAATATGATCGGCTTGCAGCGGTCGCTGCCCCTTTTCAATCACTCAACTGCAGCTAACCTCTCTTGTTCGTTCTCTTTGTTCAGTCTTGCAGTTGTTCCACAACCGTTTATCATCTCAGGCATCTGTCAGTAAAGATTGCTTGATCCTTTTCGAGGGTTGCTATTGCCAAAAAATGGTCACTGTTGATGTCGCCCAAAAAGAAATGAAGTACGAAGTCGTAGCGAACGTCTAATACTAGCTTATGAAACTTGTAAAATAAAATGCATAGGCCACAGAAGGACACAATTTATTCATGTACAATTTTATTCCGCCATTAATTCCATCGATGAATTTTTGAAGCTTCAGCGGAATTATAATATATTTTCCACTTTAATTTCCATATATAGGTCAGCGATCACCATCTACAAATAAAAGGAAATGAGGCAAATTCTCAAAAATTAAATTCATTCTTTATTTTTATTAAGCCTCAATGAGGCTTTTGCAGAAATTCGTGTGATCGATCGTTTATTCTTGCATAATATTTGTTGAACTCTTTCATCAGCGTCCACTCGTTCGTGTGCACTACCATGAAACTTCTTATAAATAATTTAGTTCCATCACTCATGCGCTCGAACTAGATCGCCTCTGCTCAGCTGCTTGTTGAGATTGTAGAGCGTTCGAGAAGGAAAACATTACGAGTGTATACAATGCAAATGCAATGTGAATAGCTACGATGCGAGCGATAGTGCATAATGTACATCGCATAAACTGAGAGCATTAGACGGCGTGTGATTGGGACAGAGAACGAGAGAAGGTTATGTTCTTGTGGTGTTTCGTTCGTACGCATCACCATCTCATCCACCAAAACGAATGATCGAATGCTATGAAGAGAGGCAGACAAATACTGTTTGTAACTGTCACATCTGCTGTAGATATATATGTAGCGGTGGGCATCTTTTATTCCGAGGTCAGCTTTGTGTCATAATCAGACTTAATTGATAGTCACCGTTTTCGACAACGAGAGAAACAGTTTTACCTGAAGTGGACGTCGAAGCTGTGAGCTTCTGTTTACCATTCTCGTTACCACATATGCGCTGTACCACTGAGCTATTTTTGTTCTCAAGCCTCGCCATTAAAATCTGCCTGATATGGTATGATCCGAACACAATAAGATAAGTTAGCTATTCGTATCGTTTCAGCGAAAAAATGAGCATATTCCAGAGTGATCTAATGAATATATTCTACTTTTATTTTATAATTTACAATGACATTTTTCTATAATTACATCAGGTAGAGATGCGTAATAAGTTACTTGAGATTAAAAATGATAAGTTTCAAGTAAATAAACGAATAATTCTTGCATAAATTAGATGCTTTAATATTCTATTTTGTTGCGGAAAGAATCACAAAAAAACTTCCTTCATTTGTAAGTTAATTTATCCGGGAGTAGTCCACTCAGATAGTTCGTTTATCACGAATTGTCCCTCATCCTCCCATCCCTCTTTTATGATTACCTATTGTTATGTTTGGTATTTCTTAAGCACCATAAGTACTAAGTGCAGTAGTTTGTATATAGAAAAATGAACGGTTGTTGGTCGATCGTTCAGCATGTTACGCAAATTATATCACTAAAAGGGAACGCCACCTGGTTTCCTCATATTCAGGCAAGAACATGTGTATGCATCGATTCGCGATCTTTTCCACTCGTCCTCACAAACGGCTATTAATTCTCTTTCTTGCTCCTTCTTTGTCGCTTTCTCTCTCTCCGTCTAATCGAATATTGCATTTATCGAAATGTAAGGATATACTTGAAATATACCATAATTTTTTTGTTCAAATGTTATTCGCATCCTTTAAGCGTGCAGATATTAAAATTTCGTTATTGAGGCAATCGGATGAAAGTTTTCCAAGCGTTGGAAAGGGTGGCTGGTATATAGCCTAATGGGTGTTCGAGATAAATCATTGTCGCGACGGGTTTATCTACTGATCTAATGGGAGTGGGTTAAGCCCGAATGAGTCACAAGTCAACGTTGAGATGGTTGTTTATGATTAATTCCAACTTACAATGCATTTTCATAATATATTTTACTGGTAATTTAATCTATATTTTGAAGTCAATAAGTTTATTGCTTTTATCGTTTAATGCAATAGTGCGTTTATAATTTCAACTAAAATATAAATATGTGTACAACATCTTTGTCCTCTCTATCGCCTATAAATAAGAATACTACAGAGGATGGCAACGATTAACTCTTTCGCAACCACGCTTAATAAAGGGAATGCTTTTTTTGAGGTAACCATTCGTTTATGTCTTATTTGTCCTGCTAAGTATCGATGAAGAATGGTCATTGATGAGTAGCAAATCATCATCAGAACTCCTCCTCTCTCCTCTATTGCGCATTTCGCCGGCTTACTTTCTTATTCTTAAGCAGTAGTGAGCAATGCAATTTCCTTTAGTGCGCATATTTCTTTAATGTATAAAGGAGAAAATGTATTGGTGAAATTCAGTTAGAGTTTGAGATCGTTTTAGCTAAAGATAAAAATAAAGTAAATATGTAAAATGATATACTAAAGTAAATGAACTATAAATAAAATAAATAAACTAAAAACAATAATGAATAAAAAGATGAGAAAATTTGGGCATTTTTTTCATTGAGTTAAGTGATATTTCCATGAGTGCAATGCTAACGAAAGTACGACTAAGTTTATGAAATTGGTCTTTTTAGTTATCTGAGCATTTTTTGTATAAGTTATCCTCGCATCATTCTCATATATTTCGGCTTTTTCCTGTCTTCGTTGGACATTTGCGCCATTCATATTTGCTTCTTTCCCCCTTTTGTCCCTTCTTCGATCTTTCTTCGTTATGCTTTTATAACGTTCTTTTTATTTTCTATTTTCTTTTATCATTCGTTACTTCCGCCCCTTTTTTTTTTCTTCGAATCGCTTAATTGATACTCTAAAAGCTGAAGAATTTGCCGATCTAGTTGTTGTAAATATGAAATCCTCATAAAGATATTATTGTAATTCTAATATCGTCTAAATTGCTTTGGTTCATTAAAAAAGCCAAACAAATATTAATCGTTGCTTTAAAAAAATGATTGCAAAATTTTATAGAATATATAATTCGTTGATGGGTTTTAATTTCTCTCTGTTTTTTGCTCTATTTCTAGGATTTTCATATGGATCAACTTCAATAGCTTCTCATTTTGTCGTTTTTTTTCCCGCACCACTCAAATCATGTAGATTTTTTCTCAGTTTCTGCGCGTTTAGTACTCTTTTATGGAATTTTCACTAACGAGAAGAAAGTTGAATTTGTTGGTTGAAGAGATCGATAGAGGAATGTTCCCATATCGCGAAAGGTTTCTTTGTAAAAACTGCGATTTAAAATATTCCAACGAAGTGATTTCTTTTCTATTCTTTTTTTTTTTATCGTTCTATGAGAATATCGCCTCAGTCTATTGTAGATTTATGTTCCACTGTATGAAGGACAAACTTTAATGGCCTATTTTATGTTCACCTCGTTCAATAGAGATTTTTTCTATAATGGCAGCTGGATTATCTGGGCAGTAGTTTGTCGATAAGAGAGAAGATATTTTCCGCTTTTTTCTTTGAATTTTTCTTATTTATGCAAATGCGGTAGATAACAAAGTAGTCATTATAATAATTTTAAGCTTTTGAAATTGGATGTTTATATCTTCACTGAAGCGAGAAATTTGATAAAATGGAAAACAGGCGAGTACGAAATTGGTATGAAATCGACGAGTTTCGTGGAACATTTAGTGTACGGTTTCGATGACCTTATATAGTAAAATAGAACTCATTTACTTCGAAAATATTAACAAATTTGTTATTTTAATAATGTTTAAGTATTATATTATCAGATTTTACCGCTGTGTTGTGATAAATGTGGTACTTAGGAACTGATGGAATAAAGCGGAGATATAGCTTAAGTGATTCCATGCGGACAGGTATAAACTCGATCCGGGTCTTAATTTAGGTTTACCTGAGCATTGTAGAAAGAGAATATAAGGGAAGTTGCGTGATGGCATATTCATAGAGTGCTGTTTTTTAGAGACGAATAGCTCGAATGTACTTCGTGTTGCGTTAATCGCTCTCTATGTCTATAAAAAAAATTGCTCGTTATGCACACGCGCCACTTCTTTGAGGCTATACAGTATAATTGGTGGATATTCAGTCGTTTTTAGGTTGTTTAAATCCTAATCTTCTATTGTAGATTATTTTTTATGGAGATTAAGAAGGAGAGTGATATTGCGGGAAGTACAAGAGATTGAAGAAACTGAGAAGTGGTGAATGAATAATGTGGAAACTAAAACGAGGAGAAAAATGAAGTTTTCTTTTTTCTCTGTCATTTATTCTTCCTCTCGGAAAATGAAGTTTTCACGAGTAATTACTCTGAAGAATACTGTACTATATTTAATATGGTTTCGTAGAAATTCTCATCATAACGCTGTAAAGCACATTGTTTTGTGCATAACATGGGGTACCAAGGGACGACAATTTGAAATCGATAAACGAGTGCACTTTTATGCATCAAAAAGCGAACGCTTTTTCAAGTAATTGAACAACAAACGTTCTATTGCTATGCATCCATAAGAGAGATTTGAGGGAATAAAGACGAGGAGGAAAGGGAAATTATTACCCGCTATTCGAGTTATTTTACGGAATCTTTTAATATGGCATAGGCAAGGTGGGAAATATTGATTTTGCATAATGATTGCGATCATATTCATAAGCATATTAGCATTTCGTTTGAAATCTTTGTTTTTCAATAAAGTTCACTTCGATGTTATCAATTTTCATGTTTAGAATTGTTTGTATTCCTGGAATTTTGTTTCCTTCCGGGAATGCTTAAAGGATTTTTTTTCGGACGCAGCCTAAAAAAATGTTCAAAAGAAATGATTGGACGAACAGAAATCCAGTGTTATTATGAAGAAATCTAACAAGAGAATAGGATATTCGTTCGTATCGGAATTGTGAATTCGGCTACAATCGTATATTCTGCATAAAACTCGGCTGCAGTTCTGTACAAATACATCCTTAAGTTTGCCGCCAACGATGCGCGTAGGTCGTTTCATTCGTATCTGGCGATCGTCAGTTCTATTATTTTATTGTGTATACACACAGATGCACGCATTTTTTATATTTATATAAACAAACACTACGTATAAAAGAAGAGACGATAGGAATTTATGTGCCATAGTGATCATCCGCCTTTTTCAGCTTCAAATTGCATTGATAGTTTTTCGTATCATTTGTGAAGCGATCTATTTTTTGTAAGCATAGAGATGTTAGCAATAACTAAAGGGGCAACCTGAGAATTTGCGCCTATATGCGTATGTTGTGGCTGCATCTTTTTTTTCTATTTTGCATTGTTGTCATTAGTTGTCATCTTTGTTTTTCCTTCTTTTTTTCTGTTCATAAAGGTGATTTTAGTTAGCAACGATGAATTTGCAATATTTTGTTCTCATTTGTTTGCATGTTTTCCTAATAACTTATTCCTATGAGTTCCTCCAGAAATCGGTGCTAAAGAATCCTTTTTGGTGAATGTGGGAGGGATTCTTCGAGGATATTAGCTCATTTTGCTCGGCGATACTTTTAATAGTGTTTTCATTGCATGAAGAAAACATCATCCTTTCCAGCTAGTCGCGTTCTTGTAAGCATTAAACGGTGGATAATATTTGAAACACACCTACCAGCCCCCAACCTCTCGCTACCTCCCCCCCCCCCCCCCCTCCCCCACTTCTGTTCCCTCTTTTTGGATTCATTTCATAGCGCCATTGGCATCCTTGTTGTGAAATATCGAAATGACCTATAATTCATCGAGCGAATTCAGTTTCAGTTTGGATTTATGGAATCGTAAAGCACAAAAAATGTCTCATTTAAACGCTGTATAAAGTTCATTGGAATGCAATTGCAACTCGCTTCTCATCCAGAATTGCATTCTCATCGCGGCTTTCTCTTCTTTTTTTTCTTTGCACGAGCATTCACCCTATCGGCGTCGCACAAAGCGATTGTATGCATTTCTTTGTGTGCAAGCAACGTTATTCCTACTTGATTGCCCACCTCTTCCTTTCTTCCCTCTCTTATGTGCATATACCGAAATTGAAATTGTTACGCAACTAAAAGGGGAGAGGGGTACTAAATTTCTTATGAATTTTCGTTAATTTAGGAGAATACTTAAATGAGAAGCAATCATAGTTTTATTAAGGATTATTTATGTAATATTTTACTTTCGTATAGAGATATTCTCATTTTTAAGTAGAACCTGAATAATTTCTAGCGGATAGTTATGATGTCCGTGAAACGAACAACAGGATGTGTTTGTGTCGGTGAGTGAGGGTAGAAATAGATGAAATAGGCAAGGGAATTGCCCAACAAAGCATTGTTGCTTCGTTGTGGCGTTAGCATTCAAGGAGCAACCCGAAGCGGCAACGATTAAATAAACATTAGCTGGCTAGCTGGCGTTATAGCTGCTCGATGCTGAGAAAGCCAACTAGCCAGTCAGTTAGCGCTATCGTGTTGTTGAATCTTTCTCACAATGTACTTCAATATTCCATATTTTTCTCCTTCACCTATCACGATATTGCAAATACAATGGTCTCCACTTAGGCGTAAAACCTTCTGATCAACCTATATATTCAGCTTATTTTAATATTGAAGTTTTCCCATTATTTGAGTTTAGTGTAGAGCAAATTCTATATGCGTATTGTTCAACTGCCTACGATCATATATATTTGTAAGGAACTGATACCATAGAAGTGTTATTTCTTTATTTTTCATTTTCATAGCAATAATTTATCTGTCTTATGATTTCATAGCGATAATTAACCTGTCTTGTGATATCCATATTTGCTTGGATCAATCTATGCGTCTCATGTGTATGTGTGCGCGCGTACGCACATACGTTTCGATGATATCGAAAATCACATCGACGTGAAAACATCTTTTAAGGGGAGCGCACAATGGTAATTGTTGTAAATAATGGTGTTTTTCGAAATGGCCCCACCAGCAACCATCATATTGGTTGCCAATTGAAGGATTCATTCTTTGTGTTTTGGCGTATTGCCACACGTGGGAGATTCACTGTCATTCGTTGGCCGGCCTATTGGAAACATGTAATATTTTTACATCTTCTTTGGATTGCATTTTGAAATGCCTATATTAAGGATTTCTTTGATTTTTTCCTTTAATTTTATTTGATTCAATACTTTAAAGTGGAATTTTTCCATCAATTTCCATGAAAGAACACTCATTTTCATAATAAATATGAGTAAAGGGGCAAAATTCGCTTGAGAGAAATCAATGAACATTTAAATTTCAGAATATAAATAAAGACTTCATTTATCATCTTGGGGGGAGAATATTGCCTGCATTAGATTATTGGTTTAACTTAAATGAGAAAGAGGATGATCGCATAAAAGTCAACAGACAAGACAAGAATTCATAATGATAAAAATTTTGTGAAGAGAGCCCCATGGGGCTGCTATGCGGTAACTATCATATTCCACAATGTTGCTCTTAGGAAGCCAGTGACGATACCTACATCAATAAATAGAAGGGAAGGAGAGGTCGTAAACGGGTATAGAAGATCCCAAAAATTCATCTGGATAGAATTATATCGAAGGTAGTTTGTTTTTGATTTCCGTTTTCGCATAGTACACGAAGATTCGATGCAGTGTACCTCTGATATTTTTTTATAAATAGATAATAGTAGCATCCTTTTCCTTCTTTCCTCCCTCCCCCCTCTCCTCCTTTACATACTATTCATTTCCCTCTCCCTTTGCGATTGTTCTGGCATCGAGGTTGGCTGACATATATGATGTGCACGAAAATCTGATCTCAATCGTCATAGCAGCATTACATATAACGTATGATGGTTCGGTGGTTATAATTGAGTGGCAAAATGTGGAGCACGAATTTGCTCGAATGGGCAGTAATGTGTTGTGCAGTGGGGTTGGTTCTCATCGCCGGCGAATAGTCATAAAATGCCTTCGTCCGCGCTCCGATCGAATCGTGAATGCAAATCTCAGCCACCATCTCAGTCTATATTGTCAGCCAAATTCATTCAATGACACTTAGTTTTTTTCGGGTTAAGTGACTCCAGAATAATTCTATATATATCATCGTTGTGAAATGCGCTGTTTTAGTTAACATTTCCTTGTAATCCTATATGAATGTTTATTGTGAAAATCCCTATAGAAAGGTCTGCCCGCGCAGTGGTTACGACTTCAGCCAGGCGCCGAGAAGGAGAGGTGTTGAGGGGGGTTAGCGTGGTCGAATTAAAACTACGACCATTCACGGAAAATTCTCGTCTGCACCCATCCTCTAGTATTTCTTCATAGCTAATATTCATGTCGAAATTGGAGTGCAGTTCACCACCTCCAACTTCACAAAGGAAGGAAGGAAAGGTTGTTTGTTGTTGCCGAGTTTGTTGTTGGTTGTTTATGTGAACGGTTGGTCTAATTGACGAAATTGCGGAAAGAGCTTATGATGTCGTGAAGTTATTGACGTGGAAGGTGTTCTTGGTAATGAACTGAGGGTATTCCTGCGGTTGGTTTCAACCCCACACTATCGGTGAGCATGCAGTAGATTCGTAATAATAATCTGTCATATTGTTTGAAAGCAGACTTATCGAAAAGCTGGAAAACATAAATTTTATTTCTTTCATTTTCTCGACTGGTTGTCTGTATTTGTGCCAGCCGGCTGCCTTTCTTGCGCACGCAAGCGAACGACAAATTGGATAAACATTTAAAAGCAACCAACCAGATGAGTTGTAACGCTCGGCTATGTGGAAGCCAACCCTTTTTTGCGTCAGTCAGGTGGTCGGCGAGCACTAAACGTTAGCAACAATAAGCAAAGCCCTGAGGTGGGCTTAAAGCGATGGTGAGCACGAGCAACGTCAACAGCACGCAATTATTATTGTTATTCGCGACACCATTATGGGGATGATGTGACATTGGTTGGAGAGGGGAGCCATATTTTTAGCACTGAGGTCCCATAACGAAATCCGGATTCACTTGGATTCCTAAGCCCCCAGGGGAGCAAATCAGTCGGTGACTTCTCATTTCGCACTTTTTCCCACCTAAATGATATTAGTCAAGCCACTCTGTCTCTCACAAACGCATCACATCGAGTAGTCGTCAGTCAGCAGCCAATTCCGTATGCAGCGCTAACCGAATGAGAGCGCGTGAGCCTCCAACTCCAGAAGATTCCTTTTTTCTCGCTAAATGGCATTTGAGGGGATGGTGAATATGACGATTGCAGTAATATCCTTCATTTGCCACCACTACGAATTTTTCTTCGTCTTTTTTTTGTACTAACAGAAAGATAAAGAAAAACTAGTGCTTTTATCGATTGTGGTTATGCTTCGATGGAGGCGCACATAGTGGCATATCGGGATAACTCCCTCATTTATGGGGGATGAGTTTTCCGCTAATTGGGAAATATAACACACAAGCATCAACTAAGTGTTGTGTTAAATAATCGTAATATCATAACTTGCAGTTGCCTGATCGAAGGCGCATTTTTGCTTAATTTTGCATAATCTTTCATTCTAATTGCATTTAAATAAGAAGCTTAAATTTGAGTTATTGCATAAATATTTGGTACGCCAAAATATCACTAAGAAATTTATCAGCAATAATTATATTGCCAAAGTTGGTAAATCATAGGGAAGAGTGTCAGTTGATGTATATGGAAATATTTTAAGCAGTTTTTTTGGGGTACTACAATTATTTTCATTTTTAATTCTAAGTCTATAAAAAACAAAATAGTACCAAATTTGCAGTTACCATGAGTAGATATGAGAGAAATGAAATGGATGATGGACGTTAATATTATGTTCCAATCAGCTGATTGAGGTCAAACCTTTGTCTAAGAAGTGATGTGTAGATCCTATCGGTTGATTGCAATTGGGCAACAATTGTTGAGGTATATCGAGGTGTCGGTCTATAGGTATGTTAATGATGTTGAAATAGTTTCGTTTGCTTAATTCTGTTGCGCTATCCTGGCGGATTTGAGGTGTCGCACTAATATTGAACTGGCAATAATGTCACTCATCTACTTCCTGTTTTATTTGCGAGTCTTCATAAATGTGAGCATTCACTTCGCTCGCAATTGTAAATGTGGAATTCATGGAAGTGGTTGCGTGCAGCTCCAATTAAAATTGTCAGGAATTGTTGACGAGAATTCATACGTTGGAATTCTCTCTCACCTCTCCTGCTTAACCGCCCGAAGTCGCTATATAAAGCAGGCATATTTGAAGCGTGAACTGGAAGTGTGTGCCAAGTGTGCTGCTAAAAGTTCCTCCCATAGATCAATTGACATTTTTGATATTTTAACATCAAATGATACGTCTATCCGATTGTAAGCGATTTTTGCTTTTTATCGACCATTTGATGGCGCAATTTTTAGGCAGCCATCGAGGATCTGCGTTACACATTTTCACTAAGGTCATTTGCATCAGATTCAATCGTGCATAAATTGAGGTGTTAGCTCATGCAGCAGTTTAATGCTTATTCATGTCCACTGATTACAGGATTGTGTGGGAGGGAGAGGCCTATTGTCACTTGGTATAGCCGTTAGAGTTTGCTAGCATTATTGTTATGGTTTGAACTTTTCAGCTATATGAGTACTTGAAGGAAACGGTTGAATGATTTAACGAGAATGCGATTTTAAATTTCTGATAAGTAGAAATTCCTCGAAATTCTTCTATGAAGTGTGAAAGAAACGAGGGGAGTATTCTTTTTGCGATTCTTCGCTTACCATAATAGAGTCAGAAACGTCATTTTTTGCTTTTCTGTGATGAAGGAACGGTTCGCTTCAACAAAAGAACGAGAAAAACGATCCTTTTTCCCTAAAATCTTACAGAGATGATTTCATTTGGCGAATGGGCTTAGCGGATGGTGGTACGGTATCGCAGTTGTTGTTAAGCCAAGCGAACATAAATAAGCGTTGACGAGCGTATGAAACATTAGTGAATGCAAGGGAAGGGGAGGGAAGGTTCTTCAGAGACATCATATCGGTGGCATTTTGCAATGAAATATGAAGAAAGGCGAAACAAACAACCGAGGGTTGGGTCGTCGACTCATTAGAGGGATGCGATTTGTGAGTGGTTTCTGTCGTTGTGGACGCCAAATCGTGGCCACGCCTAATTAAGCGACATCTCATCTCTGTGTTCATTTTCCGTGCTTGTTGAGTATGCCTCACACCAGTGTTCTTAAGTGCTTTAGTTGAAATGTTGATTGTAATGCATCTCTTGCACCTATAGGTATATCTTCAATGAAACTTGTATTGATACAGATTAATTAATTTACAGATGATTCAGTAATAAGATGGAATTGAAATGATTGAGTTGTGGTTGGTCCTCTGTCAGCATAACGTAATATTATAGTTGTGGTCACAGGATGCACAGCATCGCTTTCGTTTTGACGTTTCTCATATTACCTTAGTTATACATAGCTGAAGGATCACTTCCGACAACTTCCTGTCGGGATTATGCTTTGTTCTTTCCAATAACGGATTTGAAGTGTGCACGAAAATCACCTAGGTTGTCACAGCATATACCATACTTTACGTGTAAATTACGCCTTTGTCTCTACTAGTCATTTAATTGTTCGCCTGAGGTAAAACTTCAGTTTTATTGCATCTCAATATATAAGTTATTTATTCCCTCCATCAAGTGAAGTCTTGGTAATTTGCTATGATTATAGTCGAGCGCAGCGGCTTTCAGAGTAGTTTCGTGCCTTTTCACGCATAATTTCATATCTTATCATGTTGCTGTTTATTCTCTTAAGATGGTGCTATTGTATTAGTGCAGGTACCAATAATCCTTTTTTATTTCTTATGCCATATCTAATCATCTATACGATTCGATCGCTTTGGATATTGAAGAAAGCACTACTTTGAAAACTTAAGCAGCTGATGCTTTCTGCGGCCGAATTTTATAATTGTACTGCGCTCACTTAGTATATACTTCTTAATGGTAGTAGATTGTCCTTTTTGTTGGCTATTTAATTGCGATTTTGCTGACTACAGTAGCTCCAGATTATTCAGAGTGGGCTTTTTATAACTTAAATTTGCTCATACACTTCAGCTATTAAATATGAGCATGATGTTAGGATATTTTCGCGCTATCAGTTGATAGTGGAGAGTAATAGGTGGTGAGCAGTCAGTAGTGCACGAAAGTCATGAACGATTGAACGAACCAACCCACAAAATGAACTAATGAACTACACGATTTCCATCAACATACCGAGTGTCGTTCGTTTAATGCTGCAGAGCGCATTCGATAATATCGACGCATCATCATTGTCACGTTTGGCTTTGTGACCTATTCTGGAGTACTTTTTAAGTATCTTTTAATGCGGTCATAAATTCACCTCTTTCTATCGTAGGCTTTGACGTTAGATTGTGCATAACTTTCACTTTTGAAGATTCAAAGTCTGCCTAGTTTGACGTGAACGAGGTAAAGCCGGTGAGAGAAATAAATAAATAGAATGGAGTAAAATAGCTAAAAATTACTTATATGTTATCGAATGCGGTCATCGTTTTGCACTATTCTCAACCTATAATTAATTCCCCATTTTTATTATATTTCCCATGTAATAGTACTGTAACCGTTTTTTGTCTTATATACAAGTAGAGATAATAATTCACGAGTTTGAGCACATGTGCATCGTTATAGCGTTATTTAAAGGCGTTGCAATTTCTCAATGGATGGTTGCAGCTGGGATAGCACAGGCTGTGAGTCGGGCATCGTGATGCGTGATCGAAGTGAAGAGCCGAGTGAGTCGTCTCGTGACAACGTGTTCGACCATACGATGACAGGCAATCGGTAGGTCATTAGTGGTGTTTCCTATGCTAATGGTTACTCACAACTATTTTTGCCACCTTCATTTCAATATCTTCTCTTGCTCTCCTCCTCTTCACCCTCCTCATTCCCCTTGAAAAAGAATTGAGTTGGTCCCGAACATTTGCCAGAGCAACTTTGTCGTCATCCCATATTTTTGGGCGTCTCTTTTCGTTATCCTTAGGCTTTCAAATATACTCAACTCATGAGCAGTTTAAATTCTTGCTCACATGTTTTATAGTTTCGCTTTCAAATTAGCTACTCGTAATACTATGCCTTCTTTGTTCGCCGTTTGCGGAATTGTCGACGAACGTTTTTGTGCAGATATTGGCGTTGAGTGCAATCGTCCCACAAGCATTCGCGTTTCATTAATAAAACTAGTTTGATTTGTTCTTTCCTACTCGTTTTTTAATGTAAATCTTCTTTGAGTTAGTGAATGTAAATTATTTGTATGGATAAAACTCATATTTTAATATTTCATTGATTTTTTGGCCACTTTCATTTAGGATATCTTTTTCTCTTGATGAGCACTGAAAATTTGATTGAAATGATATCTTAGGAAAGGGGAAAATTTTGGTAATTCTGTAATTTTTAGAATGGTCTTTGATATGAAATTCTTTTATAGTAATTCTCTGTTTGAACGTTCCGTTATCCCCAAAAATCATCATCATTTCATTCAAAGAGTGTCAGTTGAAATATCAGTTTAATTTAGGTAAAGTGAGTATTTTAGTTCAGTTAAAGAGGTCAATTGATGAATGTAAATGCGAATTATTAGGCGTGGCTGTTGATAAGTTCGTTCGTTAGCGTCGATCGTTGTTGGCTTCTTGCGAGCTTCACTGCGCAGTCAAGTAGAATTATAATGAAGTTGTAGAGTTGGGCGTTACGTAGAAGTTTTTAATGGATTTTTCTAAAAGGAGGGGTTCAGGAACTCTTATTGTATCCTTCCTCACCATTATTTGATATTCAGTGAAAATTGTGTTGATGAATGAACTCAAACTTGTGGCATTGCGCTTTCCGAGTTAATTGCTTTGTCCCAGATTGGATTTTTTTAAATCATAAATACCACTCGCACTTGTAAGCTATTAATTAGCTTAGTTATTCTCTCTCATCATTCTGTGAATATTATATGCTAATATACTTGCAAATGGGAAGGGGAGATAGGGAGGATTTTTTCAACTCGTTTGGTGGAATATCATATAAAACCTCTCACTCTTGGCTTTTATTTCATTTTGCCTGTGATAAAGAGTTGGAGGGACTTTCCACAGTTTTGTAGTACTTAGAGGTGCTTATAATTGCATTCTGAAAGGATTCTATGGCACAGAAATGCAGCACGCGTGTCACAGATATATTTTATTGGAGGATTTCTTGAAGTAGAATGCTTCCGATTTTCTTATATTGCTTGGTTACATTATGATACCATACCAAGGATCATTTTGTGAAATTTTGTAGGATTTTATCAGTATTTTGTTGGTAAAGCAGTGTTCGCTTGTGATTTATTATGGTCAGACATCGCTGCATCCTGCATTAAGAATAACCGAAATTCGCCATTAATTGGAATGTGAATTCTGTTTTCATGGGTTTTTACGGTTTTTTCTGTGGAAGTTTCTCTGTGTTTCACATTGAAGTTTATATGAGTTTCTGTTACTTTTAGAGCTATATATACTGTGAAGTAAGCAGTGGTTGCTATATGCAGCTGATGTTTTCTAGTCGTGCAAAAATAATTGGTTATGCGTGAGCAGTCAAATTTACTCTATAATGCAGGCATATCTGTTTATGCTGCTGTATGCCATTCAATGGTAGACGATATGAATGGTGGGGGACGAGGAGTGAAACCCTATTTTTGCTGATGCAAGATAGCATCCTGAGAGCTCTGTTTATTTCATATTAGCCTGTATCAAGCTGTTGGAAATGTCCCCTGTTGTGGTATTTATATCTGAGAATTGATTGCTGAGATATCATTGTTTAACGGCTGTCTTGAGTGTGTGCAATATGGCCGTGCATTTGCAGTAGTTCATTTCTCACCATTCAAATATGAGGAGGGGAGGGGAGATTTCCTGAGGAGGCGAAAGAATCTCTTGGGTCGCAGTCTCACATTATTTCTGTCAGACCATTTACAAGCTCTCCGAGTATTTACAAGCTCTTTTCTCTTCCAGCCACCTGAAATTTTAAAGAGCTATCGTCCACTCCTTCCCTCCCTCCGCCTTGATTGTTGTGTAGCTCCTTCTGTGGTTCCGCATTGGTCGCTAAGTAATCTGTAGCCAGTGCATCTGAATTAAATTTAGTTATGTGAGTATATTTTTGGTCTTCTCCATTTTGTCTCATTAGTCGAACAAGCGTTAATGCATTTTGATTATAGTTCATATTTAAGTATAAACTAATATATTATCGTGAAATAAATTCTTCTGTATTGTGCCCGTAGCCAGAGCTATTTTTTGCATTTACTTGAATTGCATCTTTCTATTCGCTTCGTTATCTGCATAGTTTGATTGACTCCATTGTTCGGATTATGCAAATGTGCTCATATTTATTCGCATTATGCAAATCTTAAATGTTATTTTTCATAGAGATTTTACTCTTTTCTTTTCTTTCCGAGAATTCTCCTCGACGAATAGCCAATCCGACATGCATATATTGTCGGAAATATTGCTGCTTAAAGAGACATCGTCTGATTACCTTAAGGGTGGGATATTGATATCTTAATCTATAATCGCTCATCGTCTTTTTTCGTCATGAATTTGAGTTCTGACATTTGGCTTCGCTTCTGTTAACACGTGCGCTAAAATTCCTTAACAGAATAATCGGGTTGTATTATCCTCTCTCCTGCAGAACCCATGTAATTATAATCGGCCTTTTTCTGAGATACTACTGCTCTTGTGTATTTTAAAAGAAATTGTAGTGGTGGCGGATGCTTTTGTATTACATTTGACGATTATCATAAATTTTAAGTTCGAGCTTTATTTTGTCCTTTCTTCGTTTTGGCATTAATCTTTGGAAACCTCATCGATTAAGTTGCGAGTGCAATTTTTTACTTTTCATACGTTTTGATGAATATAGCGATTTGGCTAGGTTTTAAATCACTGGCCGCATAATGGAACAGATGGGGAGAGGGAGAGGACTTAATATCGATATCATTTTTGCGCAGTTGGAGGTCCAAGAAATAACAAAAATCATCAGATCATTCGATGGTAGCATACGTATATCGAACGTTCTGTTTCACCGTCGATTGAATATTTTTCGTTTTCAGTGTATTGATGTCATTCAGTGATGCGGGTAATACAGATGGCGTTGAGGCCGCGGGCGGCCGCACTGATGCGGACTCAGGGACAGCTGAGACGGGTGCATTCCGTCCCGTCACAAGAAGACGCTCTCTTCTGCATGAAAATCAGGTAGTCGTGTTTTCGGGAGCTATCTTATTTTATCGGATCCTGAGTTGAAACATTGATTGTCTTTTGATCTGTAAGAATGACTCACTTCTTTTTCGTTTCATCTCACACTCAACGATATTAAGCTAAAGGAACATCTTTTTTCTGCCATATTCGGTATGAGGTGGAAAATAAGACTCATTTATGAGATATTCGGCTCTCATTTCGGTGTATTGTCTATTTGTGGTTGGAGACGCTTCCATGGTAGGATTAGGGAGGGGACGAGGGGAGTTAGGGTTCCTCAATCAGTTGCATATTTTGACGTCGTACTTCCTTCTTCATAGGTCTCGATAATCTATTTCATCAGTTAAATTGATATATTATATTCATTTCTTAAGCAGTAAACGTTGAGTTTTTTTTAAAGCAGTAGTGAATTTTGTCTTTCTGGTTTTTTTTGCCTACTTAGGCTTTTTTCCTTTGGTTTTGTTATCCGTTTTATTCGTCAATTTTGAGAGAGTGCGTTCAAGGCTCACTACAGTGATATTTCGATAAGAGCTGAACATTCGACCAGCTGAACGGTTGATTATATGCTGATACTTTGCAGCTTCGTGTGCTTTGTATTAGAGGTGTTCTTACCTGCATTGTACACTTGAGCTTCTTTTTCACCTCATTTCAACTGAAGTTAATCTTGTTGTTCTTCAATATCGTCGATTGCTAGCGGCGTCTCTTCTCAGCTCTTTCTCGTGGATTTAATTGCAAAATTCATTTTGCCGAATTCAGTAATAATGCTTCCAGAATACTAATATGACAACTAGTGAATGTGTTTAATTTGCAGCGTTATGCAGGGTAGAACTTAGTTATTATGTAGGTAGGCAGATAAATGAGAATGTGAGTCGAAGACATTCTAGGAGGTGAAGAATAAATTGGAGTTCCACAAGTATAGCTTAACCGTTGTTTTTATGTCAGGAGCTTTTTTGGAAATGTTGACATGGGCATTTCTTGTGAGACTGCAGTAGTGGAAGGTGGTTTTGTTGATGAGAATCAAGGTATCCATACTGTATTAAGTTTACCTTCCTAGTATCCTCGTCTGCAGTGATGATGAGCGTTAACGTGTGTTGCAAGTTATCGCCTGTCCATTTATGTCATATCCACTTGGGTTTTCTTGTGATTGATCACTCCGCTTTAGGAAATGGCGTTTTCAGCATTCCGTGTTATGCCAAAAGATAAGAATTCAAAATGACATGGGCGATTTTTTCTGGATATTGATTGGTTTCGATGATGTCCACCTCGGCGTATTCCTTTCATCATTTAGTAGCGCATTTTTTTGCGACTGATGCTTAGTAGTAAAAAGTAAAATCATGAAAGTTTTGTTATGCATTTGAATAAGCTCCAAATTTCGGTCTTATACATTTACCCAATTATATATTAAGGTGTTACTGGGAGGGAAAATAGCTTTGCCACTAAAGAATATCCTTGAAAATTTGCCCGTACCCAATATACCAAAATCTTGCACCATTTGTTCATTGGACAAATATTGAAGTAAGTGGTGTGCTAGAATTCGGCCGTTCTATTTACTATTTGGGAAATGAATGGATTTCGAAGTGGGGAAAAGGTCAGTATATTTGTTTACGTGCAAGTGTGGGGTTACTTTTTTTATATTGTTTGAGTAATTGCTGTAAAATTGCCTCTGTTGGTTTTGTTACAAAGTGGAGTGAATAAGCTGTTGAGCGTCATACCTTAGCGTTGTGTCTCACTTCTGCGGAGGACGTGTTATTATTTTTCTCTTGCGTTAATAAATGTAATGATATATTTGATGAGATGACTATAGCATAGCGTTTGCATAAATAAAAGCATCACCCATCATTGGTGCATAACGACGGCCACATTAGTATCGTGTGATATTTATGCGTCGACTGAGCTCTTCATTTGCCTCTCTAAGCTTTAGCGATATGTTTACTTGTGATGTTTGTCTTTCTCATACCCTCTCTCAACCACTCTAATCGTAAATTCTGCACTGTTTTATGAGTCAATAGTATATTATCTTCATGTGAAAATGGACGCTCTTTCTTGTCATGTAGTATCATCACATTGTGTTTCTTATTAATTGACGCCATTGATTTAATGAGTCTTCGGAATATATACATCTAAGTGGTCGTATAATACAGCTTATATTGCACTGCAAACACTACATACGTTTCGTTTTTATTCATATTTGCATTTAAGTCTATATTTATATTTATATACTTATATTTATGTTTTTATTATATTGCCTCTTCTCATGCGATGTCAAGTTATGATAGAATTTTTTTAACTTATAGGAAAGGTATAAAGAAGCAGAAGCCAGTATTACGATAAAGATAGGAACGGGATAGGGATGAGCAAGTGGGTTGATTTTGAATGATTAAAAAATTAAGGATACGACGACGGTGTTTGGGACCAATGTCACGTTCAACTCCTCTCATTCACCGCTTTCTCAGGGTACTATTGGAGAGAAGCGGCGTTACGACAATATGACGCCGAAGTCGCGTTTCGGCAACGACAGCGATACACAACAATCGCCGATTGCCACTCGCCTCAGAAGTTATAACAGTTAGTGTTTATTTTGTTATTTTATGGTATTGAGTGGTCAGTGAGACTCAAAAATGATCGAGAAGGAGAAAAATAATTCTTTGCTGAGGGGAAAGGAATGAGGTTGTCGTTTTTAATGGAATGGATCTTTTCGGGCTCTTCGCTAATGAGTTTTCAAACGGCATCGCTTCCGTTCTAAGCAGTCTTTAGAGATGGGCGGCCATCCCGTTACATGGAAGTTTTCCTCTTCTTAATATTCTCTCTGATTTTCATTGGTGAATAATGCTTTTAAACTCACAGGTGTTGCAGATGCTAACACTGGGTCTGAACAACGTGAGACGTTGATAGCTGCACGACGGCAACCGGTAAAGTTGATTATCCATAATCCGGGTGGCCTGAGACGTGCCTCGCAGCCGCTAGCTGCTCCGGCAGGTATCCACAAGGGTACGTCATTTGGTATACAGCCCGAGTCGCCACCCTACCATCCGTTGAAACGCGGACGCCTCAATACAAGTGGACGTCCGTGTCTCGATTTCGAGAAAATGCGCGAGGTAAGTTATTTATCATTCATATTGAAGTCCATTCGTGACCCATTCTATATCCCCTGCTTCTCGGTCATCTTCTGCCTTGTAAGGTGTGTTTATGCTTCCCTTTTCGTAGATTGTTAGGTTAACTGAGACTGTTTCAGTGTTCCAGAGGGGAGTGGAGTTTTATTCATGAAAAAAAAACTATCAAATTCGTCGTTCTTGAGCCTACTTAAGGTGTGAGAGATATGGGAGAGGTGATACTTGCGCCATTGAAGAGATTGCGGGATCTGAATTTCTCATCATAAGCATCCAAAAACTAGCGTTTTTGCAAATAAAATAATTTCTCAAAATTAATTTTTCCTTTCTGTTGTGGTGAATTGTAACTATGCTTGTGTTAAAGCTTATAGAAAGTTTTAGGTTATAGAGGAGGAATTGTGGTTGATGTTGGGATGTTTGTTTCGTATCCAGTGAACATGTTGGAGAAGAAATCGGAAGGCTGACTTTAATCTTTAAAGGGGAGGGGATTTTTTAAATACAAAAGGAGCCGGTGCTATCCTCAATAAGAATAAATTCGTGGCATTTTGAATGTTTCCATTCATTTTTCTATTGCTATGCTGATTTTTTATTGATTTATGCCTACTTCCATGGATGTTTCAGATATTTTGATTATGAGCTTGGTTTGAATGCAGTCATTTAAAATTCGTGTTGACCACATTCTATCTCGCTGCTGTTTAGTGTGAGTGATTTCGAACAAGTAATATGCCTATTGAGTAGTTATTACGCCTCAGTTGTAACGATTTGGAGAGGGCAGAGGTAGAAGTGGACAAAGGGAATATTTTAAAGGTGCTAAGTGCTTTTCGGCTCTCTGTGTGAAAGATTTCTATGTTTGCTCAGCTGTATATTATTAGCGTTTGAGCTTTGAAGCGATATATTTGACTGATACGTGTGTGAGGGTCGCTTCATGTAGTCGTTAATCCGGTTGCTGGAATGAAGTCGAAATGCGACGTCGCTTACATTTCGGTATCGTGTGCGTAGTCTCATCTACTCGTATCATATAATTTTCACTTTGTATTTATATTTCGCAAGGGTCGTTCGACCAATATTGCATGGATTGATCAATCTATATGTATGTAATGATAAGTGGAAAGAAGGCCAGAATATACGAGAGAGGCGAAAAAAGCTGTAATCTCGTTCTCACATTGACAGCCGTAGCTTTTAAGTATTGGGATGCCAAGGACGAAACCTTCGAAAAGTGTGGGATTCTTTCAGACTTCGTCACTGCGATTGATAGATTTTTCCGTAGCCACTTAATTTCGTAAATGAGCATTTCAGTGATAATAAATCAGAAATTCAGCATTTTCGAAAATGCATTACTTGGCCTCATGTGTGTAAAGGGATCACAATCTATCTCTGCGGGGAATAAAGGAGATAAGGTAGTCTTCGTGGGAGACGTGCAATAGTCAAACATCGGGATTACGCGGATGGACATCTCCACACAGTCTAACAGTGTTATCGGGGTAAGTATAAAGATACGAGCTGAAAATATAGCAGTTGTCACCTGTCAGTGCAGCGCGGATATGGAATTGTGGTAAAATTTCATGTGGACTGTTTATGAAGAAAAGAGGTATAGCTCCAAATCATATCGAGTAGGAGTTGTAGCTGTATCACTGTCGGTTGAATATCATAATGAGGTTTGAAAGAGTATGACGCAGATGCCACTTATGGCGCTGTGAAACTAGTAATTATTAAATTTTGCATCCTTTTTTAAGCTTTATTATTTCAGCGTATGGTTATCTGTGGCGCTTGTGGAATTGGATCTCAGGAGTTTGTCGAATCGGCGATTGGCGAACGCGACATTGAAAAAAGACGAGTATGTTTATCTTGTGTTATTATTTTTGTTGCTTTTGCCTGGTTTGTTGATATAATTGAGTATGGTTGAAGTAACGTTGGCGTGCTTATCAGACATCTGTTCATTGTTAATCCTTAGGGCATTGAGCAGGGTTCTTTAATCCCATTTTTGCAGCACGTTAGAATAAAACAGGGATAGGCGTTTTGCGTAGGCGTCATTTCCATCCACTTCAGCTATCAAATCACTTAAATAAATTTAGTCCAAATACGTCTCCACCACTTAATGCGAGAAAGGCTCTGTTGTGAATTGGCCTGGATTGCTTGAAGTTCGACTAATGTTCTTTTGATATGGCGTCTTATTATATGAATTGAATGGAGAAGCAGATAGAGGATTTTAAAGTATGATTTTTTTACACCTTTTACAGTCCACAATAGTTCCCTCTCTGAGTTCTCCCTCTTTCCTTCTTTTAACCGTTGTTGGCTGTTGAGTTGGCTTCCTTGCTGATCTGTCCTCATTAGTTATGTCATGAGGACATATTAAGTAACTATGTATTTTACTCTTTGTAATGCTGAATTGGATTGTGTCTTCAATAATGTGCTGTGGGGATTTAAATTGTTTTGCGCAGAATTGTGTAAATTTCATCGAAGAATTCCTGGAAATGGAGAACGTTCTCATAAACAGTTATTATAAGAATATGTTTATTAGCCTTGTTTTTTTATGTCTGATTTTTGTTTCCCATTTTTATTCATTCCATCCTCTCTAAGGTTCTGGATTTTTCCTTTTCGTGGATTTTCTGGATTTCCTTTTTCGTGGATTCAAACGTGGATTTTTCCTTTTCGTTTAAATATAACGAAACTTAACATCCTATATCTTGCTTGATAAGAATTAGAAAGTAGAAACGGCTATAAGTGATGATGCGAAGTTTTCTTCGGCTTTTAAAGATTTAATCGTCATTAGTACTATCATTATTAAGCCGCGGTGTTTTTATGATTGTTGAATAACTCTTCCATTGGTGTGGCGTTAAGTTGTGAAAATCTCTTTGTGGATAATACTGAACTGATGGAAGTAAGAAATAGAAGAGCATCATATTTCCATCGAATTGTATGCAGTTTAAAAGGAACAAGCTATGGGCATGGGTAACCACTTTTTCGGGTAATAATGGACACTCATTACTTATAGAAATAATTAGATGCCTTAATATGTTAGAGTTGAAAGAGTGATGTTTCAGCATGATTGGGCATTGAATATGTCTACCTCAGGAGGGCGTCGCTGTGCGCAGCATCAGGTATTACGTTGCCAACAGTCCGATTGTGCGTTCGGATCGCTCGACGTGGATAACGCTACGTCGGCGGGTAGCCTCTTCTCGAAAGAGGATGCCTAAGGATGTGCACAATTCAGGTGGATGAATGGCACGCCGATATATTGCCGACTTGCATCCCCTCTCTTTCAGTTTCTTTTCCTGTCGTTTTCAGTTGTCTTCTCTCCTCTTTATTGTGCCCAGCTCTATTATCATTTCTCACATCATTTATGATTAAAGTGTTTTGGGGGGTGTTATTGCAAGCTTCTTGATAAAAGGTTCTATGAAATGTTTGTGGCACTGAAAAGTGTAGGTAATTTGCTTAACAGGGTAGTGATTATCGAACTCAGTAACTCACTGCTGTCCGAAGTTTTTCGATGGCTACCTCTGCTCGTAAAGAGCTTTTTATTATGTTATATAAAGGTCATTTTCAGCTGATTTAGGAAAAACGAGAGGGAATTCGTGGAAGGTGTGCCATGAAGATATGTGTAAACGGATGTTATAGGTTTGTAACCCCAATGGTAACTCATCGGCTTTTTTTCTCCAAGTTGCTCTATTTTGTTTCTTTTTCCTCCCATTCTGTCGTTGCCCTCAAAAGTGTATCAGTTGTTCGATGAGTCTATTCTTGATCCTCTTTCATTCTGTGGTCTATCTTTATTGTCTTGTAATTTGTAAATGTATGAACTACAGCCATTATTCTATGGCATTACCTAATTTTCAACCATTTTTAGGTGTTTGTTGTTATTTGTGTTTTGTGTTTATACAATGAGAGAGTGTCTTCTTGTGTTGTAAGTGTTGTGATGCATGCGTACATCTGGCGAATATTTTCCATAAGGACGATATCCGTTGGGGATTAATCACTTTTCGAGGGCACTTTGATTTGTTTTAACCGGAAGAGGCGACCGACCATTGGTTCGGTTGCCTATCCTTTATGCGGACAAATAGTTCACGATTTTTATTAATGCACTATATCTCTCGCTATTTTCACCTCCTCTTTTCTTTGTTCCTTTCAGTCTCTCTCGATTTGCTATGCTTACGTGAAACGTTGAAAGAAAAATTTGGCACAAATTCGTTTTGTGTATAGCGTCCTCTACACAATGTGCACATAGTGGATATCACGAAGTCGATTTGCTCAAAAAAGCTCCTTGATGAATGTCCTTATAGTATGTCAACGATGAAGCATGTGCTGTTTGCTTCAGCACCACGTTTGATGTTTATGCTGTCCTCAGAAATCAGTGCTCACATTTGAATTCTATTTTAACCGGACAATTTTACGTGTACACATCTCCCTATCTATTGGATATGAATATCATGGGCGCATCTCTCGGAATAGCTAAGATTTATGTTATATTTGATGCTATTGAAGAGAGGGATTCTTGGAGAAAATGACATGCTATAGGGACGTTCATCGAAGAAGCACTAAGATCGGATAGGATGTTTGTTGTTCTTTGGTGAATAGACGTTATTGATGACGTATTTTGATGATATATTTCATCGAATTTTTATCAACTTCATTTCCGTATTCGATAAGTTTTTTCTGTCATTAGCATCTTTCGTTTCTTTTTACTTTCATATCATAAATTCATAGAAATATTTAAAAAAAGTAACATTTATTTTGTCTTCAAAGAATATCATCAGAATGCGTCAGAGAGTGTTTGTTGTTCGTTTTCTTTCAATGAAAATTCGCGTCGTGATTTCCTCACATTGTATGAGTGAGTCGCTTTTTGAAAACAAAGAATTATTTGTTCTCTCAAAGATATTTGAGAATTTTCTCCAATCCGTATGGCACATCTTCTGAGCCACCCACCATTTGCATCATCATCATCATCATCATCATCATTCACATCGTTTATGCGGCCCTACGAATCGACGATCATTTGTACAAATTCTCATAGAAACTATAAATTGGCACTTAATTTTTAGTACTAATATCGGCATTTATATGCTATCATTTCGTGTATTTATATTTTTTATATAGTAATTTGTAAGGGCAAATTTCATGGAATATTTGCTTTCTTCATAATTTCGTATGGCTGCATTTTCATTTACATATATTTGATGCGTTGTACCCGTTGAATTTCTTTTCTTTTTCCATTTTTTTTTTTTTTTTTTGAAGCAAATGTACCCAAAATTTGGGTACTATTTTTTCATAATGGGTAACTTTTAACAAAAAAAAACTTGTAATAAATTGATGAGATTCCTCTATTACAGTGTAATATTTTAAGGTAATCTCTTATTAAAGTAAAGAAATGCGATACATTTGCAAGTTGCCCATCTTTTTTTCCTCAAATATCGTTTGTCGTTTCATATTTCGACAAATAAAATGTCCGATCTATGTATGCGTCTGTGTCTGTGTCGATGTCTGTGAGCCATGATATTCACGTCTTTTTTTCTCCTTTACACGAAGAGTATAATGATAATAAGGTGCTGTAGTAGTGTATTCGGTTAATTGTTTATAATTGTTGAACGTGGAGAGGGGTTTTCCATTGATTGGCGAGCACACTTCAACGGTTATAAATCGCTTCACATTCTAAAGCACTTTTCATTTGAGCTATTGTGCCGTCGTTCTTTTCTTTTTTGTCCTCATTTGCATAACTACCTCCGCCTATCCAGTATGGAGATTTGCATTAATCCTTTAATTGATGCCCTAACATTACTGATCATTGTTTAACGTGGATAATTTACCCGCATTGCCTCGGTGATGTGTACTCAAAGAAAGGAAAACGCAGCCTATCTCAGCTCAGCGCCTTTTTCGATCCTTCCTCCATCGAGATTACTGGCAAGCTTTAGATTCCGCTGCAAAGAGAAGGAGTTTTCTGATCGTATTTCAGTCATTTGGTGTTGTTCTGACAAGAACTGTTCGCTTTTTTTATGATGATTGAAGTGGAGGGTTAATGTTTGGGATGAGTGTTATCTTCGTCTTTTCACGACGCCACAAAAAGCGTGTTGCTTTTCTTCTTTGTATGGAGGTATACTATGCCTCGTTTCCATGTATAGTAGTTGTTTTGGTCCAAATAATTGAATTATGTATGGTTGTTTGTGATGAGGCAATCCAACCACATTGCTGCATTCATCTACCTGCAAAGAAATCGCTTTTTTAGGCTTGTTATAATTCAATTTTTTTGTGTTAATTGATTTTGTTCTTCTTTTAATATTTCATTTTCTTTGCTCGGTTGATTTTATGTTTCGTTGGTTTGTACATCACATCGTGATGGCATTAAGACCGTATTGTGACGATGTCGACATTTTCAAAGGAAAATTCATGAGAGGTCGATCGAAATGTTTTTCCCCTCCAGCTGGCCGACCGCTGCTCACCGATTTACTCTTTTTAGACCACCAGATGTGCACTTTTGAACTGAAGTATTTCGAAAGTTGATTCGTTGCAACTCGAGGTCATATGCGTACGCTTGTGATGTATGGCACGGAATTTTCACCATCTCCTCGCAGTTAACGTTCAGGGTTATTTGCAGTTGCGCGCTTGCAGAGGTCTTTATTAGTGACGTCTTCACTGAATGTGGCGTGTTTTCTCTATCTTCCTCCATTTACTTTCGCCTATTCGCAGTAGATGTGATTGTTTCATTGATATAGGCCTTAGTGACTGTCAAATATTTTTGATCAATGATTTTTTGCAGTATGCTAATAAGTGTCCATAGATGGACATAGGTATGATAGGCACAGTGGCTGTATATGACGAAGCGTGAAATGAGTATCCCTTTGTGGTGTAGTTTTTGGATAATCTCCTTTCTCTTCCATTTCCTAACGATAGAAAACGATTTTTTGAGCATACGTCGATAGTAACAACAAAAGAAAACCTCAATTTCCTCTCATTTATTTATCCTCTTCCCTGCGATAAAATTAAGCCCATGGATTTTATTTACTAGCGTTTCCAACTAATTAATGCGCTAGGATATAGGATTCAAAAAATAAGCAAACAAATTTTATGGAAAGAGGTCTTATTCAGATAATTGTTTCGTTATGATTTAGGTGAAATTTATGGCTCTTTGAGGAGATAATCGTTTCGCTTGTTAAGCAACGATCCCAGAATTGATGGTTATAAAAATGAAACGAAATATGAAGCCAAACAAAACATTGTGTTATTTCTAGCATATTTGCTTGTTGTCGTGGTGATGCGTTCGTTTTTGCAAAGTGCTTGTGGCCATACGTCCACCTATATAGATAGAGAGAGAGAGAGAGAGAAGGAATTGTACAATTGTCTCTGTGCTTGAAGTTTTATATTTCTGCTTCGATTGTTAGTTTTTTCATTCTCTGAATGTGCACCAAAGAAGCTTTATCGTTTTTTTACGAGACGGTTTTTTGTCTAAATTTCTGCCTTTCGCCCTAATGTGGTGGAAATCCGCTGATTTTTTCAACGTTTATACTCTTCTATGGAGATTTTTTCCTTTAGTTTTGCATTTTGCAATTGGCCATTCACTAAATACCGCTGAAAAATGCAATTATAAGTCAAAATTCGCTATTCTTTTTGATGCATTATATTCACAATCTTTTGATTTCCAAACGGTGGCTCAAAAAAAATCATTCTGATCGCTGAATATGAAAACAGAAATTGGAAAGTTTGAGAAATGTGTGTGTAGGATTTGACGGATTGCTGTTTGACGTTACTCGGAAATTACCGTTTCAGCAGTGAAAAACGTAGTCGTCTGGATAAGAGAAGAGAATATCAAGGTGATGGTTCTGTGCCACACAGCGGGACAGTATAAGCAAGAAGGTGGGCTCATTGTTCATAGAGAAATATCGCAGCAGTTATTAGCAGGTGTAACGGAATGAACCTGCCAGATAAAGTCATACGTGGCAGAAGTGAAAATGATTTATTAGATGATTATGCGCTGTAGTTATTGCTGGAGATTTATTGCACAGTCGGAAACACTAGTGAAATAACAATATTTCATCACTTTGATGGTTGATCGTTAATAGTCCTCGACGTGACAGCTACCATTATTAAGCGGCGGCAAGCTGGCGGAGGGATTGGGGAGATAGCAGTATCGAGTGCAGAATAAACAAAATATATTGTAGAAAGAGGGCCATTTTCCGGCGTTGTTGTATGCTCTATTAATGTTTTTCATGTCTGGAATACATTTCCTCGTCACTACTTGCTTTATTACTTGACTTTTTTGGAGCCCATTTATTTGTGGGTTTGATATAAGACGCGGAATCATTTGCGTGGGACATCCTTCTTGTCGGTGTCTGTGACCGTCTGCTGACTTCCGCATTCGAGATAAACGATTTTGAAGGCGGAGATTTCAGTAATGCATGCAGGTAGTTGAAATTCTTGACAGTGTTTAAGAAAAATCAATTCCGTCGAACAAATTCCGAATTTTGCACTGAGAAAGGCTGCTTCCTACAACTTTTATTTTGCTATCCTGGGGAAGATCCGCGCATATTTGGTTTTTGGTGCATTTGATTCATTTATAACGGCAGTTTGACTCAGTCTATGCATATGCTTTGCTTGGATGCAAGACATGGAATAGAGGGAATGCGTTTGCTTATGGTATGGAATAGAGTTGAATATAAAAAAGTTGGACAGGAACGCAGCTGCGGCAATGAACGTCCCGAGGTGTTTTCCGAATTCATTATTTGGTGCTCTCAAACATGGATTCATAAAATATGAAATTGCAGCCGGGAATCAATAAGATTTGTACCATATAAACGATAGAACGCCTTAACTTGCACCACTACTCCCATCCGAGCAAATTATTGGCCCGAGCTGCAGTAGTGGCAATTATTTGGGCGTTTCTATATCTTTCCCTACCTCTCCATTTGTTTAGCTATGGCAACGTCAACCTGTCCGCTTGTCAGTGAGTTTGCCTATGAGACCGTTTCTATTGTTGATAGACTGCTTGTTATTCGGAGGCGGATCTTTCTTTACCTTTCATAAGTCCTATGATTGCTGCGCACGCCGTTTCCTTCACCGTTATTCGTTGCTCGCGATTTTTCCAATTGCTAGTGCAACTTCATTGCGAATTGTTTCCCATGAAGGCGTCTCAGACGTGTGGAAGGATCTCCCATAACCGGTTGCATATTGCAGTGTAGTAATATTTGCAGCACAGTTCGTCTCAGAGGTCACTTTTGTTGTCATGCAAGATCGTTTTAAACCTATGGACTATCGTAAAGTTCGAAGCAATGATGCACCGATTGGTGATGGGTTACACGGCTTTGAATGACGAAGGTTCAGTAGGTGGAAATAATCCGAGCTTTGTGTTTCAGTAAGTCCTTTGTTCCGATTTCTTCCCGGAATGGATTATCTTCCTGAAAAAAGGATATACAGAATTAAAATAAAGATATCTGATATCGTGACCACTCTACATCAGTATGGTAGTTCTCTTGTGCTTGCGGAAGATGGCGTTTCGCCTGCAATCTGTTTCACTTAACGCCTTCGCTATACATGCATATGCTCCTACTGAATATCGTTAGGTGAACTCGGTACTCCAACCATATTGCATTTGACACTTCATTAGCCATTGTAGAATATTTTTTGAAAACCAGCTGCAGATCTTCGGTACTATGAAGTAAGGAACTCTGGAAGCATTATGTGTTATTTAGTCGATGAGACAATCATAAAAGCATAAAAGAGCTAATAAATGCAACCTAGATTGCTTGAATTTAATTTTAGCATTCATAGAACTTGTTTTTCTTTAGCTATTTATTCTTCTCTCCCTTTTTACCATCCTTCTAATCAACTGCCTCTCATCTTTTTCCTCCTTATTTTTCTTCGAGATCGTGAAGGTCTTTTCTAGTCAGTGATTATAATGCCCTAAAAAATAATTCCCACATCGATCAAAATCATTGAAACGAGTAAATTGGTGAATTTTTGGTGGATTTTTTCAGATAGAAGTTTTTATATGCTTAACGATCGTCGGTCATAAATTGATTTTTGTTTGCTTGTTAAGTCTTGATCTCGTTACACTTTCATGCCACCGATTTAATAACCTACATGGAAATCATACTTGCAATGCTAACTCTTCAAGTCTCATATCAAGTGCGCTATTCGATCAGGAAATATGTCACAATAGCGGGAATATAACACATTATTGTGTTAAAAAAATACAATTTAGTGTGTTAAAATAATAATGACTATATATTGTATTCTGACAGCAAATTATTAATGAAAGAAACCGCTCGCACTATTTGCATTTGTTCTTCTTTTCTTGAAATTTGATATGAAATCGTTGACGGTGGTTTATGTTTGGTCGGTTATCGTTCAATGTGCAGGCCATGTTTTCCTTTTTTGTTTCTTACTTATTTTCATGTTTTGCGCTTCTTTTTGTTCTCTAATGGCTGATGCTATAATAATGCATTCGTTTAGCAGAATTGTGTGATAGCGGAGCTGGTTGATGGGAATTCAGAGAAATAGGGATTTGATATCCGGAGCTGTTTTGGCCCATCTATTTTAGGGAGCTGGATTGTGCGTTACCATCTCACGATTATTTCTTCCTCCTCTTTTTGCCTATTCTTTAGGCATAATGATACGCCGAAATCACCGATTGATCGCTACTGATACGTTAGCCATCAATGGGCATTAATTTCCAATGTTTTTGTTCGTTTTTCTGAAATATTCTCATTGTAATTTGTATGCGTTTCAACTGCATTCTATCTCTCTATTATTCGCTCTAACATATATTGCTCGATATATGTGTTTTTTAATGTTTTGAAGAAAACCTTTTTCTCGGTTACGTTTCTACTATTTTTCCACTTTATTTTGTGGTTTACATAAATAGACTTCTACTATGTGATATCGTGCATTTGAGATATCAGTAAATTACATTAAAATATTGACAGTGAGTAAGAGGAAGGATATTTAACTAGAGATTAGTTAGCACCGTTTACTCTTTAAGAGTTAGCACTTTCCTTCAAAGGTTTTTAGTCTAAAGGAAAAGCGTCGATGCAATTTGTCCCGTAAGGCACCAATTTGACCGACATGGGAAGAGACAGTAGCTGCATCGTCCATTTTAGATGTAATTACCCAGCGCCAAGGTTTCCTTTAGATTTCGTGTCTCCCTTATTTTCCTACTCTAATAAGACTGCACTGAAGCAGTTGAGTACAACAGTAATATAAAGATGCCATATTTGATAGGTATAGGTTGAAATATATATTGAGAATATATCATAATACAGCACTTTAGAACAAAGGCAACTTACTTTTGCATCAGTATTCTAAAATTTGGCATTTTCTTAATGATTTATCAGGAAAGCTGCGATGGCTATCATTAGATAATGTCCACACTTGCCAATATCTACGCGAAATGTTATGGGTGCCTCACACTGTGTTTTACATTTACTGTTCTAAACGATTCTCTCACGGCTTTATCCTGAATACCGGACTGTAAATATATCATCATGTCAATACTAGTTTAAATACGGGCTAATGCAACCCACAACCTGGGCAATCATACGCAGGCGCATTGATGCTATGATACAGATACGGACCCCTATCAATATGCTTGCCTTTTCACCTAATAATCTAGCAAACAAGAGACTCGTCAATCTAATGGCAGCTGCCTTAGGAAGAAGATCCCCTGCGCCTGTGTCCGTTAATCAAACATTAGTAATAAATGTTCCACCTGTTTCATAAAGAACATTGGAAGCATTCCGTAATGTAGTGCCATTGGGGTATCTCGTGAAAAATAACAATAAGGTATACCAATTCTCAAGCAGTCGTAATGCCATCAATCGCATAACTATCGCTACAGAATGTGGGAAAAAACTGTAGAAGCCGCAATTTAATTGAATGGAACAAATGAACAGTTTCCACTATTATTTGGCGAGGGCTTTTTTGGACAATGACCACCTCCAATCAGATTGCTACATACATTGCTTACGCTACAGCTTATGTGGCTTACATATGTAAAACAAACATCCAGCAGTCTCATACCACCCTTTCGAGAACTTTAGAAGTAACGTATCCAACTACTTTCACATGCACTTCCAGCGGGAAGACCACGGTATGGAGAATAATAGAGTGCCGATAGTCGTAGCGTTAATAAGTTGCGCACCGAATCAAAACTACGTTGAATTAGATTGCTTTCGTTATTTTGTCAAATGGAACTAAATGGCAGTATCAAGCGAGCAGGAAATATTTCAAAAGGAACACCCCCAAAGGTCTCTCTCGCCTTTCAGAACTTACGGTTAAGTGGTCAAATGGTCAAAGAAACCACTTAACCGTTAAGTGGTCAAGGAAACAGTAAAATTTTTACTCTACTATCTGTTCAGACAGTGCCAAAAATGTTTCTGGTTTCCTAAGGAATTTCTATCAACAAAGCCACCGCACACTTAAGGTGTTATATTTCACCCACACTAAATGAAAGCAAAGTGATCAGCGACGAGATTAGTTTCTTATGTAAAATGTACATAATTTATGGAAATATTTTTAAAGCTAGTCATAAATATTAAAGCTTGCAGCAAATGTTACAAGCTTCATATGCAGTTCGCTCAACTCGCCCATCAAAGTGTCACTTACAACAGTGTGTTTAACAACGGAATTAATTAAATGAGAAGAAAAAAGTAGGGATGATGCATCAACGATAGAACAATTCATCAACGATAGAGCTTAGAAAATGCTATGATATGCTTTAATCTCCTACTTTGCCTATCACATCAACTGCATATCCTGTGCGTCAACCGAAAGGCTCTCTTTTTCGCGACCAGCAAAAATAAAATATAAATCCGAAAAAATGTAAATATAAACCTCGACATTTCAAGTTTCTACAACTTCTCCACCGTCTTCTTGACGTGCAATACAAACTGTCACAATTCGCACATATCTTATGCGCCGAATTTTGGAACCCTTTCATTAATTGTCACCGACTTGAGACCACCAACAAAACAAACGGACGACCACGTTCAGATGCAGGGACACGGGTCCACCAGCATACCCGTTGTAGTTAGCTCTTGACAGTTTACCAGTTTTCGCACACCTTTCATGTTCAATATTAATATTCATACATTCTTCAAGCCCCACTAAGGAGCACAGTGGCCATCTTACAGCAAAGCAACAGTAAACGTTTAAAAGCTTTTATTGTAATAATAGCCGAAAAGTAGCGAGCAAAATGTACAAAAGAGATTTGAATTGCCAAGAACAGCTCGAATGCAACAACATTTTAGATGAATTAAATTATTATCGAATATATTGCATACAAAAAAAATTATCAAAATACCTCAAAAATAGCACAAGTGGATAAAATGTATGATTTGCATTTCAACTGAAAAAAATGTGCTTGCTAATCAAAAACAAAAATTGATGTGCTTGCTAATCATTGGTATCCCAAGAGCAGTGATCAAAATACCACATTTTGTCCGTTCAAAAGGTTACCTTCGTGGTTTAAACTCGTTTTGCATAATGCGCTAGGCTTTATATAGTCCAGCATAGAGTTTTGATGTGTCTAAGTTCATTTAAGGAAAATCTGATTCTTGACAATACAAAAACTCGACGCGGAAAATGTAGCAACAGTAAAGAGCATTGAAAATTTCGTTTTACGGAAGAGAAAGGAAGGGAAATGAAAGGAATGCAGTATTTAAAAGGTTCTTATCCAGAATGGTCTTCCAAAAATAACTTTCATTGACGACTTCATTTAAGCGTCATTTATAGCCATTTGCATTGGAATAATTCTTAATGCCAGATAATGAAAAAATTTTATTGCTATATAAATTTTCAATGCTACTTTAAAAAATATGGTGTTCACGACAACGAGCTATGCCAATTCATTTCCACCATAAAGCGCTACCGTCAGTTGTTTCGGAACTCCTTCCCTCTTCTCTACACTACTTGATAATAAAGTACACTCAAATCACCCCGCCCTTACCTCATATAACTACTTCGTGATAAATGTCAGTTCGTTGAATCATTATAGGGTGGCGACAATCAAATCTTCTAATATCGATGATACCTGAATTGTCCTAACTTGTTGAAGTTGGTAGTTAAATCGCACAATCCCGCGCCGATATCGTCCCAGTTAAGTGTTATGCTAGTGATGAAAACTGTAATTGCCTTATATTAATATTTGTTCGCCTACAATTTGATCCCCCATCACGAGGAATGTTTAGACCAAAGGCAGATTTATTAGATTTCGGACGATCTTTGAAATGGGATTTTTTTGAAAATATGTCCTCCTATAGATCGTCGAATCATATATGCATGCTTTCTTAAGGGAAATTGAACTATTTAGCCAAGCCTGCACACCGCCGCTCTCCATTATCTTCCGTCCTCATAACGAAAAAACAGAGATCACTTCTTCAGTTCCGATAAACTGCGATGTTATTCAAACGCCTCGAAGTGCTCCAGTCTTTAAGCATTTGGCAGCTTGAAATCTTTCTCATAATAAGCGAGAGTTAAAGGAAAATCCGCGAGCATATACTGTTTCATTCAGCTCTCATAGTAGATGTAGTAATTATTTTATTGCGGCGTGTTTGATCTTGTTTATGCTTTTTACCAACTTTACGACCATTATTTTCCGCCCGACACTGACGTTGTGATTCTTTGATTTCCGCCTTCTTTTCTGTGATTTTCATATCGATTCCTGACGTGTCGCGACATCTAGAACGTAAAATAAAATAACATTCCAATATTCTTAGCCTGAAATAATGATCTGAAATCGTCTAGAAGCTGAACATTCTAAAATACTAGTGGAACCAGGGTCCTGAACTATGAACTGTCAAGAATAAAATTCAAAAGGTAATCAATCTGAATTAAATCGAATGTTTTTTTTTTAAATCTGAAAAGAGCTGGTATATTACCGAATATAGTGGAAATTTTTCTGACCAATTATTTCGATTTAAAGACACTACAAATTTTAAACACGCAAAAACCGATGAAAAAGCATTAAGTTCCAATGCGTAGCATCAATCTCCATAAACATGATCAGAGGATTATCATCCACAAGATTGGTTTACAGTTGTTGGAGGCAGACGGCAAGACCTGAAGACCTTCACGCGACCGAGATGCGAAAGCTAGATATCCACTAAAGACCGCTGGAGGCAGGAGGATAAATGGAAAATCGAATAAATTACTCAAATAACAGTGTTAATAAAATTCAGCAGATAAACTTTAACAATTAATCACCTGTTGAATAGTTTAATTAATATATTAATCACTGAAACAAAGCAAATGGATAAACTGAATAAATGAACTATTTAAATAAATCAATTAAATAAATGAACTGAATGAACTAGTTGAAAAAAATGTGCAAAATGAATTGATCAATTAAATAAGTTAAACGAATTCATTTAAATAAATAAATAAACTCAAGTAATTAATCAATTAACCCAATCAATCAACTAATTAATTAGGCTGATCAATCAATATTGACCAATCAATTAAGCTAACTCAACCATTTGAAAAATTTATTACCTTCTTAACTGACTAATTAAATTAACATTTAAGTGAAATGAACAAGTTGAAAAGATGAATTAAATAAATTTAAAAACTAATTAATTAAGGAAAATCAATAACTAAATAGACTAAATGAATAAATCAACTAATTAATTAAATAAACGAAATAAGGAAACTAAATTATTTGATGTGATTAGTTAATTAAATTAATTGATTGCATGGAGTAAATTAACCAGCTAAATAAATAAACTAAGGATATCATTTCAATTAATTAATCAATTAATTGAGTGATTAACTAATTTCACTAACTAAATATATAACTTATGTAAATAAATTGAATGAATGGACAAACAAATAAATAAATGTTTTTGCAGATAAGTGAGATTTCTTCGTCGATATCACAGTGAGTCAGTTATTCGCTCTAAAGTTTCTTAAGATGTTTAAATCGATCAGCGAGATTAAATCTTTTAAAAAAGCGGTTCGAAAGAAATGTTTTCATATATTATAAGTATTTGCTTATTCAGTCCCTGTCACTAACAGTCTTAACGTTGGGCGGCCCTTTGGCACTAATGAAAATGCTTTGCATTTAAAAATCCTACGAAAAAGCTCCAGTATTTCTATGAACGGTAATTTCTGTAGCAGTCTACGAAAACTAGACTTACTGTTTGCTAACACTGCAACACTTCGCAAGTTGTGAACACTGCAATTTAATTTTTCGAGCATCTCGAAAGCAACTTTTCTGTGCTGCTTGTCCTCTCTTCTTGTCCTTCTTCAACGATCTTCGTGTCTGACGTTCATCAGGCGATGAATCACGCTTCACAGGATGCTTTCGCATTATCCCATCACATTTAGCTTTCTGCAAAGCTTCTATTTTTGAAACATTATAATGATTCCGATGGATGTATCCCACTTTTTTCAAAATTTTCATCATTTTATACGCAAATTCGCACTTTATTTGATAGTACTAATCGATGCTTCTCCTATGACGTTCAGTTGAAATTAGAACATGATATTCCGCATGAACATATCGATCGGTTTCTCCAGTGCAAAAATAACTCCATGGTAGGATCATTTTGTCTATAAATTTTGTTAGGAAAATATGTATTATGTCATTACAACCATATAAAAAGCTCAACGCTCAACATATGAGAAACATTTAATAGGATCAAGTTGCTCTATTGATCTCGTTGATAAGAAACGCGCTCTAAGTCCCGCACGCTCACTTACAAATCTTTTCCATGCCATTTCGGCGGGTTTCATTCGAGAAGATTCAAATCTAACCAAGTCATTTATCAAATGGACATATACGAATAAAGATAAATTGATGTTGGTTTCGCAAGATGAAGCTCACATCCCAAAGGAATTTTAATTCAAAGGAGATTTCTCGCCATAATGAAGCACATATTTGTGAATGTCTAGAAAATTTGGGAGAGAAATTTGAGGGTTTAGCTGCATATGAGTTCTTTTTATTTGTAATAGCGGTAACAAGCTTGAAAGATCGCCGGTAATTTTACGTCATTCTCATCGATACATCCTACAAAGAGAAGATCGATTCGACGAGAATATACTGACTCACTTCGAAAATTACAACTCTATTAAGGAGACTAAAATCTATGATTTAATAATGTCAATGTGAAGAAAAGTAAACTCACCTAGCCGGTTCAGTTCATTAATTTCCTCCCTATCAATTCAACAATTACTCCAATGATGCCCTTATCAGCGAATGGCAAGAAAAAATATTAGCAATGAAGCAGATTAGCAAAGCCGACCGTCACCTTTGTTCATTTTCTATGCAGCTGAATGCATTCATATTATTCTCGTAAATTTAAATCATCATCATAGTTAATGTTCGTGGAAAATTCCGAAATTACTTCTGGAATAGTATTAATTTGGAGGAGTAATTTTTTAAATTGATAACCTTTTTTGCATTTTCGATTGGTGTCGCCGAAGGTGCTTTAGCCCGCAGACACGTTTCGTAATGAGCCGTTCGCTATAAATATACGCCATTTATTTCATCATATCTAGAGGAGGAATTTTTAAGAAAATTCTGCTGATGCAAAATTACTTGCAATGATTTGCACTATTCATCCATATTATTCACCGCAGTGCCCCTGCCTCACTCAAAAGGAGAACTGACAGGACAAACGTAGAAACATGTAAGCGCATTCCAGAAGTTTATAAAAGAAACATCCCACGAAACGCCCTGAGGATGAAAGCATTCACCAATATGCAGCCAGCTTAAAAAGAGACATGTAATGCATTTTTTGGTACTTTGATGTTTGCATAGTGCGACGTTTCACGTCAAGAAAAATTAATCGAATTTTAGACACAAGTAAAACAATTCCACTTATCAAGATGCGTTCGTTCCCAAAAGGACGCTACGCAGCAATAGATGAACAACTCTTTTACGACATGAAAAATCACAACGTTTCCATTTCGGTTCCGATCGGAAACGTATAAGAAGTACGAAGGATTGTTGCTCATATCATCCCTTTCTCATTTAATTGGAACGCAGTTATCAGAAAGTGAAAGAGTACTTCAAAGACAATTTCCCCATTTGATAGAATTTTTCGATGAAAATTTTTTGGGCCATTTTTTTGTTCAATCTTAAAGAAAGCATGTTTAAGGAAAGAAATTAAAATGCTAAAAAGGAATATTAATAAATGTAATATTTCCAGACTTTCTATTATTTGTGCTCTCGAATGGCAAAGAATATTTCGGCATTCAAAATCAGCCTAATTTGCTGCAAACCATTCATAAAGATATCGTTTTGCATCTTCATAAGATAAAACTATCCATGAGGATAAAATTACTAACTCTACTTGTACTTTACCTCTACCCGTGCTTTCGAATGGAAACTTCTAGATCACGATGTGGAATATTTGCTAGCCTTAGGCAAGCTCTAACATAAATCTAAAAATATGTCAGCATCGTAGGCATTTCACAGTTATGTGAGAGTGACAACTGCAACGTCTCAAATGGTTAAGTTAATAATCCGTAATCCATACCCTACAATCGTTAAAACAAAGCGAAAAAATTGACTGCGTGGGAAGAAACGACATTGAGCCAGTTTTTCAAGTTGGAAATTGCACTACTTCAAAGCGCTAAATTTAGTCGCTCTTCACCGCGTCCCGCTTATTAAGACATAAATCTAAGGCTTAAGTTGTATGTACTATTTTTTTTTCAGGTTAAAAATCATCTGGTTTTTGCATGAGATCCCAGTAAAATATGGCATTGAAAACAAGTGAGAAGAGGGCAAATTTTTATAAGTTCTTTTTAAATCAGTGTCGCACTTCATCAAAATATTGGTGGGACTAGTATAAAGATAAACTCTACCTGTTCGATGAGTTGTTTAAATTGATTATGAAGAGTTTCATTGCGGCATTCATGTTTCGCATCACGCGAACTCATCGACATATGTGATGAGAGACACTCGTCGTTTTTGGTTCGTGCTTTTACTAGGCACTCGATTAGCTGTTCACAAAATGCCGTCTGTAAACGATAGCCAAGTCATAAGATAGTTTTCGGTTCTTATTTGTTTTCTAATCAGTACTTATGTAAAGATTTGTTCCATGGCATTAATTACACTATAGCATATGACACAATTCATAGTGCTTACCTGGTGACCCATAGTAGAAACCATGATATAGCTCTAAGATAACATCATATCATAAAACAGGTAGAGGTTCCACACTGCATGCATTGTATAGATGAAGGATTATCTGCTATTCGTCATTATTCGTTAGGAATTCCGCCAAGTACCCTTTTCAGGAAGATAACGTTTTCTATTTTCATTCCATTTTACCATAGTTTCAGCTTATTCTATAATTGAATTTGACACCGGCAGGACAGAAGCCGTTTTCAGTATTGTCATTAATTTGTCATATGAGATTTTTATTACTCTTTAATCCAAAGGCACATTAATCAAGAATAGGTTGAAATGATCAAATCCTTGTAACTTATAAAAAGTAAGAAAATGTCGAAAATCCGTGAAAACGAGTTTTTCATTTTCAAATGGTTATCACCTTCACAAAATGTAGTTAATGAATAGCGAAAAATTGCTGAGTACGTAAACGATGTGTGCCTAAAACTGCTAACAGATTCACGTATGAGGCTAGAAGTTGTCATAAGGCAGGACAACTTTCCCCTCAACTGATTTTGAGGCTCTGTCAAGGCGGCTCGGAACTTTTAAAGTGAATGAGACAATTTTAAGTAACAATGAAAAAAATTAATAAACCTCTGCATGAATTGTTGCTGTTGTCGCGGCCAGCACAATTAGCACTGGTGCAAACATTTTCGGCTCGTTGTATTGTCGTCGAATATCTTCAAGAAATAGCTTAATTTCTCATCAGCTTTTCAACATTTAGTGAAAAATTCATATTCTTCAATTATTCAAAAACAGTTCGTAACAGTGTTTAACTGCACAGTGCACAGATAAAAAGTACACGAGTGCACAATGCACAGATAAAATGTGTACAAGTGCACAGTGCACAGGTGTTCTGTAAAATGTATTAATTATAGCGTCTATACTACATAACTCACACAATTTATGATCAATGAATGTCTGTCTATCTACAGTGCACTCCAGGTTTGGCTCCAATTTAATTGCGACATTCAAAAAGGATCACGCAAATCAAGAACTTTGATAATGAAATGATAAAACATACCGATAAGCTTACGGGTGAGTTGAATGGGAGCCAAAAGATTAAGCAGTTAATAATTATTCTACTAACCGTATCATACCTCACATGGACGCCACCTGCTAAAGGAGTATCTTTGCTTGAAAATGAATCTATTCCTTCTGCCGCCGAGGAGAAAGAGGGGGGAAGAGGGGAAGGGAGGAATAAACGGGCATACATTATTCATATATTTATCGCCGAATACATCTTCCTACGTATTACAACTAAAAACAGGTGAAAAACAAAGGCCTATAATGATCTGGAATTCTGGTAATTTTCGAATTAATTAGCGTTGGCCGTTATGCTACAATATAATTTAGCAGCATAGCAGAGGCCAAAAGTTACTGCATAAAAACATTATTATCACCGTAAACGCATCACCGTCACTAGGAAACCTTTTACGCTTATGGATGGAGGACATTGAAACTGGATGCTTTAGATTCTATAGTCCGCCCGTTCGCTTACAGTGAAGCTCTTTGCACCTAGGCCATTAGAGCATTGCAAAATTGACTGTTCATTATCGACGATATTGGATATTATGCCAGCCTCATTAAAGACGTAATGAAAAGGATTGAGATGGCCACATGCAAGCACCTAGCAGCAAGGTTTAAAAGGATGAAGATGATCCGTCGCAGTATGAGCATTGCCGGCTATTTGACTCAACTTTGTCAAGGAAACTATCAATATCTTTACTGATTTGGTCAATAGATCGTTGCAATCTTTTTCCAAAGTGTATATAAGGTAGAAGTACTCACTCACTTTGTTTCCACAGTTCTCACGGATTCATCGAAAAATAGGGCAACAATTCGATGAGAACAGGAAACCCCGTTAATGCTTTCACTTTTTCAAATTTTCATCTCTTTTTCCATAAGTATTATCGAAAATAAATCCACTCTGCCCCTAAGAATGTTCATACTTTATCTGGAATATTAGCCAAGAAATGTAACAAAGCTCATAGTAATTTAAATCCAAAAGAAGGTTGTTACCAAACAAGTTTAAAGAAAAAATTAAATTTTCCAGAGATTCGATTCAAATCGTTTGCAATACGACGATATCGAAGCGCTCGAAGAATGATCACAAATTTTCCACGTGTGAAGTTCGGCATACGGAAGACTACTATAGCTCAACAATGAAACACTGTAAATTGGTGCAAATCGATCTCAACAATGCAAATCTTGCAAAGATTTTGCAAAAACAAACGATAAATTCGTTGCAAAAATAAAGCTCGCAAAAAGCAGCCGTATCATTATAATGCATTTTCTTTGAAGCGAACATTTCGATGTCATTTTGCCTAAAATTTCGTAGTTAATGATGGTATTTGCTTGATGCGCATCGCTTAATCAAACAACGAAAAACCAGAAAGTAAATAGCTAGCTTAATGCCTATCTATCCTCAAAACAAGAATTCATGAAATCAATAGAAATTTCTAATTTTATGCTTCAACGACTTACGGGATTATCCCCGTTAATTATTACTGAAATTGTTGAGGGAATTTTGCAACCGATATCGTTTTGACAGCGATGCTTTACTTCGACCTGGCAACACACTACAAATGTGCTCGTTATTCTTTAAGTTCTTTGTCCACTTGAACAGGTGAGCTTAACAGGTGAGCAATGAATACCAACAGGTGATTTCTTTTTACAGGATCAACTGCTCATCAAATGAGAGAATTGCGTGATACGTTCATCGGAGAGCATTTACCAATGATATGAAGGTGTGAGATGAAATGAAGACAACATGCCCATAAAATGCTACGTTCTTTTATTGCCTTTTGAATCTTTTGTTCATTCTATGCTTTCTGATTTATGAGAAGAAAAAAATCGGCCATTTCTACACATCATGGTTCCAATTCATTTGTACATTGACAACGAGAGGTGAAGCGGTAATAATTTGATGTGTATGCTATACAGGTGACATTGTCATAGTCTACACAAGTAATACCTCATGAGGTAAGCACTGAACATTGAAGACCTTGACCATGACCTTTAAGGATATCACAAAAATATATAGCACAATCATCAAAACGCTATATAAATACGACGAACGCTGGAATTCTCGAACCAAACATCAATATTTCTGAACCAAAAAAAACAAAATGAAACTTTTCCCTAATATAAGTAACCCTTTGCGACGATCAGATATGCCACTTAAAAGGTTTCTGAAAATGGGAAAGTGCATCTTTGAACAAATATCGCATTGTTTCTATAGAGTAATCTAGAGGAAATATTAAGGATGTTCATTGAAAAATGAAAAATCCAAATCGTTTATGTGACGAAGAAAACATTGGAAAAAAAGTTCTGTTTTTCTTTAAAGAATTCCCAATTTTTCTAAATATTATTTACTTCCTCAGAAAATCCTAAACATCTAAACTAATAATTTGAAATCATAAATGATGGAATCATTAGATTTCAAAAAAAAAAAAAACAATAACTAAAACGACCAAATGTAGAAGTAGATTCATCTCAATAGAAAATATTTTAGATAAGAAACAAAAAGGACTAAGAAAACATTCACGCATTGCCGTGACGTAAGTGATCTGTATTCGTATGTCAACCAACCATATACTTTGTTTCTTTTGCAATATTCAACATTCCCTCAACAAATGATGCAATTCTCATCCTCTAAAAGTGCGAAAAAAAATGATTGCATAAGACTGCGAGAGAAGAGCACTCCTATCATACTGGCCATATCGGCACTCACACATATTACATGGATTAACTTCGTAGACCACGAAAAATTATACGAAAAATATGCAATATTGCATTTATATTTGAATTAAACCGACCGGCCGTCCTCATAAATGTACGGTCCGAATCGACGGTCCACACAAATGCGACATAACGGCTGGTTTTTACACCAGCGACTGGCGCCAAATGCCATCGGATTGGCGCAATGTGCATGCAGGTTTTTAGCGAATTTGAAACGTCCACAATCCTTCTCAAAGTTGATGAATGAACTTGAATGCTGCTCGAGGGGATTAGCGCCTATACTGTGTCTCATATGCATTAAATTCCGAAACTTTAGCTTGAGTGGTCCGGAGCTAAATATGCTAAGCAGCTAAGGAGATAGGGAGTCAGACTAACAACAAACAAAGAAGCACATATACACTCGCGCTACCTGACTATGAATTTAAAAGTTTACTGCTTTTATGCCACATTTACCAGTTGTAGAAAACAAAATTAATTACAGATGTTATCGTAAATTAAAGCGTTACGAGATCATAGAAAATAAGAACAACTAAAATGGTTTCAGCATGAACAAACGCTATAGTCATAATTAAGACAAAGAGACTCCTATGAGTGCCACGTGAACTAGAGTGAAATAATCAAACCAAAATTGTCTGCGTATATTTTCATAAAAATTTATGGCAACTGAGAGTCGATATTCAACAAACGTAGTGAAAAATTGAAATTAATAGAAAATAAAGCTGAAATGAAATGCGCTACACTGAGTTTATTGCTCGACAGTTGCCCACTAAAGGACGGCTGCCTTTTATAAGCATGTGGGTCCACTCGCCACGCCCATAAAGAGATGTTTTAGTAACTGATATCGTTTCCAAGTTGAATATGCTTAAAGAAAATATTCATTAAAACGATGGCTATATCTGCACTACTCTACATTTCTCTTCTACTTTATTTTTTCGCGATGGCGTTTTTTAAAACTGTGCAAAAATTATTCCACCGGAAAGTGTTGGAAAATGTTTAGATAGTAGAGTTGGAAGTTTCCTACTTAATGTAGTTTTCGATAAAATCATTCACACAGAAAACTGCGCAGATTCAATTCACTATAGAGCAAGTTCGATGAATATACGAATTTGTTAAGCTGGTAAGACACCCGGAGTGGCCCTGAGATCAAGGCGTCGATATTGATGAGAGTGGAAAATTCTCCGATTTCCGGATAACTACTTTCCTTGCAAACATAAAGGCAGCTCATTTTCGTTTAATAAGTACTCAGTAGAAAAACTGGGCATTTAATGGAGAGCATACCATAGAAAACTACTCCAAAAAATCAATTAAAGTGAAATATATTCATTTTTGCAAGTAAAACATTGAATTTACGTTATTTACTTACGAGATTTTTGAAATAGTACAAACAATGAAAAAAGAGAATAGATAAAGAGTACAAGCGAATCCACTTCTCCTCAGTGTGGTACCCTTTTGCGTTAATTAAACATAACAATAGAAATAAGAGAACATTTTGCACTTGTGGGAATAATAAAATAAAAGCAAGTAATACATTTAAGTGATTTGCCAACCTTTTTCTTGTTTTCCTCTCGTTTTTGCTTCGAAAACAAAAACAAAACAAGCGTATATTCCTCTCACTACTACCAGTTTATATGAATATCTTGCTGTTAAGTTAATAAAAATTCAATATATCATTTGTCGAACATTTCGATAAATGAAACTATGGAATAGAAATTTTTTGATAGTGAATAAAAGAATTAACGGAAGGAAATCCTCGCCCTCTTAAAGGAAATTCGATCAACTCGCCAATAATGTACTGAAATCCAACACCAAATAACGTCGCCCATTTTGCTGGCATTGCTTATTTGATATGATTCCCCTAGCGAGTTTTTCTTTATGATTTCAATTTAGATGCTAAACAAGTCCGGAAAAATAATTCTTCGAATATAAGAGCAAAAAATGAAAGATATAAAGAAAAGAAATGGAGGGAAGAAGCTAAAAAAAGAACATATTAAAAGCGTTCGCCGTAGCTGCGTTATTGATATTTCAATCTCGTCTTTAGATCATCGAATTTCCTATGCGATTATTTCTATAAATCGATATCAAATATTTCATTTTATGGGAATATTAAGTTAGCTGAAAAAAGGCAATGAACATTATTGTCAATATAATTCGAATCTATAAATATGCATCATTAAAATTCCACATTGCCACCCATATAATTCGAAAATCGTTGCAAAACAATTCATTCTGACGATGGAGTGAAACTTACTCTTTATTCAAAATATTTCGAAGCTAACATAAAAGTATGCGAAAATAAATTCGAAAAAAAGAAGATATTTCAAGTGAAGGAAATTTTATCCTCAACAATAACCGAAATGAATGCAAAAGAATTCCTCGGGGATATTAAGTACTTTGCCATCATTGAAAGCCGATTGATTTTTCTTGTGGAAAATGCGCTCAGCATCCAAAAATCTCTTTGCCTTTAGGAGATTATGCACGAAAATACTAGTGATATCCATGAAGTGAGAATGAACTTTTTCTAGAAATTCTTCCACAAAGTTTCTTTCTTCAGGATAATAATGCGTAGAAAGGGAGTAAAAATTGCGTTAATTATGATCTTTCTTTTTCGAAAATTGCTGACAGCATTTACAATTTTATTTTCCATTTCTCACTATCTCATCCGCCCAAAATGCATACTAGACTTTTGCAGTAACAAATTTTAAAGCTTCATTGATGAAGGAGCGGCTGTCGTAACGACTAATTGATGAATGGAGTGTGCTGCTTGAAATACAATATTGCCGATCACAATTTCCTTCTCCATGTTCTCGTAGACGGATATATTGGTTCCGGCTATGCAAAAATATCACTAGGTGGTACATATGCAATAAGTATGTCAAATTTAATGTTCATTGGAAACATTCAGCAGTGCAATATTTGAAAACACTCCGTCGATGCCGAAAATGCCGAAAACTATCGACGCCGAAAATAAAAAGTCACTGAAATCAAAAACTTAAATGCAGAATTACTCAACCAATGAAATCATTTCCGTTGACTAAAATTCACAAAACATTTTATAAACTCTCTTGCAGTTAAGATCCAATTCAGGTCATTTATTTTTGATGTTGAGATATTTAAAGAAAATGCAATTTAAGTTGCAGAGTGCCAATAAATGCAGGAGTCGATGAAGACAAACAATATCAATGAAAAATATGAGCACAAAAAAAATGGCAATCTATCGATTTTAAGCTATTTGTTAGATGAGCTCTGATTCAACGCCTATCATTCATTCATACACTTAAATGGAGCAATGCTAATATTACTGATACGTTATGCTCAATTGCTAATGCAATGAAATACACGTGCGCATGTATAAATGTTTTTCTTGTTCACTACATCTATATTCTTTGTATAGTGACCATGCTAGCAGCCTACGAATGCATTATTATAGGCATTTTACGTGGAAAAAAAACGACTGGAGGAAAGCGCATGATTGCTGCAATCATTTGATCACCTCCTAGTACGTCCTGGATAATTCCAGTATTTTTCAACACCACCTGGAGGGAGTGGAGAATTTGCACACCGATTAAAGCTGCCTTTCGAAAGTGTTTTTACTCTCGAAACTCCCAACGATCACTTTAGAATTGCAGTAACGGTTTTTTTCGCTGAACTGCTGGTTTCATCATGGTGAAATTCAATAGGCAATAAGAGCAATATATATATTCAAGCAACACAAGCAGATCTAACACACCCATATCTCGCTGCATGCTAAATGAGTCTATCGAAAGCGTCATATAGCTGCGGTATTTCCAATTGAGCACGAAGTTTCCAACTTCATCCCCTTTTGAACGTCGGAAGTTTTCGCTCCCTATTCCCGCTAATCATTTCTCAGTCGTTAAGCACGTTATTGCAAATTGAGCTCATGAAATGCCCACGTTTTGTACATGCGCAGTATGCGGAAATACAGCACGCGTACGCACTCAATTTGCGACCTTAGCGCAGCGCTGAAATTAACGCATAAGACGCGCAAATGCATGCGACGAAGCCATCACCATTTTGGCTGGTCGTTGATATCCATTTGAGCCCTCACTGAAGTTCACATGAACTTCATGGTAGACTTACGTTAAAGAAATGGGAGGGGGAGAGAAGGAAATGGAGGAAAGGGAGGGATGGAATTGGAGGGAGTGGAGGATTTCTAAGATGTGAAAATACTCATCTATCCTTAAGAGTAACCACTACCTTCTTACATTTATTCCCTTGCAAAGATGTAGTCAGTAATCTGCAAAAATAAAGACGTTTTGCACGTTACTAAATATTCAAGAACTCTATAGATGTGTATAATAGATACTTCGAATAAACCAACCGAAATAAGCTTACATATAAATTTGAAAAATTTTCCTAAGATAAACTGATGATGTAAAAGCGCTTTGTTTCATTCCTTTTTTTTGTACTCGACAATGTAAAATACTCTGAAAATTTCACAGACATGCTATTCTCCTTATCATATATTTTATTGGTTGAGTTTTAAAAATCGCGTAAATTATTATGAATTCCATAAGAGATATTTCATCCCACCAGTTGGTTCCCCATCTCATGACGGACTGAATCTAGAAAAATTTCCATTTACTATCTTCCCCATCTCAAAAATTTGACACTGAGAAATACTGAAAGTCATTTCTCGAAATCGTTCTCGTCTTCAGCAGCCATAAGCTTATAAACATTTGAATTTGATGCTATTTGCAACCGGTTTTTGATGTTTATATGCACGCTGTTGCTTTAGCATTTCGCAGCAATAGTTCCAATACACCCAATAAACACATCATCATATTGAGAGCCTGAAATAGAGGTGTGGAAGCAGCAAAAATTACGCCATCAATGAGTGTTTATGTGATAGCGTTGGCGCCGTTGCAGGAAAAAAAGGTTCCTTTTAGACGAAATAAAGGTAGGTTCTTTTTGGAAAACATAATAATGTATTCTCTTATACGAAGGAAGTTCTCTCGCCTTATCAAAAATACGTTTCAATGACAATAAATTACATTATTGGGGTGAAATTGTTAACGTTAATTTATTAAATAAGTGCTAATACTAATCTGCCAAGTTTCAACGCAATAAACATGAGAATATTTTATCAATTGGCTTTTAGGATATTCAACGAGATTTCACAAATTTTGCTTTAAGTTGCAATTTTTCGTTTGGATTTTACTAACATGTGGTAATCGAAGTTCCATTCTTAGTGCGCTTACAAATATCCTCTGAGCATTAATAAGGTATCATCAAGTAACGAAAGTGCTGAGGATGTGAATATTTCTTCGGAAGCCGGAAAACTATCTATCCGGATGGTTCAGAGGTCACCAAGCAAAACGAACGCTTAGAAAATACGAATATTACAATTCAGCTATTAAATTATAATATAATTAAATCAAAATATAGTTCAAAAAAGGGTTATCACTTTTAACTCAACAGGAACAGCACATTTTGTCAAATTCTTTAGAATATAAAACTTTGAATAGTGCACATCTATGACGAGATTTTTCCCTGTACAATGCATAATTTTAGAATTTCTATGTGAAAATTTGGATTTTTTTCAATAAAAAGTCGCACTACTCTGCGGAATGAAATTTTAAAAATTCTTGAAGGGACATCTTCATTGACGCCATTAAGTATTCCTCTCATCTTTGTGTTATTCGAGGATTTTAAAAAACGGTCCACGTAATCATGATCCTTAACGTGTAAGCTTCTTCCACGAGAAGGTGGAGGAGGGACAGCCAAATTTGGATAGTCTAAGAGCTTTTTATGGAGAAAAATCCACATAAAAAGTTTACAGGTAATACGAATATCATAACATTAGATTAGCAATCAGCTGGAAATAAACATGAATGAAAAAAATAGCGAAAAATAAATTAAAACGATAATTTAAGAATCCCCCAAAACAACTACTGACACAGCAACCGCAGCATGAACCTCACTCGAACCAACGCATACATACCAATGAGCACCGGCATGCGTTGTTGCTTTGTGCTGTTGTCGAGTGGGGCCACGGAGGGCGAAATTTTCCGTAGATACTTGCGACATTGCATAGCAATCGTGCAAATTAGTCATTTTTGCTGCTATGGGCAACTGAAAGGCGCGATAACGCTTCCGCTGCAATGCTGAGGGACAAAGCAAGCCTTCAGCGCCAAACGTTGCGATATTTGTTTGATGGTCGCGGTCTACGGTTTGATGTGATCACTGCGAGAACGCGATTGACCACGATAATTGCCCTCGTAGAGTTAATCACGCATATGTGATGATATCCGTTTAGTTTTGTTTACAGAATAGTTCGCGAAGCGATAACCGAGTCAACATTGGAAGGAATACCCGACTGATTCACATGGCTTCCCACATATGCCCACTAAAATGGACACACTTCTGCAGCTTAACTTAAAGTGGGAACTCACTATGAAGCTTGAAGGAAAGGTGTTGAAAATACAGAATACTTTCAGTACTGTACAAATATTAGAAAACTATTCAGTGACGGATAGATATATTCCAGCAATTATTTAATCATCATAGATGCTCCTCAGTTGTTCTAGTGAGTGAATTACTTAGGGGGGGGGGGAAAAAAATACACATGTTAGATCCTCTTATGTCATCTAGCAAGAAAATTTATGCAAATCAAGCCGTTATGAACAATTTTGCGGTTTGTGTCCGATACTTAAGCTAAACAACAACAACCACCTTTTTTGCAATGAAAGTTTTTTATTTATCCATAGTTTATCCATTTATCCACTCATTTATCCATACATAAATCTCATAATTATGCTAACATAATTGCAAAAAAAACGTCGATAAATAATCGAAATTCAGTAGCAAATGAATGATTTGAAAAGTGTATATTGAAATTTCATGTCAGACTAGTGCAAGAGATCACAATTTTGCAATTTGCAATTTGTAATTTTGCAATTTTACCTACTCTTGCAAAATGTAAACGCAAAACTTATTACAATGATATTGCATTTATATGGCTTACATGAATATATACATTTTCATTCCCACTAGAAACAACTAATGATGGAATGCGGAAACGTTGCAACTAAAATGCGTAAATAATATGATCAACTATATGCAACACTATAGACGATCCTTGAAATTTGTGAAGAATTTCATAATTGCAAGATGTTTACGCATATTTACTCGAAATAGAAGCCAAACCGTCACAAATGCTTGCTGTAGTTGAGCAGCGATTGATGTGCACGGATCATTGCGCTTTTGCATTTCTTCACAACAATTTTTCTAAGCCATTTCAATTATTGCATTATTCGTGTTTTATTTTGTTTTTTTTTTTTAATATTTTTGCATATTTCAGCAAAATATTTTATTTATAAGCATTTTTAGGCGATATTTCCTAGCAGTATTTTATACGTTCCCATTAATTACTGAAATGAAATCTATAAAGCGCATATACAGTTAATAAAAGTATTGCTTATTGCTAAAATTAGTGGAGGAGAGGAAAAATGGTGTTCTGAAAAGTGGTGCTATTACGTCCCGATTTTAGCTAATCGACGAAAATAAGGTAGCATTAACAGATGGCATCACGACGTGATTCCATATGATCGTTTACGATCGTCGCGTATAGTCGAGTGAACATTTATTACACTCTATCAACGTTATTGCTCTCAATTCTACGACTCGATGGGTTATTTGGAGGAGCTAAACATTCGAATAAAACAAATGTGAACGAAAAAAGCAACTCAGCAGTCAATAGTTATAATTGTCAGTGTGATTTCTATAGTAATTTACTTCTAATTTACATTAAAATATCTTTGTGTAGTAAGGAATAATAAGCAAACTGAATTACATGAAATCAGTTGTGTTCGACTTACGAAGTGCATCTCTTTGTAGTATCTTTACTATGATACAATTTCATATTTCTCACAAGAAGTTGCTGTATTATTGCCATAAATTTTATAGTATGATACGTAAATTCGCATAATTGCCATAAGTGTATAATATAGGTAAATATGGCTCGTAATAAAAGATTAACAAATAGCAGTTAGTGATTCATTGAATTACGAGAGAGAAGAGACAAAGATGAAAGAAAGAAGAAAAGCTCTCATCGGTTAGATCTGCGCTTTGCTCATCTAGTGAATGTGCTTTTTGAAAGATACGTTGAGCGAGAAACGTCTGATGGGGTGAGATCTTTTGCTCGTGCCGAAATGTTTTATTAGCGTTTACGTTTCTCTTCGAATGATTGATTTATGCTGAAGCTTGAAGGAAATAACCGATTCAGTTCATCTGATCTCTTTTATCGTGCCCACATTTCGGCACCAGTCTATTGTCGATCATCTCCGAGATCGTAACAAATTTAATAATATACGTTTCAATTCAGATTTCATCGTGCTTCGACTTCGGATCTTTCTTTTTTTAGCGTCTAGGATTTCAGAAGATAGAATAATCCAGTCTCAATGAACCATCCAATTTCAATCTGGGATGGGAGCGGCGGAGATGAGGACGAAGAGATTACAGAGAAGAAGGGGAGGAAGGACGCCTGATTTGCTTTCAGTATCGCTAAAATTCAGTGAACTATTTGAGTACGAAGAAAATATCCAACAGGAAAATCAATCCAGCGCTAATCTGAGAAGAAGTAAACTTCATCAAATTTGTAGAAAATTTTAATTTGCGTATGCTGTTTGGTACTCGTCCTGTAGTTTGCCATTAAACACTTTCATAACTCAATTGTAATGAATGAGACTATCGGATAAATTATTATATAAACCAGCTACAATATTAATTACTAATCTCCACACTTTGGAAATTTCATATGCTTTTTTACTGAAATACAAGCGAATAATAATATAATAAAGCAAAGTTAGCACTGAAAGCAACTTGTGCAAGCTACGAACATCGTAAAAACACAGCGATGAGCTAAGAAAATAGAAAATCGATAAAAACAAACTTCATAAATGCGCGCTCGTTTCGTGATCATAACAGCTGGTTGAATAATAAACGAAGAGGGAGAAATGAAATCCTAGAGCGGAAAAAAATCCTGGGAGTTTCATCCAGAAGCAACTAAATTTCTGAGTATTTCAAATGCATTGGACGGGTAAAAAAATTTTCCAAAGTTCCCACCATATTTAACAAATTTTATTTGTTAAGCATTTTTCAAAATTTCAGCAACTTGGATTGTAGTACGTTTCAATGCTTTTTTTTCAGGAGGTTTGAGAAAAAATTCATCTAAAATGACTCTCGGAAGTTAAAAGTGCAAGTGCTGACGGATACTTTTCGGACAACCAAATGATCAAATTGGATTGTCATCAGAATAACCTCAGGTCATCGTCTGATAGACGAAAACAAAATTAAGCAGAGAACGTTATATAGCTAATGAAGTAAGCAATGAAAGATTTCGGTCTAGAAAACGACGCAAAGGCAGATTGAATGACCACATGCGTCTCTTTGGCGTCAACTTTCGTTGCTTACATTCTCCTACCGCTATTTGGCCGCTTTCTTCTCTCTTTCGCTTTCTTTGTGTCCTATATTTCATCATCCGTTCACATATTTCATGAATATCACAATTTAAAGTAGTTTAAAAATCAAACTGAAGAATTATTTCGAATTTCTAAATCCTCGGTCTTTAATAGTTTCTAACTTATTATGTACAAACATTTCAACAAAAACTTGTAAATTTCGATGGAATTCATTTTCATGGGCTTTTTTAAACCTTTATAAACAAAGAATATCGATAGTAAAATGACAATTGCGTTTGTTATTTGTAGGAATTTGTTATTCGTTGTAATTAACTGAGAGGAAGTTCGTTAAAATGATCCGATTTTTATAAAATATGGCAAATTGACTTGATAGGAAAAAAGTGGCGAATAATAGGATATTTTAAAATGCGAAATTACTCAACTCAATCGTCTTCTTAACTTTTGCGACAACGATCTGCAGAGCGAATATATCCTACTCAACTGAACAAAGAGAGAGAAGAAGGGCTGAAAGTAACAAAGAAGTCTCATCTAACGATCACTTCAACCGCATAAAGATCAAGCTTATCAGTTCTACTAAAAGTAACTAATTTTCCAATGTTCCATTTTTAATAACATTTGGTGCATGAGAAATTATACGGAAATTTCACTGACGCTTTTTTCCGTCGGAATTGAAACGTAATTGACGATATTAATGAGAAAGAATTAAATTTCACATTATTATGACACAGTTTGATTCAAAATATGCAAAAATATGTGGAAATATATGATCAGATGCGAGTTCGTCGGTACAGTATGACTAATGAATGAGGACAAACTATGAAAAAAACAAAAAGAAAAGAAAATCAGCTGCATAACGCTAAGAAACAAGGCTCAACAGGATCCACTAATTTTGTGGAATTTTTATGCCGGAATTTCCATTTTGTCGGCGTTTAGGTCTTTTTATTGCTGGAAGCTTAAATTACTTAAATCATACCATATTTCACTATTTGTTGATAATAAAGAATCATCACGACTGATTATCTGTAACTCCGTTTGAGCATAAAAGTAGTGGAGTAAAAACTTGACTTAGTTAATCCAATAATAGACGACAAATATCACTGTAGCAAAGAGTTTTGCATATCTCGAAATGGAAATTCCAACCAGTCAGGTGCACAGATACTTTATAGGGTAATACTGATGTATGGACGTGGTAAATGATATGGTCATTAACGTACCTCGCCGGAATAGCTGCATAGGGCTTAGTCTTGACTTGCGCTCAAGTTGTCACTTCGTAATTTGACAGCCGTTCAGAATTCATAGGAAACAATAAAAATTAGTTATCATATAAGCGAAGTAATTGAAAGTCAAGCATTTTGCACAGCAAAGAAGTGCAAGACTGAAAGAGTGGAAGGCCAAGGCAGCTGCTCGTTGTGGCGTATTCTCTGAGTCTCACTCAAGAGGAAATGAGATCTATTCACTAATCTGCGAAATGCTTGGCATGCACACTTGATCATATTTACAGCATTTCCGGCCTTGTGGTTAGATTAACTAAAATTGTAAATGAGCATTTAACAGAATACTTCAATTACTCATTTAATAGATATTTCAGTACTCTTTTCATTTCTTTCTATTACTCTCTTGGATTTAACTGCAATTGTTGTTGCTACACCTCTACAAGCGAAGAGTTGGTAGGAAGATCAAAAGTACTAAAGAGACGAAAATGCAATTGTACTGGAAAGCAGATATGAATTAATTTCTCTGTACTCTGACAAAAGGTAAAAATGAAGTTAGATAAATAAATGTAATATTTTATTTTAAACCTCTTTCCAACATTCAACTATATAAAAATGATAAATGCATTCATATCAGTCGGCTGTTTCTGTTAATTCTAAATGATACTCACAGAGAAATAACATGCAAAAAGTGTTGCAGCTTATACTTGATAATGCACTAATCATTATAGAAAGATGCACTAGCTAGTATCGCTCATTTCATATTATGAGATATGACGATATGCATTAACCGGAGCAAATCATTTCAAATTTGAAAGATGATCAAAGTCTGCCGGAAAAATTTCGCAAAAACTAATGCGTTCTGTTGAATATTTGAGCTGTAAAATCCACCTTGAATTCCTGAAAACCTACTTAAGTCAGCAAGGTCTTTAGGAGGACATCATCAAAAATAGATATTTTCCGCCTTTTATGTGCTAAATCTTTACCTTGAGAACATCAAAACAGTAACTATGATGCCTACATATCAGCAGCCAGCAAACTAAATTTTACTGAACAACATATTACGCATATGTCTTATAGTGCCAGATTCTAGACCACTTCCCTAATATCTTTGACATCACGCTGAAGAAATTATTAGCAATTGCTGATCAGATGTTGAAGGAGAGTGGAGAGGCATTGGGATCGATTATCTAATTTGTGAGGATTATTTTCATTACAATAGTTCGTAATAGAACCGTAAAGCGATCAAAAATCAATCCTCGCCAAATCGTTCGTTTATTTCCAGTGAAAGAACGAGTGTTAGTGCAAACGTTACGAGACCAGAAAACAGCTGACCTGAGATATGTGTACACTTATCTCAATTCATTGGTGGAAACTTCTCACCGTCATCCACCTAGACGATCCGTCTCACATTGATTTCTTCTACGACAATCTCAATATCACTAAAATTTACTTTGATAGTTTTGTTGAGGTTCGTTGTGCAGCGTCACTGCATGATTATAATAGCTATTATATCTCTTTTCACAGTACATTTTCACTCAATGTGCTGTGTTTAGGAAAATGATTAGCGATAAAGAAAATGTTATCAGTGCTCAATTTCGAAGTTTCTTTGCTCATAGGCAGTAGAAGAAGTGTTATCAGTGTTCCTCTTTCAAGCATATTATGACCCACGTTTTAAAAAATTATGCTTCATATTTCCGCTTAATATTAGGCATAATTGCATGAAATTTTATTGGAATAATTCCCATTCGTAAGATGTTGATTATTTGAATAAAAATGGCATCAGTGATTATCCTACTGATGTATACGATTCGTTAGTAGAAGTTTCAAACATCTGCCCTAAAGAAGAAGGGTTTTAAACGAAGTTTCCACTGAAACTAACATATTACTTGAATATTTTCTCTAAAGCACTCTCCTTCCATCTTAATTTCGTCGTTTCATAGTTGATTTATTATTTTGTGCATTATAATTAGGCTTCATAAGATTCGCAAGAATTCTTTCTGTGCTACAAAGTGTCAACCATTCAAAACAAAATTCATATAAGTTCCTTTCCATAGCCCAATTCTCTTTTATTTCATATTTGCTTCTGAAATATTCTTTAGGAAAGCTGAAATAAAATTAACTTTCCCCGTTTGATTGCAACGGCACAACCGTCTCCTAGTGTTCGTTTGAATATGATGCGCTGCGGTGATGATAAATCATTCCCTTTTTGTGTTGCAACTGACTGTACTCCTATTGCAAGGCGATCAAATTCGGCGCAAAATATGAGAGATAATTGGCTATGAGTGCAGCACCCTCTGAATTCTTGATTAATTCATTACATCGCTAGCCTTCATTTGAATCTGCCACCAAATTGCGAGCAGCTGGTTCCTAAACTTCGAGTTTATATCAACTGAACGGAAAATATTCGTATTTTCCAAGTGAAAAATTAGTGAAACAATAAGTTTGGGCTCGAGGCATTGCTTAAGCCAGACAATAGTGTTCAGGTTCGATCACGCTTATAAAAAAGTTGCACGACACGATGCCTGATCTTTGATCTTTAGATGGTAGTTATAGCCAAAGGTACTGTAAATGGCTTTTTTTAGTAGCACTACGCACATGCAGCATTCATTTTTATGGCTGAAGTAGAACTGTACATATCGGAGTGTCACTTTCCCTTGTTCTTCTTCTTCGGTCACTTTTGGCCATTTCACTAGTACTCCCCCCTCCTCCTCGAATCCAAATTACCCTCTTATGACATCAAATATTGGATTGCACCTTATTGGATTTCATGAGATTGGTTTCTTGCGGACGTTTTGCCGATAAACCTACATGAATTCTGCAAAAACACTCTACGTTCTCTTGCTAATGAATTATTGCAAAAAAAGAGAATTTTGCAGAAATTTCGAATTTCAAAATGCCAACAGAGGAATTTCTTCATGAGAGTAAACGTCGTCTGTCACTCAGCAATAAACGATGCAGATTCAAGGTAACAATAGTTATTTATGCATCTAATATTTGTTTTATTTATATGAGTTCTACTGCAATTTTGTGCGACAAATTGCAAGGCGCTCTTAACGTTTTTGCAACTTCCAGCATCTTTGCGCTTGCAAAATATCTCTCTTTCGAGTTTTTGTATTTTTAAAAGAAGGCTTTTGTCCTTCTTTTTCTTTTTACAAAATAGAGAAATTGCAATAATAGCCTAGTATTACAGAAAAATGAAAATCTCTTTGCATTAAGTAAGCGTTCACAAAAGAAATTCACATCAGTCGAATTAGACTCGATCATTTTTGGCATCATTACTAGACTAGTGACTACTGTTGAATTGCTTTGAGAAAATTAATGTTACAGATTGCAAAACATTGAAATTGCAACTGCAGAGAAACAGACCACTCTTAGAAGACTAGATGTTAACAATGTGGGATTAAGATATGGATAAATTACCTTTGTGAGCAAAAGATCCACGTTTCGGGCTCTATCCGTTGAGTGCGCACACGGATTATATGCGAGCCTTCTTCAGAACTAAACGCATAAAGCTTTTAGTAAAAGGAGTTGATAATTATAAGCGGAGGAAGGGATAGAAGCGCAAAGAAACAGAAAATCCTATGGATAAAATGTTATATTACGAAGAAACAAACTCAAAAATCACAAACTTCAAAAAGTACACCATTGTCGAAGTTCGTTTTTTTCTTTTACTGACGTTTCCCATTTCCTTTGCACTAAAAAAGTTTTATCTCAGAATCCAAAGAAGAGGTAGAAGCGATGAGCAATAACCAAGACATTAGAGGCAAGCATGGGGAAAAGCCTCATGACACTAGTAATTAATGAAACCACTACTGAAAACAGACATTACACATATAAACTTTCCTAGTTATTAAGACGTAACTGCCCTCCAAGCCAGAATATTATATGAGATTTAGTTTCAGTACTCACTGGTACGACTGAAATATGCCTACTGTCAAAAGTCAATATGAGGTGTGGTGTTAAAAGGTTGAAACTAAAGGCTACTGAAATACCCCTAACAGAAGAAAATTGAAGTGAAAATGTGCCATGTAATATGCAGAAAATCGTATAGAATGTTATACTAAATTATGAGAATAAAGAATTATAAACCATAGAAACGTTGGTAGTAGAGAACAGTGAAAATATATGAGAACTGAAATATAAATTAAGTATAACCACTGTAGTGCCTAGGAGAAAAAGTGTATTCAAAAGTTACAGGCGAAGAATATGAAAACTAAAATTCCTGTAGTCGAATAAGGAGGCAACATAACATGCGCGAGAGCAAAACTAATGGTGATAGGCACCCGATAAGTGCGAACGTCGATGTTGAGGTCATTGCCCTTAGGTTAATGCCGCCGGTAGAGCAACATTCATATGCCCTAATGCTACCTATTGAATCTATCGGCTTGAGGCAAATAACATTTGATGTTCGCTGGGAAATACTGACGATAAAATACTATTATGAGGGCCTTCAAATAAACCAATCGAACTAAGCTGAAATATCCCATCACAATATACCAAATGAAAATAATAAAAGTTTGAGGCGTTGCGTATGTGTAATATGCCAATGCATTACTATATAGTTGCTGCCGATTGGTGTTATGAACCATTATTCCCTGAAGTGTTGAATATATCAACCATAGCGAGAAAAGGATGGCATAGGATTTTGCCCTTGTTAGCATGGTACCAAATAAAAGGCATTAAAGTACATTAAAAATTTCATCAACCAAATTTTTAACACATTGTCTACTACGATAAATGAACTTGTACACTAATTCCGTTTGACTAATAAAGTAGAAATTTTTCCACTAAAGCAACACTGAGGCATATGTCTTTATAATTTTCAAGCAGTCCTTTTCACTTATCAATAAAATCTGTTTTTATGAGTATAATTTCTCGATCTGAAGACCTGAGAAATTATAAGGTTTTTGTAAAGGAATGATGGGATATCAGTGTCCAACGGAGTACATTTTTATTTACTTATTTATTTGCTTATTTTAATCGGCAAGGCATTCTCTACGAACAAACGTCCGTTCTTATCATTATCGATTCCGCTAAGCTGAAGTTATGAGGTGGCACGAAAATTAGGGCTCAGGTTCGTCTCCTTCCCATCGAATATTGACGAGCGAATCGTCTTATCGTTATTCCACTCAATAGAATAGTTCCGATTTGCTCCGCCACCCTCGTCTCCAACAGACCACTGGTTGAAATGACTCGGTGGGACGAAGCCAAAGAGTTTCCTCGCCGTTTTTTGGGGCCAAGACGGGAATGGGTCTAAAAAGATTGGGAGGAGCGGGGATTATATACACTGGGCAAAATGCGACTACGTAATCATTCGGAGCTGAAACTGCCTCGTTCATTAAGGTGGAGAATTTATCTGGTGTTCGATGTGCGATCGTTTCCAATTTCGATGAAAATTCGCCATCACTAGTGGAACTTGCAACGGATAATAGTTTCTCTGGAAATAACGGGGTACGATAATTTTCATGTTTTTATTTCCCAACAGCCTTATCATTCAACGGCTAGAATTTTGATTATGATAGAACTTAATGTGTTCAACATGAAGATTGAAATTTTCACGACTTTTCAATTATTCTCGCTGAATTTAGAAAATAAACGTTGAGTTTTCTTGATGGAAGTGGAAGAAAATTAGATGAGTGCATTAAAATAGAGCTATTGCATCTTCTAACTAAATAAAGTATTTTTTATATCAAAACGTCTTTAGTACATGTCGATAAAGGCACGACTTTTTACTGACATTTTTGCCAAATACTTACTAAACAGTTGCAAAGAGAAAATTTGCGATAGTAGATAAAATACTGGTGATTCTCTGTGAGGTACATATAGGGTTAACCTGTTGGTTTGCAGACGGTAATCAGTTATATTTCATCAATTCAAAGAAATAACCAAGCATCACTATGGAATCACTCAGTATTGCGAAGAAAATTTTCTTTTGAATCTCAGAGATCTTCTAATAAATCATCTCAAACGCAATTTTCCAGACACAATTATTCACAACATTATCGTTTATTCAATTTCTAGTTGAGTAAAATCAATAAGACTGGATATCACAATATATAATAATGAAGATTTATGGCAAAAATAAAGGAAAATATTTTCCCCTAAAGAAATTATAAATTTCGGAAGGAAATATTTGTCAGGTAAAATGTTCCCTATCTATGTTCATTCGTTTCAAAAAGTGCACTAGCTTACGTTAAGAAGGTTTCAAAATGGCTTTAATGACTTGAAAATTCAAAGAACCTCTTCCAATGTTAGTGAGCTTTTTTTAAATCATGTCTTGCAATGGATTATGAAACTGGAAACGCTTGTCATTACTATTTTCGCTACTATTCTGAATAAATGAGTGGATTAAATTGAAATCATAATATCTAACAACTATGTAATTTCGATTTTTCTCGACCATAATTACATCGAGGTTTTCTTGAAGGAACGTTGTGCATGCCTTTCGGTATCAATGGGAAGGGATCGCTATTCTTTGGACTTATATGAATCATCGTTAGAGAATGTTCTTGTTGAATCGCCTCCCCCTAATGTATGCATTTTGGCAATTCTTAACGATACAATTCAACAAGGCGTCAATGCCATCCACTCTATTAGAGAAGTAAGGATTTATTTAGTAAATAGTCTTCTTCTTGGTATAAGAATAAAATTATAAAAGTTTAGCAAAATGGTGAGCGCAAATCACTGATTAGTTAGCTGTAACGACTGAATAAGGCAATAAAATAAAATAAAGTATAAATGGACGAAATAATGAAAAGTATAAATAAATAAATGGACAAATAAATAAATAAGTAACAGAAACTGTAAGAGAACTAGCAGTAACTAACAAAATGAAAATGAATGAAAATAACGGAAGAGCAAGATAAAAATTAATAATGGTAGCTGAGGTAGCAAACAATAGCCGTGTTAAATGAAATACCCACATTTGATATGCAACTTCAAAATGTTGTGCACGTGAACGAGTATTGTCGTCAATGTTCAATGTGTAAGACTAATATCGAAGCCACCTGGGTGGCAATAACCGAATAACGATTGTGGTTCAAGACAAACTAATGGTAACCAAAATCGGGCAATAAAAACAAAAATAAACAGTAACAACAGTAGTAATAGTAAGAGTAATAATTAGTAAAAGCAATGATAGCTCCCCTATCTGCTATTACTGATAAACCGTTTATCATCCTATATGTCCCTGGAAACCACTTTGTTTGCTTCAAATCCTCACATTCAAATAAGAGTATTTTCAATGGAATATTGCACTGCATCTTGTTCATTTTTGAATTATAAAATATATGCCTATTAATTTTAATTTCAGCATTGCAAAACTAGAACTGATACTGATAAATTTGCCACCAATTCGAAATTTCTTAAACGGCCACCATAATTTACCACTGCATTGGGTGATGCGGCAAAGATATTGGTGCCGAAGCAGCTTTCCTGTTTACTAAACTACTGCCTGATTGAACAATTCACCAAATAAAGGAGTTTTTATTACCAAAGTATGAAAGTACGAAATTCTTATCAAGACACACGTTCCTCATTTGGGAACGTAAAGCTGTTAAGGCAATACCACCGAAGACTATAATGCCAATCTTGCTAATCGCCTATAAAAGAAATAAAGCAAACGAACGAGGTGATGAAACTGAGCTCGAAAAGGAGTTAGCCGCGCTCACCTACGATATCAACGCTTATAGATGCCTCGCTTGCTCAAACATTAATCGAGTTAGTCATCTTTCTTCATCAATAAATTACTGCCTGCTGCATCTGATATGTACACTATTTGATGTTTCAGTTATGATTGTTGTCTATCATAGAGATATATTCGTCATATCTGGACCACTAGCCGATTGTTAAAAATGGCCATGCTTGCACCCCCCTTTTACTATCGAGGAATACAAAACACAGATTGAAAATAAGGCTCTTTGCCAGCGGCTTTGTTGTTTAGTGGGTATTCCGATGGAAACTGTGACGCTATTCCATTATTGTGCTGTTGCGTATATTTTTCGCGTCTGTTTAGTTTATATTACCGTCATCTGGAGAACGATGAGCTCAGTGTGACCTACGAAAAGTCAATATGACCGCAATGAAAACAAAAACATAGCCGTTGGCAAGCGAAGATCTTTTCTAATCTCTACGCAGTGATCATTGGTCAATATATGCCCACTTTCTAAGTCAACCTATCACCATTATATTTTCAGAAAACAATGCGTACGATATTAATTATGGCACTTGTGGCGGCACGTCCACATATATCAGAATTTGGTTCGACGAATGATTTACGTTTCGATGATGATTTACCTGAATCGTCATTTGCATCTGCAATTTCGCTGCCGAATATTAGTGAAGGAAATGTGACGAAAAAGAAAACCGCTAAAAGAATTCTCAGTTATAGGACATCATTCAATAAACTTTGCAATCTTCAATGATATTCGACAGTTAATTTAGATTCGACGTATATTCAATGATTTGACTGGTATTCGACAAGAACGTTTTTGTTGGGAAAGGAAAGTTCAACAGAAAAAGAAAGATTGCAAATGACGAAAGGTCGGAGAAAGATTCATCAATTACTGTTCTTTTTTAAGAGTCGTGAGCTAAGCTATGTTAACGACTTAACGTCGCTACACTTTTCTTTTAGAAAGCTGCATCCCTATCTTCTTTATGGTTAGGAATGACAGCACTTATTGAAATATACTGGTCATTTTAACACAAACACGTGCTATACTTTGTTCGCATCTAGTATATAGCACTCTCCTCGCTAGGTCTAAAGATAACATACTGCAATATGGCTTGGCTTAATTTGCAGCGAACCGTATATCATTTCACTGGCGTATTTCATCATTGATGTTTCAATGTTGCTTCAACAAGCGGGGACGTTGAACGATGCGGGCACTAGCGCACGTGCGTAAAACGTTTCGAGAGCTCCCACGTGTTGTAACAATTAATGCCTGCTGCGTTATTTGATTTTATTGCTTCATAAATTGGCCAGTATCTTGTCATATATGATTAACATAATTTGTAAAATACCTTTTTTTGATAACATATTTAACGAACTTTAATATATTGCTCAAGAGGAAAATTCCGTTCGATTAGAGAAATACGGGAATGTATGCGAGTTGGTTTGGTACGGCATGCGCTTTTCAGATAAAATGTGTTCTGGCAAATTTGTCATGTTTAAACATTGCCTACTTCCATGTAACATCAATGCACAACAAATCCATAACCAACAAAAGTGTACCGTCGTAAAAGTACTAACAACACGCAAAGATATGTGCAGCGCTGGGATAGCGTATCCGGATCGGACACCTATTCGATTAAGGAGAACTCACTCGGCGAAAATCGGCTTAGGATGGGCAAAACCTTCTGGAAGCATGCACCTTGTAGCTACTGAGTTACTTTCATACTTGAAATGGATCACCGTAATCAGCCATCGGACGTGAATTTGATGCTTTTGTAAAAAAAATTTTTGAGCAACTTTTGGCTGATTATTCGGTACTGAAGCTAGGGTTCAGACTGGACCGGATGCTTAAACCGGCTGAGTCACTGCCTCTCATCTTCGAAGTGAATCGATGAGTACAGGTACTAATATCGAAGACATCTGTCTTACGTATTTTACCCAACAAATTTTTCAAACACAGTTTCAGTAGCTCCGAAGCTCAAACTATCGGACATACAGACACATACATATAAACAGGTGACTTCTTGCACTTTTCGTTAACAAATTCGCAAATGTTCAGCAAAAATGGGGGAAGATTGCGATCACCTCAATGAGTGGAAAAAATGAGCAACACTACGATTTCAGTCACCTTATATTGTAAATGAAGGCTTGCAGGAAGCAAAATGAGGATTTGCTGCGCGTTCCCGCAAACGTTAACTGAAGATTATTGGGTTTGAAAGTTAGAAACCACAGAAACCCCACAACTTGGCAGCATTAAAGTGTTACTGCTTTCTTATCAGTTTTGCCTAAGTTATGAAACTGGCAGCAAATTCGTCTACATTTTATAATTTCCTCTGCATGCATAAAATCACTGAGAAGCTAGAAGTAATGCATACAAAGAGCTCCAGAAATTGCTACCAGCCAAATTTTCCACACGCTGATCGATAATAGATGAGACTAAAACACATCGATCTTGTAGCAATCAATAATGCATATAATTCTTGGATGAAACAAATATCGATAGGTAACTGATTTGATTATAGTTGAGAACCGATTATTGCCAATGTGACTCCGAATTGTTCCATCATATGAAGATTACCGCTTGATTTATTGCAAAAAAAAAAACAACACAAGGATACAATTTAGACATGAGAACGATGAGAAGTTGTCGTTTACTGCATTACGAAGGTACAAATTCCGACATACGTTGTTTCTATACAAAACAACTCTCAACGAAGCATTAGTAAAGTGCAGTTGCGTCGAATACTCTCCAATCAACGTGAACGCTGCAGATATTTCGTCAGCAACCCATGTGAATCATGCCTAGCGACGGCCAAGTCTGCAATTCAAGTTTAAGCAAAAGCTCGTGCTTAATTAAGTTATTCAATGAAATAAATTGTTGCTAAGCACATACTGAGTTTAGGAGAATGATTGAACCTGTCGAGAGATATCTTTGTTGAATATCTTTCATGATCCTCCCATCTTAACGCACTGAATCAAAAAACCAAAGCAGAGTGCTGCATATCACATGCGATTTGCACTCCATACTTGCAAGTGGAATTTTCTAACTGCTATCAAGTTGAAGCATTTAATTCGGTTTAAATCCCTGTCGTGATAACTAACCTCATATAAGCCGATTTTCTCTTCTCGATTTCGGCGGCTGGTTGCTCATCCGACCGTTTGCCAAATCTAAAAATCTGCTTCATTTCACTTTTTTATCACTGTTTATCGGCACACTCATTACAAATACGCACTCCGTACTTTTCTTCATAGCATGCCACTTGCTACTGCGTAGCATTCGAATTACCTTTTACCTACGTTACATTGCGAAAGGACTGAAAATTGAAAGCATTATGATGCCGGGAAATTGCCTTGATTTGGTGTCATTTAACCTGAGGTAACCTAGGTTGTCCATGTTTACTCACGTTTGACATAGGTATCATTTTACCTTCATGTTATTGATAGACGTTTCTAAATTCTAATTAGGTGATGCTCATTAGCAGGATTTACTTCAAATAACTATCTAACGCAAAAGCCACCATAGTCGTTTCTTCAAGTATCTTTTGCTAACTGCAAAAAATTTCACCAAAACCTTTCATAGGATTGATTTATTTATTTCATACCTGAGAATAACCCCAAAAATCTTTATTGTATTTTGTGATTGTAACGTTGCAAATAATCCCATTGAATATTACACATTTTTTTTGTTATGGTATTCATTTACATCCATTGTGATGTTTTAATGCATTATTTTATCGCGTTAAGTTGACTTGAGTAACAGTAATAATTCGGCTAACATAAAAAGCACTGAATAACTTATTACCACCTTTAATTAATGAACTCATTTCAAGAATCCTCAACAAAAACTAGATAAAGCATCAGACTTTATCCTGAGAGAATGTGAAAATATTGTTTAATGCGCTAGAAGAACCATTTTTACTTAAAGCTTCTCGGTAACTATAAAATTAGAGCAAAACGACTATTCAAATCCGAAATTTCGTCCAAAAATTCATTGGCGCGGTGTAATATTTTCAATTTCTCCTCCGACACTTACTTTAGAAATCCTGAAAACCCACCCAAAAAATGCAGCAAGTCAATTCCTTTTTTTGATCGCTTCAACAGATTTCAATCAGTAGTTATTGACAATTAAAATTATTATTTCAGTGAAAAAGAAAAAAAATCCAATAAGAGAAACGGTTTAAATCTCCAAACTCCAAGAGAATATTTATTTTAAAAAGACGAAATATATTATTTCAAGGAATTTATCTGTTTTTTAGCATTAGCATTGGATGTATAATAGTTCTCGAACAAAGATGGAATAACTTTGGAACGAGTTATATGGAAACGAACAGATCATTAACAAAGTAAATCGACGAAATGCAGCAAAAAATTAAACAGACTATGTTGAAAACGAATTTATGAAACCTCATGTATGCACTCTTTCGCTTTCCAAATCGCATATAAGCACTTTTTCGTTTCTCCATTTCACCGCCATCTGTTTGTTCGTCGTCACTTAGCGATGGTGCCGAATCGTCACGTTTTCCGAATCTAAAAGATCTCCAATTTTAGTCGAAATAACCCAAATTTCCTGTTAGAAATTGAACCTAAAGAAACGTGAACTTGAGCATCAACTGGAGAACATACTGCATAAGAATGAAGACTATTCCCCGTAATTGTTAATTTTCTTAATAAATTCCATGAAATGATTTTCTGCTGATATTCAACCTATAAATTGCAGAATTGAATTGAAACGGAATTAATTACAAGGAAAATTCGAATATATGCTATATTAAATTAAACGACTAAAATAAGCACATAATTACTTCAAAATATCCGCAATAAGCAATTACCTTTGCAATTTTCACTCAGAACATTACCAATTTCAAGACAAAATGCTGTATTATATATTGCTAATGTGGAGTGAATTGCAATATACGTGTAAGTTTTGGTGTCGATGAAGAAATTTTATAAAATCCTTGTAGATTATGTTATCACTACTAAGTCCTAGGAATTTTAATAATGGTGGTCCCATTCCCTTTCTCTTTCCCAGCCCGCCCCCCACGCCAATTCATCTTAATGAGTTCGATGAATCATCGTCATGCAGTTAACGATTCCACTATACCACAAAAACCATTATGGGAGATATAATGAACTCCCATTGGCGTTAAGTAATTGGTGAATCTTTGAGCGGAAAAGAAAAATGAAAAAATAAAAACGATAATATGAATTTTATGGATTGAAAGAAAGGCGCTAAGAAAACTTTACTGTGAAGGGGACAAGGGAATTTCGTCAATAACCTCCGGCGGTCACATTCAAGCGACCTACAGTTTCTGATCGTTTGAGAAATTTGCAGAATCTTTTACCTCATATAGGCACTCTTTCGTTTTTCCACGCCTTCCGCATCATCAGGAATGGTTGACGAATCGGATCGACCGAAACGCATGTATGCGGATTTTCTTTTATCCATTAAATGTGCTAGAAACAAAATTCAATTTACTAATAACGAATAGTAGAGAATCGTATAGAGTGAGAATAGGTAACATCGAAAATGCTTTAGAAAATTTCACTCAACAGGAAATCGAAGATTTGGAGCATATCTAAAAAAAGTTCACCGTCAGTACTGATATTCAAATAATCATATATAGAATAGAAAGAAATCATACCCCTTAAAATGAAATCTGCACGATCTCTTAGCATTTTCCCAAAACCGTTGCTTGCGGGGGGAAAATTGAAGCCAGAAATTTTGGACGCACATAAAAGCTTTTTACAAAGAGGTTTTCTATAAAATGAAATCAAAAAATGCCTTTTATTTAAAAAATTATGAGAATTTTTTCTTTACATTTTCTACAAGAAATATTTCTCTACGTTTTTTTCTCCTTATGAGCCGGGTGCTTAATTATGGAAGATTAGCTATACTTTTCAATGCTACCACTATACAATATCGGCTATTATCCGTTATGTTACAATGACCAATCATTAGCATTACGGATTAAACGTTAACCTCAAATCTACATTTAAGCCAACTAGCGTTATCGCAATTTATCATTCACATCATCTTTGCCACACCTAATTCAGATATGCTAAGATCTTGGACATAGGCTTGCTACTTTCGACAATTAATCTTATTTATTATAACTATATATGATTTGTTGTACATAATACAATTTTTCTTTATATTTATTTCTAAATGTACTGCATCCAACTATATTAAATTACTATTTTATCCAATCATTTAAGCATTACCATAAAAAAATCACAAGCATAATTATTCGAAAAAGAAAATTGTTTCTATAATTTGTGACGACAGCAAAGACGAATCTCAACCAGCAAGAAAACAAGCAGAAAGGCAAAATGACAAAGTGAATATTTCGACATGTCTGCCTGAACGTCGATAAGCTGACATTCAACGTGCCCGAGGTGACCGCCGTTGGCGATTTCTTAAAGATCAATTCAACGATTTGGAATTATTCGCTAATGATCAGTTGATGGGTGGCAATTTCGACGATAAGATTTAATTTTCGACTGCTGAAAATCTGATCTCTTAGAGCAAAATCGTTGTCAAAAAAAACTTTTTGATAGGCTTATTTCTGAACGATTTGATGCTTAACACTAGACAATTTTCTATCATCACCATCTGATTTAAAGGAAATCATCTATGATCCCTGGAATCTCAAATGTTTCTTTCGATATCCACTTAAAGATCAACGTGTGTAGCCATCAATAGGTTCTATCGATTTCACTCCACTTCCACTCGAGAAGAAAAGCGGCACGGAATGTATATATTAAGGAAAGAATATTTCTGATATAGGCGCTGTGGAAAGAAATTATGGAAGATGAAGCGCATAGGGTGGAATGCGGAATAGAGGGAGGATTTCAGAAGAAAAATTTATACAATTACAAAACGTAAATAAAATATGTCAACAGATAAACAGATAATAAGTAACATGAAGACTGGCATGACGTTAAGGTTAATATGGTCTGTTCACTCCACATCGACATTATTTAGTGTCTGAATTGCAACTGCACTAATGAGCTCCTTAGAGCGAATAAAAAAGGTCACGCCCTTTTGCTCATCAACAAACAAGAGTAAACAAAGGTCACTCCCTCAATAACAAGATCATCTGAAGGTTTCCTATTTTGTTCCGTATACCACATTAGTCGAACTCTACTGTATCATTCGAGAATAACAATATGATGTTTTTCACTGAACTAAATTTGAGTACTGGTTATGGATCAATTGTATAAACATCGTTTGAAATATTCTATGTTCGATCACAAAATATTATCTCGATGAGGTGAAATTTTTGTATCGCTCACTAAAATCATCACTAGAGCGTTTGTTGTAACTTACTTAGGAATTACATCTTACAACTTTGATATCTAACGTTTTGTTCTTTATTGCTTTCATTCACATTGGTTTCTCCTTCGTGCATTGTTCAGCTACAAAATGTAAAATCAGAAAAAAATCCCTTTCCCCGCACATCAAGTCTCTCAAAACAAAACTGTCTGGCACGGAAATGGAACACGGATGAACGGAAGTAGGATCAACTGGAATCCATGAACGATGGGAATGAAGTTCAAGGGCGAGAATTAAATCGGCCATCGGTGCAATTTTTAAGGGAAATTGGACGAGCTGAATCCAATAGGAAATCTATCAGTTGGATGAGATCAGACTAACTGCAAAATATGTTCAAAATATTCGTAAATTTTATGAAATTCCGAAGGAAAAAAAGAGGTTTTAATAGAAATGTTTGCTAAAATAAACGAACGTTAACGCCCCAGAAACTATTTGAAAATAGCCAAAAGATGAATGCAACCTTACTTTTAATGATCACCGATAAACTCATGTTTCATTTACCAAATAATATATCTATGTTTCTAAACAATATCTGATTGAAGTTGTCGTTATTCAAACGATATTTCTATAGATACTAAAATCGAAGTATATATAACATACGAATGAAGTAATCATACCATTAGTGCATAATTCGAGTTGTGGATACAGTTCACAGATCATCGTAAGATCGTTTTCGGAGACAAGTTGTGGCGCCGATTCCTCTTTTGTAAGCAGCCGAAATGCGCATACGGCTCCGAAAAGCGTCATACAGAGAGCACGTTGAAGCATCATTTCAACGTTACGCTAAAATAAATTCCACCTTTAAAATAATCATCTCATTGTACCCATATTTAGCTCATATCTGTTCAGTAATTATTAGTGCATTATGCTTCGAACACTCCAAATGAGCATATGAAAGTAATAATAGGAAATATAAGGATGCATCATTCAGATAATTTCGCTCTCGAAGAACATAGAAGGGAAGAAAACACTTATCAGTCGACAAGTGCATTCCAAGAATAGATTTTTTTGAACAGTTTTATTGTAAAACAACGTCTATATTAATCGTATAGTTCAAGTCTAATCTTATTAAACCAATGGAAAAGAAAAAAGATCAGACTGTTCTGAAAAGAATCTGTTAGATGCGATAATGGGTATTTGTCAAATAAAACGAATCCGATATTACTTCAATTTGGAGATCCCGCATAGTAGTCCTATACCGCTTCCCTCCCCCCTCTCTTTCTTTCGTTTCCACTCCCTTTTTTAGGACATCGGAATCTAAAAAGATGTCATGTCTAGTCGGCAACAAACGTGCTCTATCGAGCGGTGATGAATGAACAATTACCGCACCTAGCTAATGCTGTGTAGTGCTTTTCATTTAATTGATGTTTTCTGCTCAATGGAATGATGGCGCTTGCAGAACACCTTTTTTCAGCAAACTGCTCTGGATGACTATGGCGTGGCCATGTGAGCTGAAAGCATACATCTGGTCGCTGCTTTGTCTCATCACTATCGCCATTTCCCCCACCTTTTCTCCCACTCATGCCATGCTGAAGAGAAGAAGAAAGGCAAAGGCGATAAACATGACCCTCTACAAGCCGCAATAGGTTAGGATTTAGGACAGTTAGTCTAGCTATTAACCGGACTAATTGTCCGAAATCTCGACAAAATGGAACACATCAGAAAGTGCACCACGACAAGCTACTGGATACCGTAACGCAATAGATAAGAAGGGGTGGGAGGTAAGTGGGGTGGAATCTTGAAGATAGAATATATGACGTTTGCTCTTATTCAAATGCTTTCCAAAAGTTAACCACAACAATTCTGAATACAATCGCAAATAAGAAAATATGAAAAACGACTTTCGATAAGTTGAAGACAAAACTGGAACTGTTCACAGATAAGAAAATAGATAGAAATGATGAATGATTTTCGAAGAACGATAAGTTGAACGAGAGAATGCCAATGAATTTAAGCGGAATAGTGATCAGTCAAGTCGACAGTGTAGCCAAGCGACGAAACGAATAAATGGTGGAATGGAATGGCCACATAAACACATTCAAATCGTTAGCGAATATTGTTTGCGAATGCTAAGCTGATGAGGATTGCTGAAGAGAAGAGCGGATTTTCTACAATGTTCGTTATACTAATGCACATTAAAGTGCTTAATCACTGCAGACGGATTTTAAATTCGATCGAATATTTGTGATGAGCAATAAAAATCTTAATGGTATATCCTCATCGTCATCCAATTCCATCAATAATTTCATCAAAGTTGAGTGGAATTTTTAGAGATTACAAGGATGGCGATTTTTATTTTTATTTTTTTCATTGATATCATAGAGACTTCATAAATGATCGCGAAAACGCATATTCGATAGGCAACCTTACAAAAATTTAATTAAAAAATATATTTCTTGTAAATGAAGAGCAATTTGCTAAATGAGCGATAAGATGACTATGATGTTCCGTATAGCCTTAGATAAAAATCAAATTAATCCGCAGAGAAAAGAAGCCTCATATGTAAAGAAGCAGAACAAAACGACGTCTATAAAGATGCTCATTAACGACACTAAAAGGGTTTACTGAAAATGGGAAATAAAGTAGGAAACCCATTTCAGCAAAATATATGAAATTTGCAGTGGAATAAAGGTAGTTAGTGGTCGGCGACAAGTAGATGACGATGGAATCAACTAAGAACAAATTAAGCGCGAAAACATACCATTTAGTAAATATTTCTGACGTGCTGAAATTGAGTTCAGTTTATTGGTACGATCAAGTAATAGGTTGCTTATTGCGTTGTAATGGATGGCGCATTTGAGCGGCGATGGGTATGATCTTCGGGAGAAGCATCAATGTTTTTCTTCGAACAAGATGGCCGTGAAATGATGTTCAAGTAAAAAGTATTCGCACGTGATGCGATATAGAATAAAGACGGAGTAGCGTGTAAATTTAATTTGGCTTATTTATTTCGGCATTTTGATGCTTTGTGAGAATCGGACCTCGGTCAGTATACCAGATTAACCTGATGAAGTAGTTGCCTTGATTGAAAATTTCTGCTCAGATAATTAGCGAAATTCAGTTTAATGCAACTTTTTTTCGTCAATAGGCGAGATTTCTTCGTTAGTTGGAAAGTTTACCTGGAACTATTTGCTCTTTGTAACGTTTCATTGTTCTTGCATTTTCCATCCTACACAATATATCGAACAGTAGAACTTCAGTTATTATATTGTCACAGTAGGTTACGCCGAAATGAGTTGTAAAAATTAATGCAGAACAACTCGATTTCAACTTGAAAGCTCATAAGGATTAGCAAATCGGATATCGTTGAGTATAACCGCTAGAAAATTAAGCACCTCTAAAAAATTGTAGTAATTAAGCATAAAGACTGAAATCAGAAATTTTAAGATTTTAATTTCTTTGTTCATTTCTTTCATTCAATTTTTCGATTTTAAGATATTTATTTAATTTCTTCGTATTCTTATAGAATGTCTGAAATGATTTAGAACATCGGAAGTCTACTATTATAAAATGTATTCTAAATAAGCATATAATCAATAGCCGCTTACAATCGTAAGAAAAAAAGCTCGAAAAATTCTCTTAAATCGAATTGATAATGGAATCACTGGGATGATTTGTGCTCACGCTCATCGCTTCACTTCAAGTATGAAATATTCAATAATCGAAGCGGAAAGAAACTTTATGAAGTGGAGATTCTTTTTGCCAGGTAAAAATTAGAGAAAATAGAAGAGAACTGAGGATAATAAACTAATCGTGAGACATCAAAATCCATCATTAATCCTAACGAAATAATTCATTTCTTTTATCCATATTGGCAATTTGCTTAATTGGTGTTTTTTTTTTACTCAATGTTTTTCTTGTACATTGCAATACACTAAATTGCTGAACTACTACAGTTGCCAGTCGACAATTGCATTTTGAAGACAAAACTACATAAAGGCAATATTCAAGATATGCAATTATCGTTGCAAGTTATAGCCAAGTAAGCAACCTATTCGATTTAAAAATCTATTTTATTTGAAGATATTAATAAAACAAAAATAGACTCACATTTCTTTTTGCAATGTTTTTGTCATAATCACTGAAAATATGACTGTTCTCAAATATTTCAATGAAATTGCACAACACTAGAAGTGCAATCGTTCTTTCATAAAAAATCATTGTGATGAGAGATAACTATCAGACAGAGAGAAGATATACAAATCGCGATCACAATATGTTTTTATGCCATAGTGCTCCCGAATACATGTCAAATGAGATAATTAGTTGTCACATCGTTGACTTAATAAAGCAGCATTCGTGTTATTGCAAAGTATTAATGAAGCTCACTTTTCAAAGGGTGGAGATCATCAAACGATTAGCATTGATAAGTTCTGATAAATTATCAACGATAATAATCTGATAATTTAAAAGATATGTTTACCGCGTTTAATCTACCGAATCTTTCATAGTACGCCTATAAAATTCTCCGCTAACGATTTAAATTATATTGATACCTTGGTTCTATGAATAAACATATTCTGGAATTCTATGATCGATGATTTAATTCATATTGTGTGGCTGAAATACTCATTATCACAGACAGCGAAGAGTTGAGTTTATTTTCTAATAAATACCGCTAACTCACCACTGTTAATGTTAGTCCAACTATCACCCCTTCTATCCCACCATCATCCATTCAGTACTGCTAAAAATCCGGACGTCCAATGCACCAGCAAACCGAATTTCGAGGGCTACGATGCATCTAATTGCAATTAATTACTTCAAAACACAGGAGAGTTGTGGAGCCAAGACATTAGACTTTTTAAAATTTCCATAGTAAAATTTTGACGACTGCAATAAAATTGCGCAATTGAATTTTAGAAACGATCAAAAACACATGGACCACTTTGCTAGCAAAGCAAACATGTTGCTGCCTATTAACTACGGAAAATTACTCTTGAATGCCAAGCGAATATACATACAAATATTACTCTCTTTTTGCTCCATTTTCGTTGACTTATGAGTATCACTGATAACGTCTATATGTCTATATATGTCTATGTAACGTCTATATATCCATATATACATGTCTATATGTTAAGGCTTTTAATGATGAAAATAGCTAGCTTTTTCAAGTTATTTACAGCTATAAATCAGAAATATTTTACTCTGTACTTGACGAAGTGCACCAATTATCCTCAAGAAATACGACAAACTGTTCGATTACGGAAACGTCCATCGCAAAAAATTCTTTGCAATTTTTGAGCGTTTTTCTTTTCGTTCTTTTTTGAGAATATTCTAAACGACAGTAATTGAGATATACGTATAAAAGACTATTAGGATAAATCATATTTAAGGAAAAATGATTACGTTACTAAGAGTGACGTCGTTTTCGTCGAATCTTGTTTGCCACTGTGGCAGTTTACCTGCTTATAGCGCACTCTCTTTTCATTTTCACCTCATCCTTCTGAGTAACTAAAACTCTCAAGCAGTGGTTTTTGCCTTATCCGCTCACCTTACTGCTTACAAACAGGTAAAACAGCTTTCGGGAAAGCTATAAAAGAACGGCAAAACATGATTGATTTTGCAAATGTCACTGAGAAGCCACTAAGGAATGTGGAAATTTTGGCTGGCAAACTAATTACGAATAACTAACTAGGTTGAATGCAAACTCAACTTATAAACACTTGGCCCTCGGATACATGTATTGAATGATAAGTGGAAGACTTAATATTTAAATTTCACCATTGCAGTAGCCTGAAAAATGCCACCTGAAATAGCTTTTTTACTCCGCAAGGGCCTTAACGGACATATTTGGCGGTCTTGGAAAGAAACGATCCGTTAAAATTCAAATTTCAAAGGCACTTATTATGCATTAAAGTCGAAAATAATTAACAGTCGTCTATGGAAATATGTAAATTTGATCATTACAGATATTCAAAGTATCATGAATAGCCGATCCAACCAACAGAGCTGAAATAGAATTAAATGAAGCATACGAGAAATGAATCAATATTAAAATTCGAATCTATTGAGAAACGAGTGAAAATCTACTGGGAGGAAAAGTACATGAGAATTGTCGAGAGGAAAAAATAATTGCAACAAATTGTGCTCAAAAATGTCCTTCGCTTAAATAATTGCATCGTTTACGTTTAGAATATTCAAAGTGCAAATGTATCGAAAGACTCGATCAGAATGATAGGTATGCTAAATGTTGTATAATTCACTAAGATTTTCATTAGCAAGTAAGATTTATTTGATAATATCAACATTAAAAAGGTGAAATAAATTGCTCAACTTATACAATATACATTACTGACTGTCTCGCAACCAAGACCATCACCTCTTCGAGGTATGAGAACAAGCAACGGATTCTGACGAGCTATATCAACGTTATGCTCCGTCAGGTCCAGGCCACGGACTGACGACAGCTGAACTGGTCTTCAGTAATCACCCCGGCTAAATCTGGAGAGGCAAACTCCGGCTGAATGCAAGTCTTAATTGCTGAAATGTGAAGTAGAATTGTGGATGGGAGTGGACTTAATCTCTCAACGAAAAGACCGGCTGAATGCAAGTCTTAATTGCTGAAATGTGAAGTAGAATTGTGGATGGGACTGGACTTAATCTCTCAACGAAAAGATAGGTCATCAACTGAATCAGGTGAATATGGCAAGTCGGGTGAATATTACATGCTTATCTCTCATAGCACATTCTTCCAACCGCTAACTTCCATGTTGCATCGGAACTACATCGGTTGATCGCACGCGGATTTGTCAGCAAAATGCGTTTGAATAATTATATATCCTCGGCATTTATTGCTTGTTCTACCCTTCATGTCAATCATTTTTGGTATCCTTTTGTACTTACGTGTAAAATCTTGATATAATATGCCTATTCATATTGTACCCAATTATGCAAATATTGACCTAAGTACGAGAAATTGAAACTCGAATATTCGGCTCATCTAAGTCGAGGCTGAGTAGAGTGCAAAGCTTCTAATCACTATTTGGCATGTTGAAAATTTCATGTCTCTTTAGTTGAATATATACTACTTTGATTTAGAGAGTGAAAGAAATCCATTTGAACACGATCTCATCCACAGCATTGTATGTGCATTTAATCCGCTTCCTAAACTTGACGGCTTCAGTTCGTCCCATTTCTTTTCTATTTCTTCAGCTCACTCACTGCTTTGCTCGTTGTGTTGAGCGTTCTATGTGTCTATGGCAACTATAAAGCAATTTTATTCTTACCTGGGAGGTGAAAATAAACGCATAAAATTATGGTTAGCGATAAGATGCGGTTGAATAATCGAATCATCAGTGACTATTCGTTGAATCATATTGCATTAGGTAAAATTTTCAGAGCAACTGAAGCCCTTTGAGGATTAACTTTAAAATCAGTTAAAGAATCGCTTCATCCACTGCAACATGATAATGGCATCGCGAGTAGAGGAAAATTAAATTATGCAAATATCACTTCCCTTCGATAATTTCTCTGACGATTGCTTCTCATTTATACTATCCCATTATTTATGCAGATATTTTATTATAGTGATGCCATCTAACGCAATCATAATATTTAAACAGGATTGTTATAGTCGAGCAAATAACACGTCATGATCGCAGAAGGATCAAATTCTAGAGGACGGGAGCGGGAGATAGAGGGCAAAGGATGGAATACATTCGATTCAACATCTGATGTACGCCGCCCTCTCAAGCGAAATGAATTGGAGCAAGGCTGCGATCCGAAATAGCTTACCTTTGTAATTCACTTTATGTAACTCGAAGTAAATCCACCCATCTCGTCTTAATGTCATATATTACTGCGAAATTTAGTTAGCATTTGCAAAGACCCCTTTCTTCCGAGCTCTGAGTATGATTCATCGTCGACGTAGAGCCATGATTAAAGATAGATAGAGGCAATCAACAACTTGTAAATGTTTGGTAAAACTAACACAACCTAATAATTAGAATCATTTTTATTCGGTATGTTGTCCTGGGATGTTTCAGCTTAGTTCGAGTAGTTTATTAGAAGGCCCTTATAATAGCATCTTTTCGTCAGTATTTTCCAGCGAACCTCAAATGTTATTTGCCTCGAGTTGACAGATTCAATAGGTGGCATTAGGGCATATGATATCGCTCTACCCGCGGCACTAGCCTAAGGGCGATGACCTCACATCGCCGTTCACACTTATCGAGTGCCTATCACCATTAGTTTTGCTTTCGCGCACGTTATGTTGCCTCCTTATTCGACTACAGGAATTTTAATTTTCATATTCTTCGCCTGTAACTTTTGAATACACTTTTTCTCCTAGTTACTGCAGTGGTTATACTTAATTTATATTTCAGTTCTCGTATATTTTCACTGTTCTCTACTACCACTGTTTCTGTGGTTTGTAATTCTTTGCCTTCATAATTTAGTATTACATTCATATTACATGGCCGTTTTCAATGCAACCTTCTTCTGCTAGGGTTATTTCGATAGATTGCCTTTCACTTTTTGTTCTTTTTAAACTCTTGAACTGTCTTCTGATAATAAACATTTTATTCATATGGATACGTATTGAAACTGATTGTTATATAATTTTCTGGCATGTAGTGCAGTTATGCCGTGACAACCAGGAAGGTCTAAGTAACATAAAAGTTTTTTTGCAATGGTGTTTTCATCAAAGGCCAGTGTCATGCGGTGTTCCCTGACTTTGCTCTTCATATCAGACTATTGCTGACCGCATATAAGCTCTTCGCTGAGCCATAGGATAAAACTTCTAGTAGCATTAACGAATGGAAAGCTTCCGTAAAAGAGACCCAAGTTCTACTTCTCAAACAGCCGCTTTGAGAAAAAGAAACAATACGAATTGTGGCTACGTTATACAGTTTGTAGCTTTTGGGTTTATTAGGCACTGTTAACTTACATTTCATTCACAAAATTTTCTATTTCTTTTCCTCTTCATCTTTTGCTCCACGTATGGTTAAGTTGTCTATGCAATTTTCTCGTAGTAAAATGGCTATGAGGATCTTTCTGATGAAGTCTCACGCGTAACCCGGGTGTACACTTCAACGGATCATCTTTTATTCACATAGGTAATTTATCCATGTAGGAGTAAGCTCCTGCATTCTATTGTGTCCTCTAATAGCGGTTTGTTACTTCTATCTTTGTACTTGACAAATGTGACCTAGTTTGTATATATAGTTTTAGTTTCTATGTATATGTATATATATAAACTAAAAAATATAAGATATATTTTTAAATGTTTATGATGGACTCTCTTTCAATGTTTCTTAATTTAGCTACTTCGGAAATCTTTTTGAGGTACTACTTTAAAATCTCACCTACTACTATATTTTAACGTTCTATATAAGATGTATTTCATCCGACATGTTTTGCTTGAACAATTATAATTATTACAATTATCGTTATATACATACTCATATGATTCCTAACCAGAATTATTCAGCAAGCGGTACGGTCTGCATGGGTATTTGTTTTTAACGAGAGGGAGGGGGGAGTTTACCTGTATCGAAGTATAAATATTGTACAAAAGGCGGTTTATGCTTCTTATATACATCCTTCTCGAAAATTTTTAGATGCAATTGTTTTAAGACTGAGATGACTACAGTTTTGACGAAAAGACTGTCGGAAATTTTCTAGAAATTTGGAATTTCAGTTACTGCAAAAAAAAAAAACGATATTCACGTAGGGAATAAATCAGTTGCATTAGATATGTTCGCTTATGGTCTAATAGAAGTCGCATATTACCTGTTATTACTTGATCAGTCAGTCATACAAGTGAAAAAAATGTGCATGAGAACTTCTGAAATGTCAATTTTCTATGCAGTCATCGAAGCGGATCGAAGATATCTCACAACTGCGATTGATTATGAAGCCATGAAAGTAATAAAAAAAGAATCGTCGTTACTTTTTTCTTTGCAATCCATGAAGCTCTATTGATAGTTCTCGGATTTGTGAATCTTAATTCTTTTGTTTTACTGGAAAATCTGAGTTGCCTTTTTCGAATTTCAGTTTAATTTGCTTTAATAGAAAAGATTCGAATGCTTGACCAATAACATTTTTTCAAATTTCGCTACATTTTTCTCAGGAAATAGAATCCTATAGAACAAAGCAGGAAAAAAAACCATAGCCATAATAAAATATGGATTTGATTAAGTCTGAACGTTAATATTGAAAATGCAAAACAGTTTTATACTCATAAAATATATTTATCGCTGGAAATTCCTCTACTTGATCTATACCTAAAGTATCGCATAGCAGTATTCTACAAACGAATTTAAGCGTTAAGAAAGTTTCGTATAATGTTAGGGAATTAAAATATAGCAAAGTATATTTTCAACGCAGATGAAGAGAAAATCTTCGAATATTTTAGTATAGCGAAATTATAGTTTAGAAAATAGAAATAAATCGATATTGTCGTTAAAATGTGCAACAAACGTCGCATTGAATCTGATATGACAGGTAGTAAGTATATATATGAAATAATTCAGAAGTAGTTTAAGTACTTTCGTTTTGCGGAAAAACTTCCTCTAAAAAATTCTACGAAGTTTGAAAACAGATGTCATTTTATGCTGCAAAATTTTAATGAGCTGAATGGAAGGTGATAAGGTGATAATGAACAGCTAAGTTAGCCAATCAAGAAGGGATTAACGTCTACAGCTTCAGTTCAATAATTAGCTCTATCGTTAAGTTGTCTCATCAGGAGTAACGAACGCCTTGAAGTAGTAATTTCGCGAACTAGTCGATTTAACAATCTGTAGAATATTCCAACAAACTAAATTAACTAAAGGAAGAGCAAATATAAGTGAAATAAAAGTAAAAGATAATCAAAAAAATTTGTTGGCACATAAATTATGAGACGTTGTAAATGAGCTTATAATATCCAATGTTATGGGGGTTTCTTTTAGCAAAATATCAGAACGATTTTTGAAAGTATCAAAACTGAAGCAAGTATTTGAATATTATGTTTTGTATCTATGGTTTAAATTTGCAATTTGTATCTCACTCTCGAATTCAAATATAGAAGATAGCCTAATGCAAAAATTTCAGAAAGAATCTATACTAAAGATAAAAATAGGAAGAAACTTTGTTACACTCACCATGAATAGGCCAATTCTCGAAGATGAGGTGAACTTATGAAGATAGGTAGGGAGGTGGTGCTTAGAGGTTTCGCTACTTCGACAAATCTACGTATGTTCAGGGCGGAGCTTAAGAAAGTTTAAACAACGTTCTCATACAGATGGGAATTAGTTACACTCCAATAAAGCTTCGTAGAGGTTTGATAGAAAGAGAATCAACACCATCTCTTCCATCCTCCCCCTCCCCGCCTCCCCACCCACCCTCCCGAAAAAATTATCAGTGACATTGTACGATGGAGTTTCTTTTTAATTGCACTGCATGAGGTGATAATGAGGGAAGCTCCAATAAATTTTTTTCATATTCCTTAAAGGAATATTTAGATAATCGATGTATCAAGTAAATAAGATTAAATTAGCGATGGCTTTTTTTCGGTAATTTTTTAATGGCGTGTATCATGATGGTATCCGCTATCATTTTGTAAAGGCTACAACAATAGTGAATAGTTGGCTTCCATATTCTATTGAATGACTACATCAAAAGGGTGCTTTTCACTCTTCCACATTGAGATTTATATAACAGTACATTAGAAGAGATGCAACAATATGAGCCTTGGCACCTCGGGTTAAAAAATTGTCGGCAAATGGATGCGAATCCACGACGTTCCGCTCTAGAGAAATTATATTTAACGATTATCAACAATGACGATTATTGCGTAACTCGAAGTGAGAAAAATAAATTTTTGATGAGCTGCGAAATAGAATGAAACAGCATAGGGAAAAAAATTGCTTTATTGTTTTCATCCGATGAGTTTCCTTTGGACCTTTGGAATGAATTTCATCAAATATGCTAAATATTTTTTTATATTATAATTTAATCAGAAGAAATAGAAAAAGAAAACGAAATATAAAAGAAAAAAACGATTCATCATTGCAAATTTTCTATTATCGTACTAGAATTTTATAGGGGAGACTTTTGGACAAAAATGGAGATCAACTTTTAATCATCAAATGATAGGTTCGAAATTTTGGAACCCTCGGATACCGATCGTCGGCCACATTATACCGACTATAATCTTAGTTCGGAGTTACTGCATCAAAAACATTTATAGCGGAGCCTCACGTTCTGAGTGCTAAAAATGGGAAAAAATTAGTTTTCCGGGACAAACATCCGGTAAAATGCCAAAAAATGCCTCTTAATGCGTGTATCGTATAATCTAATGTAATCATTTATTTCATCGAGAAAGTGAACTTCATTAAATCGGAGTCCTAGAGAGCAGTCTTCTAGGTGATCAAAACAAGCATCAATCAGTGATTATTTGCGAATGCCGTCATCGATTTAGCACATATTCGTAATCGATGTACAAGCATCATGATGCAGAAAGTAACATCATCGAGACAAGAAACGATTCTCGACAAGGTTCTAAAATAGCACCTTAGTGACAACTTATCTTTGCGAACTATTGACTGGCATTTCGACGTTATAAAAAGGCAACATCATTTTCTTTCCATCGTTTGAAAAGACGTGGTAGAAAGAAGGAGTCCATGTCCTAGACATTCGTAGTAAAGCAATCCTGCATTTGAAATGGGAAGCATTTCAATTGAAACTGTCCAAAATAGCCATCTGAAATTGAAATGGCCATTTTCCGATTCCAGCGCAGTACGGCACGAATGGAAAGTAAGACTGATTTAGTGCTCCATGTTATTAATACCAAACGAAGCTTGAAAATGAAGAACGAATGAGAGAAGGGAAGAGAAATGCTCTGCCATTTCGCTTTCACTTCGAAGGCTATGTGAGTTCACGGTGCAGTTCTATGAGTAGAATTTATAAATTATGAAGTGCAGGAGTATATGTGATTGCGCAAAATAGGTAGCCCTCATTGATAGACCTTGAGTTTCATGGTTATGGTCTCAAATAACCGACCAGAAATTTAGAAAATTATACCGGTAGAAAGCGCTGATGAGCGCAATTATGGTGAGTGTACAATTTTTAGTAAAGCTTTCGGCATCCAATTTTGCGAACTTCTGCTGCGCGCGATTGTACTCTCAACTTTTGCTTCATTATTCACAGCTATCTTTGCTCAATGCACAATAGAACCCAATGACGATGGTAATGCTTCACCTATTGCCGAATGTTGAACGTCACAGCTTTAGAAAATTGAATCGGAAAGCAATTTGTTGTCGAATTTCATTGCCGCACAATTGTTTCGTTCAATGAAACGATGATGGCGCTAAACGAGCTGTTAATGTGACGTCCATTGCTTACTGAAAGGAAATCGGAAAAATTTCTCCACTGCGTTTAGATCTTGCATTTTGGCGTTTCACTGTCGAGAATGCACTCACTTTCCACATTACCATAAAAAACGAACCGATGAAGCTATTGCGCATCCGAAACTCAACCACATTATATTACAAATGGTCTTAAGTAAAATTTTATGCAGTACGAACGTTTGGGAAGTTACTATATTACAAGTGCAATTCAATGTGACGAACTGTAATTCATATTTTATTCTTATACTGTGAGTTATCTTTTCATCTATATTCATAAGGAAACAAATAGCTAAGGAACAGAGGAGTAAGAGGAAATAAAATAAAATAATATTTGCGCTCGTCTAAGTGTACCGCTTGTGAAATAGGCTGTGAGGATGAGTTAGGGGCTAGGATGTGGTGGTGCATCAATGATAACATGTAGAGTGGTATAAGGTTGGGAGGAGTGCTAAACTATTCAGAGTTTGGAATAAACAAAAGAAGAAAGGCCCCTGGAGAGCAACAATTATTTGGAAGCGCAACGATGTTTGTTTCTATTAGCAAGTCAATTTGTATCTATTTTAAAAGTCGACTTTATTGCTTTCGCAAAACCTAATTAACCTAAAAAATTATATTCTTTCCTATTATATCATAATTAAATTATATCTATATTATGTATATTTCAAAGATTACAATATTAAATGTAATATATTCGAATTCAGTATGAATGCTCGTTAATAATTACAACTTGCAACAAACATATTTGAGATATTCAAAAGATAGATGGTTATTATAGCGAATGCGTCGACAGAGTTCTTTTAGAACATCAACTTCATATCCACATTAATAAAACTGCTGAACAAAATAAAGGGAAATATTTAGCTTTATAATAGCTCCAATAGAAACATATAAGTCCGTCAACAACTCATTTGTTCATCGGCAACCTTAGTAGTCTCTAAATGACCTTTTTTTTGAAAAAGGTCAATTTGAAATGTTTTTTTTTAAATCCTCAGAATAACTGAAGGATAATGTTGGTAGCCTATCGCATAAGTGTACGAAATGAGCGCTCTATAGCCGGCGTTTGTTAATAAATTATTTCGAAGTCTTTAAAGAGTTGTCTTCATTTTGATGTAACTTGAAAGGCTCTCTTCAACTTGAAAGACCGATTAACTATAGAAAACGAAAATGCGTTTAATTGAAATTTGAAATTCCACTCTTATTTGCTTACCGCAAACAGCATTTTGGAGTACCTCATGATTCGAAATAATTTCATTAGTTCATTCACCCTCCAGCCATCAAATGCTTCCGAGTAGATTTATCATTGTTCTTGTACGCAAAAGTTCAACTTCAATATTCTTCTACTATGATTTAAATGAACTAATGGATCTATTAATTAATAAAATTCCTTTGAAGATTGCGGCCTTAAATTTCTCGACTATTATATCAAAATGGTGGTCCTAAATGTAATTATTCTTTAAAGAATTTTTCGTGTCCAGTGCAATTTTGGAATACACTTGAAGTAGATGAGAAATCGATGATCAAAGTCACGCTTCAGATCAATGATGCCTTCGGACCATCTAACTGAATGGTGAATGTGTGAATAGCCAGCCAGCCCATCATATTATTAAATTTTTGATGCAAAAACTCAAATTAATTGATGCATAAGATACAAACACCTATCAGCTGACGGATTGTGAACTAAACGAAGTGGTTAATATGTAAACATTGTACATTCATTGCATTTTGCACTCCCTTTTGCAAACCGAAATGGTTGCTGAAGAAAAATGCGACAAGAGAGTTTTGTTGCTGAATTTGCTGAAAGCAATTATAGTTGTGAATTACCTGGCATAACATCTGAACAGGTTCGCTGAGTAGATAATGAGTTAATGATAACTGTGAAGATCTGCTGCTAAAACTTAAAGTCTAGGATACAATCGTATTGTTAGCAAATTCCCAAACATTTGATGCAAGAGCACAAAACGATGTTCATTACTATTCTTTACTTTAACTGAGATAGCAGCGATTATGACTAAATGCCTCTTCATATCGTCTCCACCTCCCACCAGGAGAAGTTATGAAGACGCTCAAAGTTAGAGCTTAGGCTCGCCCTCCAGCCATCAGATGCTTCCGAGTAGATTCATCATTGTTCCGCTTACGATAGAGGTCCAGAGCTACTCCACCATCTTCGTCACGATGAGGGTACTTAGAGGAACGGCTCAGCAAGACGAAGCTGTGGAGTATTGTCAAGCATTTATTAATACAGTAATGAAGTAAGTTGCTCGTCGTTAAAGATCGATGTATCGTCGCGCTCAATAAGCTCGAATACAGATTTTCGCCTACAGAGTCAAGCTAGGAGAGATATTTTTGTAAATCTTAGGAAAATCTTTGTTTTCATGTTCCAAACATTCGCTTTCTTGAGAGAGAGAGGGAGAAAGAAAGAAAGTATGTTATAACTGTACTTTAGAAAAAAAATTCTCGTCTACTACAACTGCGGTCTAAATTGTCAGTCTTTTGATGAGTTTCTCAACGTGGAAAATAACTCGCCAATATGGTGGCTATATTGCTATTTCATCTATGCGCACGGTTTCCTAATCACTCAGATCATCTGCCGCTATCAACATTCAGTGATTATCACTTAAAGCGAATTCGGCTGATAAAGTTTACTAATACTTTGTATTTTAGCAACAGTAATTATTCCAATCTAATGTTGTCAAGCAAGTATCGTTTTAAGTATGCTCACAGCTATCGTTGATAATGATGAGAGCATTTATTAAGCAAGTTTCGTTTTTAGAAGACGGCCTCCCCTCTTACTCGCAAATAATCGAAAAATGTTGTTTCCTTAAACACTAAACCGGTTGTGAAATTATCATCACATCAGTAAACCAAAAATCATCAACTTCACTTGTCACTACTACATCATTATTGCCAGTTGCTCTTTTGTAACATTTGAAAATGCGCGATTAGAAGAAAAAAAGATATTCACTTTGAAAGAGGTAATTTCGTCATAAGGCGTACTTTTCTATATTAATTTTATGAGTACCATAAATACCCATTGGGAAGCACAAATTCCAATATTCAGAAATTTATTAGCGCATAGGCTCGACTTTATGGTCTCAGTTTCTTTCTATTCTATGTTCAGCTTTTGCCGATAAGGTGTGTATTGTTTGTGTGAACGAGTTAGTGAGAATATTTATACACAAATGCCTGTGCTATAAATTTTTCTTGGCAAATGAAGAAAAAAGCCGTAATTTCATATAGCTTTGAGTGTGGCAGCAGTATTTACCCACCTACTCGCTCAAGGAATATTGGGAGGAACATCGGAGTAACGTTACAGGGAGGGTAAAGGTGGGAGGGGGGGGGGGGGATAAATGGAATAAATGTTAAAGAAAGGACGAAGGGGGGGAAGAGTTGAGGAAAATTTTGGAGGAAAGAAAACCGAGTGGGACAATACCGATGTAGAAATGAAACGAGAACAATGATCATCATAACATCAGGGAATATAAACGTTTTGCTAATGTTTAGTTTTGCGAATAGCAGTTACACCGAAGAAGAAAAAAACCCATTAAAAAATGTAAAAATTATTATTATCATTTATTGCATCTTCGCTTTGCGTTTATTAGATTTTCAATAAGTCATTTTTTCGTTCTCTTCCTCATAAAGAAAGAAAGAAAGACGTACGATTATTCCCATAGCAATTAAAAATGAGTGGAAACTTTGCGAGAGGAGATATCCTTTAGGAGAATAACAAATAATTCCCATTGATGCTGAAATTTCCACATCTAAAGGTTATTCTCTAAAGAGAAATATGACTACTGTCGACTAATGAATTCTTCAAATTTTGAGGGAAAAAGAAAAATGGAAATAAAAATATGAAAGAAGCGGAAATAATTGAAGCATTATTAAGTTCACTTTAGTTTAATCCATTGCAATGATAGTTGAGAAAACAAGAAATTGAATTCGTTAAAGTACACCTCTTTTTTTTCTTTCTTTTAAAGAATTCATATTTCTTTTTTTTTTCCTTTGGTTCCTCGATGTACTAAATTCTCAAGCAAACTTAATAAAGTGAATTTTCCACTAAAGCAAATCGTTTCCTCATTTGATCGATTCCAAGAAAATTTACGTATTCAAAAACGTCGTATAAAATTGCATATTTGATTCTTTACGAAGACTAAGCAAGATCTTATGTGAAATTGAGGGGTCATTTTAAATCATAACCTTAGGAGGTGGCTGTGATTTTCACCCGCAATAACTTCCGGTTTCTGCTCGATCTCCATCGACCTGCGCACTTCAATGCTCGTCGTCGATCCACCTCATCGTTCCGTCATTTTCCGGAAATGCAAGTTATTGTGAGCGGTGGGATTTTTGTATACCTTTTTTTGCGAATTTTTATACCAGTAAGTAATTATTTGCTCTCCTATGTTACTATTAAATGTTGGAGTAACGAGACTCTACCACTTCCAATGTACACTAGCATAGAAGGGGATCTATTACATTAAGTGGGATTTCATTTGGATTTATCGCTTTATTTCTCTTACCAAAGAGGTGGTTTGCTCTCTTGGATAGTTGGAGAATTTTAGTAGGGAGGAAACACTAAACGGTGAGCAATACACACTAAGCAGTAAGCAGTAAACGAGGGATCCTTGGATCCTTAGGGATCCAATTCTGTCGTCGAACTGAGCGTTATGACGTTATGACTGCTTACACAGAGATCAATAATGATCAAAGCTAAGTGATCAAAGTTGCGTTTGAACAGAAATGAACAAGTGGTGTATGTAATGACTCGTGAGCGTAAATAACGTAAATTTTTTTGTGCGTAAATGTGTGTGATTCTTAAAGTATATTTCTGTTTTTGAATATTACTGTGGCATTTGCCGCCTAGCAGTAGTAGTGCAACGACGAGCGGTGATCAAAATGACCGCCGTAGTCGATCAAAATGACCGCCGTAGTCGATCGATGAACTTATTGATTGATTCTTTAATGTGTGCATGAATCGAGTTAGTGCGATGATTTAACGAGCTATCGGTCGGTTGTGTGCTGAGTTCATTCCGTTTTCCTTGCTTTTTGTGTTGAATTCTATTTGTACGGTATAAACCATCTGGACTATTGTACGATATGAACCATCTGGATTATGGAGCAATTTTAGAGTATATTTGAAGTATTCTAAAGTGTAAATATTCAGATTACCTTCAGTTGATGTTTTAGATAAAGGATTATTGGGAGGAGGAATTGTGGAAAGTCGGACTTAGGTTATCGAAACGATATATTTTTTTAAATTATTTAGTTATTTGTGGTTTGTATTTTCAAAAGTTAGGATAAGGAATAAGGAAAAGTTTCTGAAAGAAGTCTGTGAGGAAAATAAAGAGGATATTATTCTCATTGAAATTTGATCAGTCAGATTCATATCGATAGAAATGATCACTTAGAGATTATAGGTGATTTATAGGTTACTCATATTGGTTTCATTGCGATGAGATTTGATTGGGGTGATTTTAATTCAAATAGTATATGGAAATTGACTTTATCGCTTTTTGTAAATCATTTTCGGCGCATTTGAATGCAGATGAAACCTCCACCTCCCCCCTCCCCCTCCCACCCCTCCCCTCCTCCCTCCTCCCCGCTCATCATACTTATATGATTTTTTCTTTTCTATTATGAACATAATAAAGTTCGCTCAGAAACTTCGTTGTCGATTCAAATCGTCCCCGCAGTTATTTGCTAAAAATTCGAAATTAAAAGCCCACTAGCATTTTGCGCAAATTGCCTAATCCATTTTGTTTGGGATTTAAATATGCGATTTTTGACCAACTGAATGAAACCTTGCAGATTATACCAATAGATGATTCATTTATTGGTATCTTAAGCACATATGAGAACTAATGAAATGGGCAAGTAGACTGGAATATCGAGAAACGGGAACGTCAAAAGTGTATGGTGAGAGGGGGAGAGGGGGAAACGAAAGCTTGTCTGGTACATAAAATTCCAGAAAGCATATTGCATTGTTACTTACATGTCGGTGAATTGGTATCTCTACTCGTAAATTAATCCAACTGTGAACTTAACGCTCCAAGGAAAACCATAGCCGACTCCTAATATAGAGAAAGGTATTCATTCATATGAATAAAGAAATATTTGTTATGAAATTTTCAACTAGACTTTGAGGCTATGATTTCTGCTTTTATTTTGCGCTCTAAAATGAATCACTATTGTTTGGTGTTGTATTCGCCAGGTATCATAATTGCTTGTATACCTGCCGGTACCTTAGAAATCTTTAGCTCCAGATGCGTGCACTGCACCTTTTTCTCTAGAATGAATATTATTTATTGTCACTTACGTTTTTAAAGCAACGAACAGGTGGAATACTATGTGAGCATAACTAGGCGGTTCAGGTGTTATATGTTTTTGCTTGCAGGTTGTTCCTAATTCAATAGAGAAAGAACACATAGCGAATGTATATGCATCTATAGTGATATTAGTTTTTCACAACCTTGATGGGTATAAATGTTGCCCGAGTTGCTTAAAACCATACCGTTTCCCATATATGGTCTGGAATCGTTTTTTTAAAGATTATCCTTCGCTCAGCAAATAAAGCTGGATCCTAGGACAGAAAAAAAAACCGGGTAAAGTTGGGAAAGGGGATGGTAAGAGTGTGGTGAAACTGCTGAATCCTTTATTCTTTGCTGCGTTGGTAGTTTCGCTTACGTTTTCGTTTACTCGAAAAATGCCAACGATGAGGTACAAAAGAAGATAACGAACAAAAACGAGCAGTCATTTACACAGCTGTGTTGCGTCATCCGAAAAACGAAAACACAAAATAAAGGTTCCTTTCGTCATATTTTAGTGCTCTTGTTATCAGCAACCATTTATATTGGATATTTTGCGTCGTCACTCATCATATCCATGTAAAAGAAAATATTTGCTATTGACTCCGAATAAAATCGCTTCGTCCCGTTGTCCATTTGCCCGTATATTTCAACTTGAGCAGTACTGTGCGTTTACCTATAATAGTTGCAGAATTGACGCTTGGACTGATTTTAGGATAGGTTTCGAAAAACATTATCCTAGTCAAAACCTCTTCTTACTGATCAGTTAGATTTCCGTTTATAGAAGCTCCATGATTTGAATTCTGAAAGTGATGGAAACATTTTCTCTCAAATATCCATGCTCCTTTAAATCAAGTTGATTAGGAAGTGGAACCCTACCATTTCCAATGTATAGTGCAATCAAGATCGCTGTTATTTTTATACATAGCAAAGTTTCTCATCACTTTATCTTTTTTACCATAATGAAACCTACTTTCGTGGATGTCACAGAAGATGGCTACGTTAAAAATATGACGGATTATTTGTATTTATTGAGTTTTTTTTGAAATCGGTATAATTTTCCTCACTTATGTACTGGGTTGCAGATAGCGCGCGATCTGTGTAACGTCTGGAAAATCCACATAATTTTTCTCTTATCCGCTTCATATAATAACGTCTATCTGTGCTGGTTGAAGCCCTTCGTCATTAATATCGATGAAAATGTGAGTTGTTATTTTCGAGTATGCCAATTCATTGAATGCGAATATGACCATCAATAATTTGACTTGTTATATCGTTAAGTCTTTCTCATGCTATATAATATAGGAGGCAATAATTTAAACCTTGAACATTGTAAAATTGAGGTTGTATGGGAGAGGCTTTAAAATATTCTTTTTTAACATAATAGCATTTATCCTTCATAGTATCGGTACTCATAGGACGTATGAAAAATGAATGGAAATTTTACTTTAAGTGATCGCGATCGTGAGTTCAGTATTTATAAAGTATAAGTAAAGGTATGCTTTATTTGGATACAAAGGAGAAAAAAATGACAAATCTCAACAATGAAGTGCATTATAAAATTCAATTATTTTTTCAACGAGAATGTTTTTATTGTGTAACTATGCAGAGGAAATGTTTAGAAGATGTGGAACTTCTCCACGGTTGTTTTTTTTTTCGATTGGTTAAAGAACGTGGAGAAATTTAAGGTGGTTGCTTAATGGTACCCTAGAATGATTCTCTCCTAGAATCTGACAAATCTTAGGGATTTCTTCGAATCCGAGGAGAACCTAAATCGACCTAGAATTTAGCTCAAACATGAGCTAAGGAACGACTGTTTTCGACGAATGGTTTAGAATGAATTTATTCGCGAATGCAGAGTAAATTAGAGGACTTTATCGTTTCTTGCCCCTGAAGGGAGATTGCATTAATGATAGGATTTTGCATAAGATATTTGCGATAACATCCCCTACTGTTGATAGCTTTTAAAATATTTTAATTCTGAGCGATGGTCTGCAGTATTTCTAAGGATAAAAGCGTATGAGTATATTAGATTATAAATGAACTTTACTTATATCGTTGATAATATTTTCTTATATTATTGATATTATCGAGTTTGATAAGATTTAAAAATACTCGTATGCCTTCATTCTATCAAGAAAACTTCTTCAAAAGAAGTCAGATTGCTTGTGTATTTCAATTTCTTTGCTAGCTTTAGGAGAAAGAAATGAAATTCGTGTGCTCTGTAAAGCAAAGTAATTTTATACGATTACTTTTATAGGGCTCTCGATATGATCCTTGACCTATAACTTGTAATTTTATAGTGTAGTAGTGTAGTTGGTTGGTTGTATGTAAGTGCAAATAATGTTATCCGGCCTACTTTAATTTGTTCAATGAAACCTTAACTTTTGGTTGTGGGTGGGTTCACTTGCAGTAAAATTCACTCGTTTTCAGTAATGCCTTATTTAATTTCACATTTAATGTATCTTACTTGTATTAAACTCTATGTTGATGCAAAAAAATTAATGCGTCTTTAAATTTGCATGCATTTATGCAGATTTTTGTGAAGGTGCATTATGGCGTTGTCATATATGCCTAACGACAATGAAAATCAACTGTTAAAAGCATAGTTATTTCCTGTTTCTGAACCTATTCGTTATGATTAGTTTCTATGCCGATTAGTTGTCTTCTCTATGACTTTCTGTCATCTTTATATGCCATAAAATTAGGGAGTTTTTTTTCTATAAACGTCTAAGGAGTTTAGTGTTTTGAAGTTTGATCGTCGAGGAATTTTGTGGATAAGGCAATTATTAGTTGTTCTGCTCATACTAGTTGGCAATTACTAGTAATTAATTAATTATTTAGGCAGTTTTATGATCGGCTGATCTGCAGAGGATTACTTTTTAGGAAAATTTTCAGGATTTCATTTTCGCTGTCTTTCCCGTATCTGTGATCCGCGGAATTTTAAAGCTTTAATGATTTGCTTATTGTTCTTATGCTGATATTTCTAGAAATTTACTTAAGAAACATTCAATACGATGTAGTCATCTTCGTGTATATATGTGCTTACGTATATATCTCTTTTTCAGTAGGTTACATTCAAGCGATAATCGTTGAAATAGAATTATACAAATCGATTAAAGTAATAGTTGATATTAGTGAATCGATTTTGAAAACGGGAAAAAAATTGCTATAGATTTTTTATTCGCCAACTTTTTAAAATTGCAGAAATTGCAGAGCAGTGAATTTCTTCCATGAAAGATTTGTATGGATGAAAAGATTTGTTAGCATATGGAGGTATTATTTTGCATGTTATCTTGTATTCCCATCCTTTTTTATTTGTAAATATTAATGTTGATTGTACAGATGAGGGGAATACAACAACATAATATGCCGAATTTTCGATTACACTATGTTACTTATAGCTTGTAACTTATATGGATGATGTATAAGGGCGTGAGGACTTGTAGGTTTAAATCTATCAAAATATTAAAGCTAACATTCGTTGAAGAATTCAATTTTACTATAAGATCGATGTTAACTGAATAATATATACAAATAAAGAAGGGATTTTCACGAATTTTCATTTTTCGCGGATATTTTTGAATTTAAACATCAAATTTAATCAGCGATTAATTTCACCTCGTTTTTTGTTTCCTCTTCAAGAAGTTTTTCCGAAAAACTTCAAAGAAAAAAAAAAGAAATAAGAGGGGTTATTAATAGATAAGTTCAACGATGTCATTTGTATCGAATGTTTTCTCTCTCGGAATTTTTTTCAAGGAACTTTTGCTAAGTGATTCACAACGAACCTGTTCGATTTTGTACAAGTCTAAAAGCGCGCTCACTATTCACCACTTGAAACAATTTAAAAGAAACTTTGTTAATGCTTTTCTTCTAGAAATTTTCTGGTTTTATATTATGAAAAGAGCGGACGTCTCATTCATAATATCTCTGAAAAGCAAAGCGTTCTCACACTGAGACACAAATCATTTCTCATCTCTAATAGTCTATCTCGGCCTTAATCTTTAATGAAGATTTCAGGAACTATGCTTATCCTAGATCGATATATGATCGATATATCATATCATTGTTGAATTCTTTTTAGCACTACAAATAATATGAATTTTATTGATAGTTATTGAATGATTTATCTGTACTGAATTCACCGTTATTTTAAAGAGATTATATTCATTATGACGATGTATGCTTCACTAATGAATTGTGTCAATTAAGAATTCTATATGAAAAGAGGTTAACGAATAGAAATGCTAACGTGCATGGAAATTGTTCTGAAATAAACGAGTATTGCGCTGCAAAATGCTTTTCATTCTATAGGAGAAGGAAGTGGAATGATAGGACAAGTTTTTTTTTTTCAGGACGTATATTTGAAAACGAGAAAACTTGATCGAAATGCCTCAGGCAAATCGTTCACCGGTTTCTTTATTATATACTATGTAATTTTTTTTCTCCTCAAGTGAAACGCCAATAAACCAGTCTTATATCTATGGAATCATCTGGAATTCACTTCATTGCATTTGTGCTTCATTTCTTATCATCTCTAAAAGTGATCAGTTGATAAGCGATAGTTATTGCTGATAAGTATAGTATGTTTTTCATATGTCTCCATATTTAGGTAAATTCATTCTTCAAGGTAAACTCGCTCATCCCTTCCTTTGCATCACTATTCTTCACACCGTGCATGCTCATTAGAATATCTAGTTTTGTGAGATTGTTTCTAGGAATGGAGATCCCCATGAATTGGCTGATTGGTCTTCGATATTTGTGATACGAAAGCTTTGTATAAATTATATATGCGCGTTACAAAAAAAAGATGGAAATTTCTCGGCTCTTGCTTCAGTGAATAAATGGCTGTCATAATGCACAGTTAATTGCATCGCTAACGGTATTAGCAAAGTGTCTTTACTGTGCGCTGTTCATATTTAAGCAAGTGAAGACGATTGAATTGTTTGATAAGTTGAATTCTATTGAACTAAATGGTTTTTCTGAGAACCTAAATACTTTCCAACTTGGAAATGAATTCAGAAAGCTGAGAGAAATTGATGGCATTGAGATGTTCATAGATATTTGTCTATTATTTATGTATATTTCCTTAGGTAATTATGAGAATTTCTTGCTTTTTTGGTAACATTATACCTAATTAATTAATTTACATTTAGATGAATGGACAATTAAGAAGCGATGGGAAAGAAAAATGGCATTATTTATATTCTGCAAAAACATCTTTGCTTCCCTTAACGTTCAAATAAATGGAAAATTATATCGTAAAAATTGATTAATTATATATGACTTTTTATATTCTCTTTTTTTCTCATGAACTAACATGGGTAATTTGGAAAATAATTGAATATGCAAAAATTACGTTGAAAATTCATTGAATTCTCGAATTTGAATCCAAACGAATAATCTGTTCAAAAATGCTTTTGGATGGAGCAAAAAAAAGCGGAAAAATTATTTGTTGTCGTGCAAATCTGCATATGCCACTCCGTCATGCAGATCTCACGCAACAATAGCATTAGTGATTCGAGAGTTGCAAGCATCGCTTATACAGAGGGATACAAACTGAAATATGTTCGTGAGCATACATAAATGCACTTAATGAATGCAAGTTTACAAAGAAAAGTTAAAAGGCATCGTTGATTTGGGAAGTCATGATTTTAGACGCTCATTTCACAGGAAATAAGATTGGAAACGTCGAGAATCTGTTGGGAAAGTTTTCGTCACCCGTAAAAGAAGTTGAATTTGAAAAGATGAAGAATTATTCCTTAGAAGTGCTATTAGTTAGTCACCTGACGATCATTTTCTCAGGTAGCATCAAGGTTAATTATGGATATTTCTTTAGGTAAATATTACTTTAGTTTTAAAAATATTAGTTTTAAATAACAAAATATAAACGACTAGAATATATTGAATAAAATGATGTCCAACCAGTGTATAGCGTTTATTTATTTTATTTTTTTTTTTGTATTGGAATCGATGTTTGTCCGGAACAACACGTAAAGACTCGCTGATACAGTCATACTTATAAACTTGATTTTCATAGCACCGAGCAACGCCACTTGTAGACCCAACACGTTTCGCACTGACCTCATATATATAGATGTATTTCTCGATTCCCTTTACTTCTTGATCATTGCATACACACTAATCTTTGTCAATTGTTGTATTCTCTCGTTTCTCATCAGTTTTTGTCCCACTTTTGATATCTGTCGTCTCATCTATGTATATGGCTCTCATTGGTGTCAGCTGGTTGCAATTAGCGTAGAAAGTTGTGGGGCAACATGTCTGTCTGCTTGTTCCGACTTTCATTGTTGACTTGTGATGCCCTATAGGAAAGCTGGTTTCGCACACGCGAAATATTTTTGCACATTTCCATCGTTACCCTTAGCCTACCTTCATTACAAAGCATTTTTTTACCATTTATCAGTCATATCATTAAGACCAATATCCATATTTTTCTCTTTTTTGCAACTATATCAGCATCATACCCATCAGATGAAAGCAGCAATGTCTATGTCTGTCTATGTCTATGAGCCATCAAATAGTCACTCCTTCATTAGAAGCACCTCCCTGTGCAATTACAAGGAGGCCTCCTCTCTTTCTCCCCGCTCCTGCTGAACACCATATCAACAAATGCTTCTTGCCACGTTGAATGGATGACAATAAGCTCGAGACAGCGGTGCATGAAAACAAGCCGAATGAATTTTTATTCATGTTGACTAACACAATTTATCCAGCCACCCGGGTGGAAGCATATGTTACATTAAATGATTGTATCACAACCAATTTACGGAAGACGAATATTGTATACTAATTAGTGAAATAGTTTTCCTGTTAATTTCAATATGAAATAGTTTAGCATGAGCAAATTTATTCCCTTGAGGAATGTAATCGTGTGAGAAAAAACATCAAAAGTTTAAAATTTGCTAGAGGTATGAGTCACTGCCGAAGGTAACATTCATTATGGGTATTTATCTTTTTACTTTCTTAGAGTTTAACGTTTTTTTTATTCGTGCAAATTATGCAGTATATTCTCTAAACGATCGCATTTCGAGTTCTTGAAAGGTGACGCCATTATGCAATTTCAACGCATTATGATGTTTACATGACCATATTGTTTCGTCATTGTGCTTTTATGCTGCCGTCTAGTAGTAATGAAATGACTGTACATTCATCACTGATGAAACCCTTAACAGTCGTGGCTATGTTAGCTCACCAAAGAGAAGTTAAAGAATGACGATGATGGATGTGCAGTGGTTAAAATAGACAAAAAAGACAACTAGATGTTTTGCCATTTGAAATGTCTTATTTTCCGACATTGGATTTATCGAAAATTGAAATCCATCGGTTTTTTAGTTCATCTCCCGGATACATTTATCAGTAATTTTTACTGCATTGACTCTTTTTATTATTATTTCTTAGCTTGATCTCTTGGGTATAATTTATGATTGCGAATAATCAGTGACGATAATGATGCTTTTTTAAAAAGTGCTTAAGCTAGTTGTTTGAAAGCTGTTCTTTAGAAGCTGGGAATTAGTTAGCAATATTGGGAATGGCTTTTATGATACGAAACAAACTAAACTACTCGATTCCATGGATATCCATTCAAAAATTATAATTTCCTAGTCGCACAGTATATGTGAATGCATTTCGTTTGGAGGAGAGACTGCTAAATATGAAATGTCTTCGATCTCATGAAATGCTGCTGCGTTGATCCGATGCCATTAAAAAAACGAAACCTAACGTCGCATTAAACGTTTTTGCATTCTTTTTTGAGGCATTTATGAAGGCTGTTGATCACAGACAGTAATGGATATATTTTCTGTAATTAATTCACCATTCACTTTATATTCACGTTGGAAATAATGAAACTATTACAATTTTCGATCATTTTTTTTGGATATTTAAAAATACACCCCATTCATTTACATAAGTTTTTACTCACTGAAAACTTTCCGCTGCACTCTTTTTTAGTTATTTTTATTTTTATTTTGCGAACTTCTATGGAAATTTCTATCAGATTGCATTTAAGTAGAAATGATAAAGAGGAATTTTAGTGTATTTTATGATTTCTTAAGTGATATTTATGGTGAAAGTAATTTCATAAGTAGTAGTAAGTCACTTGCGACGATTGCAAATTCGCTAATGTGAGTGTTGCACTGCAAATTATTGGTCGAAGAAATGATTAGGTCAGCAGTTTTTTCACCAAGATTTCCCATTTTATTCGTATGCTTTGCTGTAATTTCCATACATCGTCTTCTACTCTTAATCTTCCTATGAGTGATATTTCTAACGTTATCCCTCCACTTGATCTTCCAGCTCGCACAACTAGCAGTCATATACATATGTATACTTACCGAATGCTCACCTAAACTTAGATCACCTAAAATTTTGATTTGCTTAAGCCGCCTAGCTTCTAGACGCGCCTTCTTAGGGATAGTGGGCGAACAAACGCGTTATTCGGACAGTATAATGCATGCGGCTGCAATGACCGTCATTGCTATTTCGAAATGTGCTTTCCGCAGGGAGGACGGCAGGGCACGCGTCGATTTGGAGGTTTCGAAATTGTTTCGAGGTTATGAGAAACCGTAGAAGTTATAAAATAAAAATTCTTCACGATAAAAAAATATTCGCTATGGATTTGATTTAAAATATATCCCCATTGAAATTGCTAGCATGAATGAAGTGTTTTGCATGCGAAACTTGAAGCCGTCTAATTGGTTGTGTGCATTGTGAGATTGAGGTGATGGTGACGACCTTCAGCTGAGTGAAGCTAGCCGTTGCTGTTCCTGCATTTACCACAAGAGAGGAGTGTATATGGCTTGTGGAACCAGTTTGAAGCATTCTCATTCTTTCACCTCAGAAATACTGTTGCCCAATGAAAACCTGATTTTCAACACAACTAAAAACGCTGAAATGCATCTGAGTGAAAATTTACAGCCAATCGTTAGTGGTTGTTCACCTTTTCTATGTTACCATTTTTGTAGAACATAACTCTCATTTGAAATTTTCGTAATTCAACGCTTTATCATTATTGCCCATAACGCTAATAAATTATGAAACAAATATGAAACATCGAATATTTGCATATTACTTCAAATATTTCACTTATCATTCGTTCATTGAAATAGTGTCAGCATAAAGTTTTCATAGCGATTATGAATAAATGACAGTAACCCCAATAAATTGTTGTAAGAAGTGAAGATAAAACAACTGTTTTCATCATTTGTTTTGGATAATCGTCTATAAGCACACATAAATATGCTATCGATATATCGTTTTTTTTCCATATATTCTTAAACAAATATGCATTTTTTTTTGCAAAATTACTTTTCCACGCGCAATTTTTGACTGAATTTTGAGGATTTCTGGATGATCCAGAAATTTGAATATAATTGTTTTATTGATGTTCAAGTCTAGCTGTTAAACTGATTGATCGCTTGAACGTTTCCAATAGTCGGTAAAATAATTTTTTATATTCTTTTTCTATTTTTGCTGAAAAATTATAATAAACTCTTTAATTGAAGCGTACTTAAGAAGGAAACTATTTCACAAATCTTAGAGCAAATGGTATTAGTGATTTATAGTGAAAGCAATTAAGTTACAATAAATCATTTAGTTGACTAGTAATCAAAGGCGGAATTAATTCTTAATAGGTCAGTCTGTGGTCATTCTCTCTATGGATTATGTATTCCATGGTTTCATTGCATCCATCAATTTTCGTCATGTGAATTTGTGTCCGAAAGGAGGCGACTAACAAATAGATATGCATACACCAGAATACGAATACAACCGTCCAGACATCACCGACTGGGCGATGTGTGCCCAAAAGAAACTTTAAAAAAACACGTGGGTACAGGCCATCATTGTTCACTTTTTTTTCTAGTTTTTTTTTTTCAGAATTTCAGTCAACACGTCCAACCAATCAAGACAAAGTACGTCTAGGTGAAGCACAAGTGGCGATTATAATCACATGAAAAATTAACGCGTTTAGAGCCTTCTTCAAGCTGTCCCGTTGTTCACCTCAAACAGCCGCTAGCAGAACGTAGAAGAAGGCTTTACGTTAAATATTTAGAGAAATATCCTCTTCTAGTATTTGAAAGTTAGGAATTTTTATGATGCTTTAAAGTTTTTAAAATTGGCTAGTACTTTAGATGAAGTTTTTGGACGAGGGAATGAAAAGATGGGAAAGTGAAATAACTAGATTTTATCATCTTCAATACGAGTAGTAAGAGCTGACTTAACTATCCTTTTGGGAAAAGGATTTATTGAGAAAAGTCTCTTTCCCGAAATGTTCACAGGGAACTTGAGAGGACGCGGTGAACTCAGAGATGTTCAGCGAATTTATTCGAATTTTTGCATCATTAAATTTTTTTCGAGTCAGCACCGTTCAATGAAGGCACTACGTCGATGAATGCCATTACTAGTACCAGATAACCATTTAAGTATTACTTTTTTGAAATATCCGTTGCATTGTTGTCTGCGATGGTGGTAAGATTGAGATTAGAATTGGGATTGCAGTTTCAGTTTCTTACACAAGCAATTTATCAGATATTTATCCCCACTCCTGTTCCCCTCTCCCTCAAAAAAAGCAAAACACTGAAGTGCAATAAAGTCAAAAGTGAAACAGGTCGACATTGATGTTGTACTTTTTTGCGCTTTAATTTTGTATTCGTCGGCAACAAATGAACATTTCCCATGAAAAATTTCACTTTATTCTGGCGGAATATTTTATTTTCATTTTTCTTGCAGGATTTCTGCGTACAGCAGAAGCGACGGTATCGTATAATGTGATCCGCGTAAGCGGTAGAAAACTAGCTTTAGAAACAGGGGGAGGGGGTGAGGTGAGAGCGCGAGGATAGACGAGTGAGTTTAACTTTGGCAAAGCAGTAACACCAACGGCTGGATAGGTATGCTTCGGCGTGTTTCTTTTTGTTTGTGAGCAGAACCGGTCGTTTTTTGTGGATCATACTCGATTCGCTTTCTTCCAACATCCGCAAATTTACACTCTTCCACCGAATGATTGCATTTATAATACTTAAATAAATATGCATTTACAAACAATAATATGGTCGTATGTCTGTGTCTTTGTCGATTCTGTGTCTGTGCCTGTGGCCATGTTGGTGTTTGCATTGGTGTACGTGTCCATGTCTGTGTCTGTGTCCTTGTAAGTAAGGCATAAAGCAGTGTTTTTAAAAAAAGTTTAAGAGAGTTATAGCAAGATATGATAAAAGCTGAAAAGTTACTTGGAAACCCGACTAAGGTGGTCGACTAAGGTGGTATGATGTTTACTGTACGATCAAGAGCGAAAGAATGAGTTCTTGTTTTGTTATAAAGAGGGAACTTAATTATCTGATTTCGACCACTACACAATTTCTTTTTTTTCTTCCACTCTAAATATATTTAAATTCTCTAATTAATTTAATTAATTAATCGGATTGTCTTTGATATCATAAGAATTATGTATAAGTAATCATTGTCCATAATTCAAAAAATTATTTATTGTCTGGATTTGAATGATTTGAAAATTTTCTTCTCAAAAAAAGGTAGAAAAAAGGAGCTTTTTTATATAAAGAACTTCTGCATATTTAATAGAATCGATCAATGTAGCCAACAAGAGAAAGTAAAGAAATGTTTGTGATTTTCTGGAAGCATAATTGACAACGGTGGTAGATTTTGCCCTCATTTTATTAAGAATTTTCTTCGATATTCAAAAATAAACGAATTGAAAACTTTTCTTTAGTAGGTAATTCTTTGCAAATTGAAACTTTCGAGACCAAAATTTTCCGCCTTTCCACCTGTGTGTGTAAAGATTCTTCCTTTACTTCCTATCCACTCTTTATCCACTGCATTTCAATTTATCTTTATTGCGAATGCTGCAAGTTTCATATCGATTGTGGTAGTTTGGCATTATCTTTATCCATTAGTTTTTCTTGAGCAGCAATTTTTCTGCAATGTGATCGTTATCAAATGCGATGCATCCATTTTGATATTCACTGATTCCATTAATGTAGTTACCACATTTTCGATAACAAAATTTCCAAAAAGATATAATTGCTTCCTTTTAAATTCACTTATAGTACTGATCATTGAGAGAGGTAGATATTTTCAACGTCCTCAACAATCTAGGTTTTAAGCTCATTGTTTTAATGGGAATTTGATATTTTGTTGGCAAGTGATAGTGCAATATCAATTTAATGATGCATCGCGCTGATAATGTAATTGATAATATTAGCAGGTAATACGTGTTGATTTGGATTGGACTATTGAGTGAAGGAAATGAATCGAAAAAAGTCAGTTCATAGGTAGTTGAGCTCACGTCCATTGTGCCGAGGATGTGATCGACCAGGGTTGGCGCTTCATTGGCCACGAGGTGTTTTTTTGTTGGAGGATGTTACCTTGACGTTCATTTTTCAATAATTTTCAAGGTCTTGCTAGCTGGTTATTGTGCTGCGATTCATTTGCCCTCACTCTACCGGACACACACACAAATATCAATGGCTACATACCATCATAGATAGACGTCTTTGCTGCACTGTCATATGAACTACCCTCGTCGTGCAAATGTTATCGCTGCATGCTGAATGCTCTTGCATGTCTCGCATATTTCACATTTGTCCTTGTTTCATTTACTGTCTTACAAGACAGTGTTAATGCCTGTTTGTTATGAGTAAAATATAATTAGTAAATTGTAGTATATATTAGTTAGCTCTTATTTGAGTTTGAAGTGAGTAGGTCTTAGACGAATAGAAATATGATGGTAAATAAGTCTTTGAAATATTAATATTATTATCGCCTGCAGTTAAATTGCTACCTTTCAAGCAATGAATATAAATATTATCTTTCTTCATATCTGTGCTACAAGTACAACGACATCATAGCACAGGAATATCGTTAAACGAAACTACATTTTATATATATATGTACATATATAGAGGGAGAGAGAGCGATCTTCCTACTGCTTAAAGGATAATAAAGGAGTTTTGCCATGCTTTTGAACGGAGTTTAGTTGGAGACTTCAGCTTCTAGAGTGAATCATATTAAAGTGGATTAGAGGCGTGCACTGTACACACGTTTCTATAGGGCACTTCACATTATTCGAAATTGTTCAGTCAGATATTTCTAAAAAATCACAGCAGTCCAGGACGGACGATTCGTTTTTTGTCATGGTGTCGTTTATGTTTCACTTCGATTGTCGAGTAGATGAATGCGAATTGTAAGTATCAGCAGTTCTGTATCCCATGTGAGACGCTAGGCGAAGGCGGGGGGAGGGAGAAGGGCATGGGCGAGAGGATGGGAGCGGACAGAAGACAGATGTCACTTGCTCGTCCAGGGTAGATAAAGTTGAGGTTTAATAGTTTCCAAGAATTAGTGAAATTTTCCTGACATAGAGAGTAACACTGTCGAAAGTAAACAAAATTCTAGTAGTTCATACGGATTTAGAAGAGAAAGCAAATCATGATGAGTTTGCTTTTCTCTTGGTTTCTATATTCAAGCGTACCCTAAGCCAAAAACAATGAATGTATGGAGAATGAAGAATTAAATTTTGCCAATAGAACTTGGAGGAAGCGCTTATTTCCGATTTCCATTATCACTTTGAAATGGCGTTGAGGTAAGTGATTCTTTCAGCCAATATGACCCTTTGAGAACGTAAGTCAGAAAACGAATTGCGTGCATATGATTTTTTTTTTCTGTTATCATACGAATCATTGAAAATATCTTTGATGAAATTCTTATTTATATTCACACATAGCTAGGCGAAATTTTCACATACGTTTCAAAAATATCGATAAGATATCTGCAGTAAATATTTCAGTATAGTGGATCATGTAGTGGATCATAAGGTCGTCTGAAGAGAAATACTTTAAGTAAGCGGAGAGGGGAACATAGTCATGGAATTGTCGTCGTGACACTTCATGAATATATTTGCGTTTGCCGTTTCTGATATTTTTCGTATACAGGAGCAGTCACTATTTTGCATAATTTTACATATGTGCGCGTTCATTTACATAATGACTATGATAATGAACCAGAGTTTCTATAGAGCCGAATGAGCTGTTTATAATGGTATACTCATATCCAAGTATGGAACTAACTTTTGTTGCGTCAATCGCCTAGCTCTTCATTTGCGCAGAACTCGAACATACTTCAGTTCAGTTCATTGAGATGATTATCCAGTATTTAAAAAATTCAATTCATAAATTCTTCCACCAAATTTTCCCGGATAACAAGTACGTCTTAATGAAATGCAGTAATAGTACTAGTTAATAGAGATAATGAGGACTAAGAAATTAAGAAAAATATATTGACGCTAAGAGGTTATTTTCTATAAAATAACGATCTAAATAATGTTTATAGTTTCTATAGAATGACGTATTTTCGAACACAAGTCCACTAATTATTTGAAAAGAAAGGTCTACACTGAAATAGGTAATAAAACGTCACCACAGAGAAATCAACAATATTTCAGCGGTTTAATTGTATCGTTGCTATTTTGTGACGTCGACTAGAGAAACGCTTTTTTTTGCAAATATATATATTATTGATATTGATTCTATTGATAATTAATTGTCTTTAGATTTTGAGGTAAAAAATTTGTTTAGAGATGAAATAATTTCGATTAATTTTCCTTGCTTATCGATAATTAATGAGGGGTAATTGGCGCATATTTTATGCTTCATCTGGAGAGGACGAATATACTCAAATATGGATGAATTGTTGAAGAGGAGTTGCCCTGATAGCGGGTCGATGCACGATTAACGGTGAATCGGCATAGAATTGTCGTGTACATAGTGCCGCTCCTCAAACCGGTTCTTGCGTCAACATAACGCTGTCCAAAAACCCGATATGGTTGACTATATCACAGCATGCAGCATATCGCGAGACTCAGTGTTTTTATTGGCAATCATCTCATGATTCTCTTCGAGTCTTAAATCCCTTTCGCCGAACATAAATTATCGATGTGAATTTCGCAGCATTACAAGCATGAAAACTTCTTTTGAAGCATTGCGAACTTAATTAATTTTTCAAATAGCATTTTATTAGTATTCCAACCTCAACAACGCATTAAATGCTCGATTAAACAAAGTTGGAGTGAAACGCCTGTATTGTTAATTGAAAGGCTTGCAACAGATGGTGATTTTGGTGAAATACGCAAGGCAATTTCGCAAATAACGGAATAAAGCAGTATTTTTAGTCATTTTCTGTGTGGTCTTTGTAATTGATGGTTTGAGTTTGTCTGATTAGAACCCTATTCCTCTTCAATATTTTTGGCGAACAGTGCTCATCAATTCTCATATTTGAAATTTTTCCACCTTAAATGAAGTTTTTTGAGGTGGGAGTCAAGGGTGGTTCGATGATGCATGATGTGGAATGGTGATTGAGTGGACGACCATTCGCATAATGAGATGATGTGCTTGCTATACGGAAGCAAACAATCGGTGCTAGGCACACAAGTTCTGTGTGAGGGGGGAAATGATGCAGAGCTAAAATCGAGGTCGCCGAGCGGCGGCACAGGAAGGTGAACCAAACAAAAACGAGTGTCGCGCGAGGTCGACTGGTACGAGTGCTGGTACAAGCGTATGATTGTAGATAATGAATAGGGGAGATTGAGAATCCAGTTGAGAGGACACTAGAATAGTGGAGGCAAAACCTCATGGAAATTGGCCTCGATTTCGATTTGGGACATCAAACCATTCGTCCATCACTCCAATCATGGATTCCCCAGTCGGTGCGGACTTTGTTGCACAATAGAGTATTTGCACAGAATTTGAGTGCACTTTTTTGCGGAGATGAATCGTTGGGCAGGTGAGTGGCCATCATCGTCGAAGTGCCACATTGCCGTGTTTCGCTCAAATCGCCACTCACTGACCGCAATTTAATGTTTTTTACGGGCCAATTACGTAACAACATGTTCCAGTTGCGCGATGAGCATTTCGAACCCACTCGCTACCATTTTGCACTTATTTACCTCACTGTCATTTCTGCTCAAATATTCTAAGATGATATTTATAAGGTAGTCTATAATGTTTTAGACGTTTTAATTTATCATCGATTATAAAGGTACTTATAACATTTTTTTCGCTCAGTTCTTAATTTGCATTTTACGATTCATAGTTATTAAGTACCATTCGATCGCATATTTTTGCAGTGAAGGTTGAATAAGTGAATTTTTATTTTGGCTCATATGCATATGCATCGACCTTATTTGTGCTTGATATGCACACGTAGCAAAAAGGTTTTAAAAAGTGCTGGCGGATGGGAAAATTATCTGATTTTCATTTCGTTAACCTCTCATTTAATTACATCTCTTTTATCTATTACTTCTGAAGTGCATATTGCACCGTCGTCTATCAGAATATATATCCATTAAATGCAATGTATATATCCATGAAATGCATGAATATGTTAATCTCTGATAGATTTTTGCATATTCCAAGGGGGGAAAATCGATAGATCTGTTTTTCTTATCATGATTAATCGATTCATAGTGACTAATCATTTTTCAGTGATAATGAAGGGAATTTTTTTTTTTTCTTAATTGAATCAAAATTCAGCTAGATCATCCAAACGAAATGAGTTGGCGAAAGCTCCATTTCCTTAACCAACGTTTTATGATTGTATGAAAAAGGATGCGTCCGGTTTCTTGAAGGTCATCACTACGCTATTACAAGTTTTTCTTAGCGACGCTCGGCGCAATGATATAGCCTCTTTAACGAGTGGCCTCACGTTATTCACGCCACGTGGGATATACGCTTTGCTTACGTTATTGTGCAACGTGCGCCACTTTTCATCTACGTTAAAGTCTCCACTATGTACATATTTCGAGGACACTCATATTTCAGAAAATTCTCCCTGCGCCCTCTTTTAATAATGCTCATTTATTTCATATCTTTCTTGCACAATTATGTCTTATTCTCTTTCTCTCTTTTGTCTAATATCTTAAAGAAATTTTTGCATTGTTTACAGTTGGACTGAAATTAACTAAATTAAATCATTAAAATAAGTCAGTTTTTGAGTATATGAATTACAAATGATCCCATCATTAGAGTAAAAGTTTCTATGAGAATTCGTAACTTTATTTCTTTCAATTACTTTTTGTCTCCATCAATTGTTATATTTGTATTTCAGAATAAAAGTACAGAAAATTCAACCTAAATGCAGAAAAGGTACCATTAAGCTTCAGGAAAATATTTCATTGTTTTTAGATTCATATTTGTGGCCGATTTGTTTTAGCTGTCATAGCGTAATGGGTATTAAGAAAGTAAATAATCTAGTTCGGAATGTTGTTGTTAATTCATTCATCGATATACTGCTGATAGCTTAGTCTTTCAATTCATACTCGGGAGAAACTAGCCTAATCATTCAGGTCATACTTTGTGCATGAGGTCCAGTGCTAAAGCATTTTGAGACATCTAATCTGATTCTTTAATTCACATTCTGCTCCGTCTAGCCTGCTCCTCCAGGTCACAGTTTGGACCATCCAGCCTAATTTTTCTCTTCCACTCTGAGCTATCCCTATCTCTCTTTTGCAGCTCTCTGAATGCATTCTATTTCAATAAGTTATAAATTAATAGTTCTCCACTTTTAATGAACATTTGAACTCATTCTGATGATAATGACTTGAAAAGTGGAGCCGACGACGGAAATCCTCTCCTTCGATTGTTTAGGAAGGAAGTTTCACACTGAAGGTAATTTTTCCATAAACCCTAAGTTTCGAATAAATTCACATTTATCAAAAAAAAAAAAAAATTGTGTTCTCCGCCACAATTTTTTCTCCATTTTTTAGTAAATTTCTGCATTTACAATGAAAATTCTTTACTCTTCCTCAAAACTCTGAAACTTTTCCTACCAAATCTTCGTTTTCGTCCGTCAACAACAATCCTCATCCATTTCAGTCCTCTGTCACTTCCAGAAATTTCTCGCCGATCCTGAGACGATCATTTCAAAAACGCACCATAAAGCCCAAGACTTTCACGTCACTATTTGTAGTCGAGATGTGCTGATATGAATTCCACTATAATTTACATTCCCATGTAGTTAATTAATCGAAATTAATGCTTGTTGTTGTGTTCACTTTCCCTCATTCGCATATAAGTTATTGCTAGCAGATTTTCCAGTAGAATTTTTCTCTCTAATCGTCTCTCTTTGTTGGTGGAAAATACCCCGCAAGAAGACAACGCATCCGCAATTCTCTGAGGCACTCATGAACAGTTGTTCCTCTTTCCTCTCCTCTCTCGTATATTTCCACCTCCTCCCTTTGTCCACCCCAGCCCTCGTTTTCCTCCCTATTGTCTTTCTTGCATTTTCGCAAAGGATATCAGATAGAAATGCTCTAGAGTCCTCCTTGTTTAGTTTTCATCATTTATAACTGTGTTCCAAGACCAATGTACAATTAATTTATTGTTTAATTGAATAGGTAATCTATTTGTTCACCTGTCTTCGACTGTTCGAAATCAAGGGGCTTGCATATGAAGCAATCGTTATTTGTCAGCATTGTTCAGTGGAGAGGTATTATTTCATTAAACAAGGTATTCTTGTTTGGTAGGCATAACGGAAACGACCCAGACGGAGTACATGCTAGAGCGATTTTCACTGTACACCTTTACTTGCAGATTTTTGATTTACAAGTAGCATTCCTTTAATAGCTGTCAGGATTCGGTTCCATATCACATTGCACTCAAATCTTTTCAATCGCGAACGTTTTGGGAAAAAACCATTGAAAATTTGAATGTGCAAAGCCAGTGATTGTGGAAATTTAACGTGTGTTAGGCGAGCGACTAGATTTTCAACTCTCCGTCCGTTAGTCTTTATACCACGGTATGATCCAAGGAGAAGTCAGGTTGAGGTATGATCGAATGTATTGAGGAGATGATCAGTCATTCTGAATCTGCCCGACATTTTGATGAGGTACGCTAAGAAACTGCCTCTTTAAGGCGCTCGGATGTCACCGCATCCTCTTCATTTCACTTTTCGATCATAAAGTACCGTAATGATTACGTTCCTAATGAAGGGTTTTATTTGACAAATTGCAGTAGCCATCAAATGGCTTGTACTCGATCTCTTCGGCGACGAAATACCATGTAATTTAGATTCATTTGGCCGCGTGCTTGTAACGCCATATTTAATGTACTTCTAGATATGGATGGCCTTGCTCTGTGTTTGGACGGTTGTATAAAAGTTGAATAGCGGAGCCGATATAGTCGTTGTGAAATGCTTTCGAAGTCGCACCTGGATAGCAGACCTGAACGCTAACGACTGAAATTACCAGTCCGGTGCATTCCTCAATTTCAACTTTACTGAGTGGAAATAAAAACTCACTCAGCAGCTACCAGTGTTTCGCGAGGCGGACGACAACGATATAATATATCGTTGTTGCCCTCCTTACGAACGATATAATATATCGTTGTCGTCTGAAAATGTTGCCCACGTCTTCCCTTTTCACATACGACTAACAAATGCGGTGAAAATGTAGGCTGTAGGCAACAAAGTACCACTCGAGTTGGCTGAGTCTGCTGGGGAATCGCCAACTTTTGTTCACGCTAGAAAGAAAATCGCTGTGGAACTCACGACATTCTGATTTGAAACACTGCAGAGAGGGCAGAAATTCTTTGGTGAGAGCAATTCAGTTGTCTATGAAGTCTTTAAAGGAAGCTTTCAAAGAGATACATAGAGATGGGAATATTGTATGAGGTAAAGGTGCGACACTATCAGTGAGCTTCGATTATGTGTATTCAGTGTGTTGAATTTTTTTGAGAGATCGAGCGATCAAAAGCGCATTGGTTGATCGATTCACTTTTATTGTGTGGAGATTACAACAACATTCGCCGTGCTATATGAAAGATCATGTCCTCATCATTGTTTCGTTTCTAATGCAGAATTACTAACTGAAAAAATAAAGGACTTTTTTCTTCATAAATGATGGTTGATTCACCACAAACTTCGGTAAATTTTCAACCTTTACTTCTATTATGAGCCATAAAAGTAGGAGGTATGAAAGTGGTGCCGATGCAAGCATGATGGTGAATTTATCGCCTATGATAGTGTGATAGTGCAGTATTTTGAATGGACGAGAATAGAACATAACGATACCATCGTGGAATGAATGCTTCTGAACGTTGAAATATTCTCTACATTTCGTCCATTGTTCACACCAATCAGCGATGTCATTGCCAACCGTTTATATGTCTTCGGAGGTATTTTTTCTATGATCGTTGATAAATCTTTCAATTCCAGCTTAACGCCTATCATCGTTTTTTTTTGCATTTATAGTTTCGCCGTTTCAAATCGCTAAGAATTCAACATATCGTTTTCTCTTTGTCATTGCTCATTTATGACTAAGCAAAGAGATTGTTTAAAAAATGGGTGACAAATAATTCATATGAACAAATAGTGAATGAATATTTCTTTGGTTTTATGAAAGAAAACATTATTTGAATTTCTTTTCGTTGATGTTCTTTTTTTGCAAATGGGATCGTCACATTTGCATTTATTTTATTGAACTTGATCACTATCACACTCTGATCCTTGATTAATGGCGGCTAAAGTGATTGGATTTTTGCTCTATATCTAGCGGCATTTGCGATTTATACGAATTGATTCAACTAGTAAGACTTCCGTTTTTAATTCTCAACGTTTTCAATTCTGAACTTCCGTTTTTTTTCAATTCGGAGCATAACGAAAACTGGGAATGTAAATGTGAAGTATGTCAATTTCAGTGTCATTCAAGTTAGAGGCTAAATTCGCTTTAAAAAATTACTCTTTTTTAAACCAGAAATGTAGGGAATATTTCTTCACGCCAAGTAATGCGCCAATGATAATTTTGAAATGATTATTACATAAAATTAAACAAAAAACAATTTTATGCGCTTGGTAATTTTTATACGGAGAGAAAATTTTGTGTAGTCGATTCGTCCATCACCCCCCTTTGTTGTCGATCGAAATCATAATTCAATTTTTTAAGCAAAAATTTGATTTCTATGTTTTTTTCTTCTAAATTCGCTATTGAGACCTATTTCACTACTTAAATAAGTCTAAAATGCTTCAGATATTTTCGTTATTCACATTTATCACCTGGCATTTTTTTATAGAATTATGTAGTAATTTTGAATTATTATTCTTTACGTTTAGTACTGTTAATTACATTTTATCTATTGTTCTTAATAAATTCACTTATATCTCAATAGCAAAAATGGAAATAGCAAAATGCAACAATTGATTTTGTATAGAAAAAATATAAACGAATATAGTTAGTTTAAGTTAAAGTTAATTTTCTTGTACTTTGGTTAAAGTTAATTTAATTGAGTGATGAAATGATGTCGCAACATTTAAGCTATTGAGTTAATTGTGGGAAATTCTTTTTTTCTGACGATTACTTTGAGAAGTTCTGCTTTTAAATTCAGTCAGTCATATGTAGTAATTTTGTAACTTAACTAAGTAATATATGACGTTAAAATTATTATATTTCAGATAAGATTATATAAACTTTATGAGTGAGAGTCTATTGTACAGCAGTTCATTCAGGAAATATGTTTTACAATAAATCTCTAATGGGAATCATGAATGTAATGTTCTTGACAACTAAGTACATATGGAATCTATCAATATGAGAAAAAGAAATTATAAATATTTGGTTTTATCATAATTTTCTGCAACAAATGAATGAGGAAATAATTTCTTTTAGGCTTCGATTATTGAAATAAACTCAAATATCGAGGAAAAATATCGAAAATATAGCTTAAATTCATAGTTTTCATTGAATTTTTCATTAAGTTATTAATTAACCTTAGAAATTTCTGATTAACTATATGGTTTCCCAGTAATGTGAGGCAAAAATATTTACTTAATTTACCTAACCTCGATAATAATTGAAAATTTCAAGCATGCTTTTTTCATTCACATCATTCCTGTCTAAAGTAGTGCACATTTGTGGGAAGGACAAGAAAAAACAAAAATGCTTTGACACTAATAGCTTTCTATCTCTGATTATTTCGTTATTGCTCTTTTCGTTCCGCTATCGTTGAAATAAAGATAAATGCCGGAAAAGAAAAGATTTTCAATTATGGAAACCAGCAGCCGATTTTTTCATTGATTCATTGTTTTTAATTCTAATTTGTTATTTCAGCTATCACGAATTTAATTTCTTCTCAATATTGTCAAGTTGTTAGCTTAACGAATAATTTTGCTAATCAGTAATCTTCGACAAAAACTAAACCATTCGATTTTGGCACGAAAGTATTATAAGCAGTATAGGTGCTAACGAGATATGAAACCCTCAAGAATTACCTTCCTTACGTTTATGGAACGCGTGAAATAACGATATTCCCTTTGTTGCCTTGCACTTTTCAGCCAGTCATTGCACTGCGTTTACAATTTCACTAAACGTTACTTCATTGATCACTGTTGATAACTCAAATTCCACCAATTCGTTTTCGGTATCGGTAAATCAGCTGAAAAGGAGTCACCGTTACAACTCTCAAATGACTATCGTCATAAATAATTATCGCAGATATACGTAAATCTATTCACAGCAGAAGTTGACAGGTGTACGCCCAGTATTTTAGTTCTGTGTATATTTTTAATTGTGCTACGACACCTCAGTCATTATATGGAAGATTTATGGAAGCATCTGCTTTAGTTAAAACATAAACTCATTATAGCTTATGATTTTGTTGCTTATCAATAATTTTTTTTTGTATCGGCTGATCTAATGCCGGAAATTGCAAACATATTTCATGCAGCGTATGCTTGGTACGTAAATTTAATAAAAAAGGTTTTAATATCCGTTTTCATATTCATTTCAGCTTTGATACGTCTTTGCAAGAATTAACTATCGAGAACTTTGGCTGCATTTAATCGGGAATATACATTAGATTTATATCGGTTTATATCGTTAAGTTCTAACAGTGCCTATTTCACATTAATGTGAGGTTTCAATAGAGAGCAAATATTGCAACGTTCCAGAATCTATGTGATGGGAAGGTTATGTACAATATCATTCCATTTCCGGGTAATATTCGGCTTTTTTCACATGTAGTTCTCGAATGATATCTTGCCTTTGGTTGATGCGACTGATCCAATAAAAGCCGGGTGTCTGTGTACGCGGGCTAAACGAAGTGGTATATTTCTAAGCCGATGCGTTATGATAGAAGCAGATCAATTTGCATACGCGCATGAGTTGGTATATTTTCTCCTTTCTTTATTCTTTATCGTATGCCAGCTGATGTCCTTGTGGAGTTGTCAAACGCGATCCACTTGTAATGGAACTAGAAATATAGAGAAACGCACTGATGATCACTTGCTGTATCAATGCTCCACACAGTGAACATGGTATACAAGTATACCATTTCACTCGATCGAACAGTGTGTGTTGCTTGTGAGATAGCTCCGTCGGGTACGCACGGTTGAACAGTAAGTATGCGTGCAGCTATGTGGTATTTATCGTCTGTGACTTTTATCTATTCGAAGTATGGTTATCGTATTGCTTTCGCATCTCATTCTCCGATCAGTCATAAATTTTGCACTCTTTATTGCTTATCATTTTGTAAACATTAACTTGGAGAACAAATTCAACGTAGCGTCGACATCAACTTCGTTATATCTCTTGTTCATATCTTTATGTTACGTTGTCATTTTATTTCATTTCATATTTCGAATACTTTTATGGTCGGTTTCAGTTGTTTCCCCATTCCCCTTCCTAATAATTTCTATCTCTCATTTTCCAAGATTTTTAGGCAAATTCCATGTCCTAAATATTTGAAATTCTTGATATTTGATACGTTTTACTGAATGTTTTAATAAAATATTTGGAACTTTTTCTGCAAATTCTTTATTGTGTGAGCTTGGCCCTCAGCTCACCTACACTCAAACACCAGGTCATAAATTGCAACCGGCTGCTAGAGAATTTTTTTAATGTAATGGCTGTCAATATAGCAGTCACATTCTCGATACAGAACGAGTTACTGAAAAGTGCACAACATGACAGCATCGTGTTGAAGTTTTTTTAGACTTGGTGCGGTTACAGGATTTTTTTAACAGTGGATGCTAACCTAGAGGCGTTTGGACTTATTGCGATTCGTATTCTAGGGGCAATATACCCCCTCCTTCTCTTCCAGAAGGAGGATAATGTTGAAAGAGTTACTTTCTTCCGATTGTAGCATGCTATGCTTTCGCTTGCTATTGTTTCAGAATTGTGCAAATAGCCTTTTTTCTAGTACGGATTTCTCGTTGAAGGAACGTTTGTGAGAAGCGAAGATATAAGAGGAATATTCTTTGTCCGTAGTTTTAGAATTTATTCAAATATGAGGATTTTCATTTTCAGTTGTACAGAGATTAAGGATTAGGCCTAATTCGAGAAGATATAGAAATTTCAGATCTATATATAAAATATCATTTCTATCATATCGGTGATCTGTGCAAATACTATAAGATTTTTTTCAGGAATGGTAATTACATAGAAATATTGGCTAGAGTTCAATTTATCATAATATCATTTTTCTCACTGAAATAGCAATTCCACAATAGACAGTGCAGTTCTAAAAAAGTCTTGCATCCGATGGAAGCTCATCTAGTCGCATATTCAGAGATATTTTGTCGTGTGAATTGAATATTGTAAAGAAAGTTGCACGAAAGCTTTAGTTTTATTTTCTTGGTTAGATTTGCCCAAATATCTCCTCATTTTCTGTCTGGTTATGTGGAAAAAAAATCGGAAATGTAATATTTTATAGTGGGGAAATGTAATATCATATAGTGGAGTATCGGTAGACGCTTCGGAATTCAATATTTTAATAGGTCGTGATATCTTAAAGTTTAATTTGAATCTGGTTTCAACACTGAAACAGGTACCTGAAATATCTGATGAAGTACTTGCCTGAAATACCCGATGGAACAGATTAATGTGATGCAAGTTCATTTAACATGAGGTGCAGCTATCCATCTATCAAATAGCTAATATCAAAGGAAGGCGATGTTGATGTGATTATAGAGGTTCATAGCAACTGGTTTATTCGAGTGGGCGGAAGAGAATGGTTGCTGTCAAGTTTTTCATTCGTTTAACTCCATTTGGAATTGTTTGCTATTTTCCCTCGATCATTACAAGAGACGACAATACGTAGATACCTGTAAAATACTTTATGGAACTACTTAAATACTTAAGTCTGCAGCAAAGAAATAGTGCATTAAATATGCAGTGGTGATGATATGATGTTTTCGGTTTTGTTTGAAAGATCCACGTATGATAAATTCTTAGTAAAATTGCTTAATTGAAAGGCTGTTAAGGATATATGGGAATCTCCTACTTCCCTATAATAGTAGATATAAATTAGCCCAGTCTTTCGCTCAGTATTTTCATTTTATTGTTTTCGTTTTTTTTTTTTCTCTCTCTCTCTCTCTCTCTCTCTCTCTGTATAACCGATTTTGTTCTATCACTTCCTATCTTAACTTTTCTTTCTTATCTTTCATTCATTGTATTTTTGAAATTACGGCATTCATAACATTTGCGTCAAACCTGCTTATTTGAATATTTAATTTATGATTTCTGAGCATTTTTCTCACATTCACGTTTGGAAAGTGCATTAAGGCAATACCGTCTATCTACACATGGATAGTTGAATGTGTTCTGTTTATCCGGTTGATAGCATCAGCTTAGATGCCACGAAAAGTAGAGTAATGAATTTTGTTGGATGGTCGTCTGTATCGCTGTGCACACCGATCAGGTGACTTCAGAAGTATTGCAGAGATCAAAGCGATCGTTAAAAAAAACATATATCACATTGCGTTGTTTTTTATTTTATATTAGCTTAATTGCTAGCAAAGTCTTTTTCTTTACAAGCTTTGCAGTAAAGTTCTAATTAAAATGTGAAGGAGTTATTCCATGTTGTTGTTGTTTTGTTTTTTTTGTAAACCTCACAAAACCAGTTGATCGGATGAGCGCGACGCTAAAGCACATGTTGTGCCAGCTGTTCCGTTGTTCATTCGCCTATCGTCGTATATTTTGTTATGTGACAATTCGAAGCAGTTCATTATAGGATTTGATAATCTAGTCGTGGAAAATTTGCATGCGATATGAGTTTATGGTGCTGATGCGTTGATAGGTGTTCGCATTTTTGATCTATTGGTTTAACGTTTAAAGGCCCGTAGTATTTTCAAAGGCGGCAGCAATTGCAGTGATTCGGGAAACAGGAAGAGGCTTTCGAGTGCATTGCTTCGTACACAAAATAAAACCAGCCCACGGTGTTCGCCCGTCGTTGTGTGTATACACCTCGCATCGGGGCAGGTATGACTCGTGCCGCATTGCTTCACATTCGTAGACACCTGCCCGCACTGCATTTGTCCCCTATCGAGAAGCCAAATAACCTTTCACTGCCGCTTATTTGTACTTTTTTCTGGGCCTATTCTAATATAGTGCTAATAATCTCAGAAATCGTTAAACGTGACGGCAGAACCTTTCATGATGGGCTCATTTTTGCTATCAACTGATGTGAAGCTTAGCTCGATCTGAACAGTAGCAATTTCGAATTGCGTCAACGAATTTGTCCCGTGTCGTTGCCAATTACTGTTACCGCCGAATGACGCCTGTATTGATTAATTTGTTGTTGTTGTTGATGCGTGTGGTTTATACCGTTTTTGGTCTTTGGGCGCTAATTTCTCGCAGAGTTCTATCTTTCTTTTTGTTTCTTAGTTGATTTCATTGATTTATCGAAGCATTCTCATTTTTCCTTTTTTTTCGTTTTAGGGAGATGATATATGATCCACAGTTTTATTTCGAAGTTCTTTTATCGTATTTTCTAGTTTACTTCACTAACGCTAAGAAATTCGTGCACAAGTGATAGAAGAAAAAAATATCGAAGGAGATACGGGAGTGCAACGTTGTTGGCTTTTTTTGTCACTTTATCATGTCGATTGCCTGGCTAGTTCCATGAAGGATAGGTTGTTATCTCAGGTCTCAACCATCCTTAAGTCCTTAGGTTCTCTGAGGCACCCAACTTTTCGGTGATATATCTGCCAAGATTTTAAGGAGTTTTTCACTCTCTTTTTATTCATGAGGTCTTTTTCACAGTAATTTATATTATATTTACTGTTGTACTTCACTGTTGTATCATCCTGATTAAAAAGTAATTCTTATATACAGTTGCAGTGTTACATTATAGTGTGATCAACAAGGCTACTGCAGTGACAGTCATTTACATTGCCGGAAGATTTCATTGTTTCAAATATTTCTATGAAACGTTGCATTATCGGCATTGATAAATATGAAACTTTAAGAAATAATGGAGATTTCATGTCGTTGTATATTCACTTAAAATTGTGAATTTCACTGAAAACAAAAAGAAGGAAGTGAGAAATGGTTTTTAGAATTGGAAAAATTGAATTTCAGTAGATTCTATTGTAAAATATTTTTACTGTTTTCAAACGTTATGATGTGAAATATTATTGATTTCATTATGAGAAAAGAATTTAAATTTCACTTAGAAGAATTAATTAAAAAGAAATTTAAGGCATTTCAATTGGAGTAGATGATAAGAAATCTTGGATTTGTTAGCTAAAACGATGCTATTAACGAGTAAAATTGCATTTTTTTTGGTTCATATCGCTCATCGATTATGGATTACAAGTTGAAGTTTATCATTTCTTAAAGCTGATTGGCATATGGCAGATTAACATCGTCTTCGACTAATGCGTTGCGCTTTAATTATAGGAAATTCTCACATATGCAAGCATTCGCATGATGTTAATTCGTTAGCACCTATTGCTTGAACATATTTTAGTGGAATGTTTAGGTTTTACTCATATTATTATGCTCGTTTATGTTTAATTAATGCCGCGATATGAGAGACTTATGTTGTAATCTCATTATATCCCATAGAAGTTTCATATGTAAGTTGTGGAAAATTTTCTAGTTTTGTTAAGTTTTGCTGCAATACTTACATAAACAATCCCACTAGAAACTTTTAAATTCGAATGTCGATGATTAACTTCAAAATTCGTTCAAAAATTATGGCTTATATTGAGTGAAATTTGCTAGGTTTGATTATTCCACTTGTTGATTACGTAGTAATTTGTGGAATTTTTTGAAATAATCAACGACTATTTCTTATTCAGGCGTCCTCGAAAAGCAAAAATTGATGAGACAGATTTATGCGCCTCGACGGGATATACTGATTCGGCGAATTGAAAAGAATTTCTAAAATTGATGGGTTTTCTTTACTGAAAGCATTTAATCATATCAGTGCAAAGCAATATTCGAAAATAGTTCATAAGTGGTTTGAGTTATTGATATTGCCATTGTTAAGGTTTTCTTTATCATCAATGTACCAAATCGGTGGTTTCGTATATCAGCTTATCATCACAACTTACCACCTTCATATTTCAGCTTCTTCGACTAATCATTGAAAGAAACGACCGGAAATTTCGAGCATTGGAGTGGAAAAGAAAAATTGGTTTTTCAGCCGATTTTTTCTGTCAGCAAATGAATTTTAGGTGAATTAATCGAAGAAATGAGAAATGATGAATTGATTGCATAATTAATTTTGATGAATAATGAATTCATTCATATGAATATGAATTTTCGATTGAATACCGTTCCGTTTTCCATCTATAATTTCTGTAAGTTTCTTTTCTATTCGAGTTTATATTTCGTCGTAAGATTAAAAAAAAATTCGCTTCTTTAATCATCAGAAATTCATTCTATTGCCAAAAAGAAAGAAGCATCAAAGATAAAATGAAATAAGAGATTACTGAATACTAGCAAGGAATTTGCCTAATAAAGTGGTGCCGCTTTTTATGGCACAGTTTTATTTTATCTAAGTGCAATACGTGTTATATTTGTAGAAAAAGGATACTGAAGATTTTTTTTTTCAATCTCCAGTGTTACAATTGTGAATTAATGATTTCAATGCCGACTAATTCCTTACTAAATTTAAGTATGTTGTGAATTTTTCGCAGTTTTGTGGGCAATTCTATTGTGGATAATCTGCGAACAAAAAGATGTATGATAATTTTATTTGCTGATCGATTGCAATGAACATAGAGTGAAAATTATGCGGTCAATGGTGCAATTGTATGGTTTAGTTGGGTAGAGATTGTTGAGGAGTGGACCGTCGACATAGGGAGAGGTGAAGGTTAGCGCGATAACAGCGCGGCGCTGACTATTCGCTATGCATCCGGTCATCGAACATGGTCACTTGCATTAGCGTTGACCGATATGACGTTACTCCTCACAGTAGAATGACCGCTGGTGGTTGCATAAGTTTACAATGCATAATTACGAATTAGGAATCATTTATGATGTGTAATCGAGTTTATTTTGTTTTCTTCAGGGTTTCAAACAAATAGGATTGAAAAATTCACTTCTAATATTAGCAGAATTTATGTGATTCGATTTATTCGATTTTAATTTCCCACTGATTTTAATTTCAGTATATATTTTGAGTTATCTAGAAATAATTTTTTTTATTTTATTCCCTAACGCTGTTGTTATTATTTCACAATAATCTATTTGCTTTTATTATATATTTGAAGTTTCATCATTATTTCCACTTATTTAAGTTTGGAAGAATCTGTTGGAAGAGATATCATAGCTCTAGGAAATTGCAATTTATCGGGAGTGACATTTCTGTGGCTGTTATTATTTGTCGATCGTCATGGTGAAAAGCTTTTCGCGATCGCATACATCTTAGAAAGGATTTACAAGAGATGGTTTCCTCTCATTAATAGGATCGTTTGATCGAATCTTTATGCACCATTTAGGCTTCTGCTTATAGAGTGAAACACATCGCATATTAAATCAATCCGTTCTCGAACATGTGCCGCATATTGGGACGGGTCTACAACCTAATCTGCATAAATAATCACCTCGTACGCCTCATCAATGAGACGCATTTATATTTAGTTGATCTGTGTCTGTCTAAGCATCTGGTATTCGTGAGGGAGAAAAAATGTCATATTATTTCGCATATCAGTTCGCTGTTTGATTTTTCATATCCCCTCCTCCTCCTTCCTCCTCGTTGCTTTGTTTCTCGTCGGTGCAATCGTGGGTTGCCGATAAGAATGGGCAGTTGTCTATGTTTGCTGCTGGGTGAAAGTTTGCGCGATAGACATTGGTTTCGTTTGCTCTCTGCGGATATTTGCGTAACGCGAATATTCAAGCCAACTAGGGGTTGTATTTGTTGAGCGTTTATAGTACACCTGCTCATCCACTACATATATACTTTTCAAATTTTAGTGATTTTCGGAAATCCACGTATGTATACTTGTCCACTGCTCATGTTTTATTTACTTATTTTCTACTCAGCGTTGGCGCTTTTGCCTCATTCTTCCCTGAAATCTCATGATTTTAATCTGAACTCAGAAATGTTTATTTTTAAACGTCTAAAAGGAAGTTATAACATTTAAACAAGGTTGTTCTTGTTATATCTATGCATGAGGGTGCTTAAAGAATAGTGTTTTTATCTTTCAAGGTTACATTTAATATCTCTTTAACTACATTAAAAAAGAATAATTTCCTACTCTAAAGGAAACTCTCTTTATTTATCAGATTTGTAAATTAGGTGATTTTATGGAATGTAATTAAAATACAGCCGGAAATAAATTTTTTTTCTATAGTTGTAAGCATCGGTGGTATTATAAATCAGATTTTCGAAAGCGTAAAGGTAGAGTAAACTCAGATTGCCATTAAATGAGAAAGGAAACGATGAATTCTGATATTCATTTTCTATAGTGCGAGTTAGTTTACGGTGATTTTGTTTACATTTCGACGAGCACTTTTTCCACCGCATATTATACGTCCGCAATGTGCCTGCTGTTAGTTCATCAGTGGACTGAATTGCGTTGATGAGCGACTCGGGACTTTGACTGTACTGGGAATTTATTCAAATATTTCATTGGAATTGTTTATGTTCATCCCTTATTATTAATCGATTATATCTCATTAAGTGAATGAAATTAAATGAATTGAGCTAGAATATGAATTCATTTAAATATGTATAAATTTTGCATTTTCACTATTAAATGCAATAAATGTAGTGGGAAGTAACTGAACTCAGAAGAACTAACTCAAGAGTGAATTATTATTGTTGGAGTGGTTCGATTTTCGTTTATGAGATAATAGCAACTTGAAATTCCACTTCAAAATTTGAACGTTTGAAAAATATTAGCATAAAAATTCTTTAGGTCAAGAAAAAACAAGCGAACACTCAAAGTGAAGCGAATATATCAGTTATATTTTCATATAATTATATCCTTATAAGCAAGAATGGGATAAGGAAGGAATAAGGAAAGAAAGAAATCTTGTCGATTAATTATGGTTTAACTATTGCGAATGAAGGAATCCTTTTCAAGAAATTTTAATGACTTTTATTGACAGTTAATTTTGCCTTAAGATTTTACCATTTGGAATTAATTTTTGGTCTGATAAAAACTGAGTACGTATAATCTATGAGCTATAACAAATCCTCATATATTTTTTCAGCATCTTCTCCGCAATTATTAAATACCTCTGTTTTTATTTATTTTTCATTGAATCGATTAATGTTAATGCTATACGCTATCAGAATTTTTAGTGAAAACGACTCTCATCAACCCACAATATTACATACCCCTGCATAATATGGTGTACTTATCCCTCCCGCCATCTCCAGTATCCTGAATACCACCTTCTCCTCACTCCCTACCATTATTTTTACTTTTGACTTCTTCCTTATTCCTTATCTCACCCATAATGTTATTACGATTATTTTTGCTTTTCAATTCCCATAATTTTTAATTTTTCCTTTAGTTTTATCGTCATTTTTATTTCTACCATCTTTGAAGCCATTGCCGCGCATCACCAAAATTGGCGATTGTATTTGCTGCAAATCGTTGCTTAATATAATTTTTATGCTTTTTTTCGTTTTTCCGAGGCGTTCTTTTTGTTAGGATAAAGTACATCTGCATGAAATGCAAGCTATCCTTGCAAAAAAAGAAGTGCAAAATGCAAATGACCATTGCAGAAAATGCAAAATGCAACTATCATCTCTTGCGGTGAACAAAAAATTCACTTATATATTAATGTTGCAAATGTGCAAAATGTGTTGTTGAAACATATATAGGAGCAATTTTTTTGTGCATTTTTTATTGTTCTATGATTATTCATTGGAGCAGGAGGCCGGAAGTGAGGTTTTTGTTGTGAATTCTGCTTTATTTGATCTATTCTGGAACAATATTTTTGGAGGTTATGACATTTACACCTTTCTTCGAGACTGTGTCAAATTTTCCTTCGCAAAAAAGCCATTATGCCAATCAACGTGACGTCTTTATGTATGTGTGGTTGAGTTTGTCTGTTTGTCGGATAGTTTCAGCTAAGCAATCTCTCTATGGTTAAAGCGATGGAATTTGTTCAATGGAATGCCACAAGGGATGACTTCCTGCCGCAAAATTTGCCTTGACCCATTAATTTTTGTGGTTTATAAGCATCTTAAAATGAGCGACCGGAATTTGCATGCATCAGCATTGACTGAGTTATTGAAAAATGAATCTTTCGTAGGATTTTTACGAGGTGGTAGCAAGCTAGGTTTGGAAAAAAATGTTTCACAAATTTGTTGGTGAAAAACAATTGAATACAAAGATGTATATTGTTGAAACATTTGTAACATACTCTCCATCGTTTCTAGTACCTCGCACTTTTATAATTGTGAAAGGTGTCCGATTTGATTTCGTTAGTTTATCAAAGAAATATATATATTTCATTTTAGCAGCACTGAAGCTCATTTAATGTTCGATGATGTGGTCTTTGGTGGGGACGTTAGAAGTTCCATTGGAATTGATTGTATGAGCTGTTTGATTATTACAGTTGAGAATCACATGGTTTTATATAGTATACTGTCGAGTGATAATTTTTTTTCAGCTTAGGTTCCATGCTTAGGGGAAGGATTAAAGGAAGAGGATAAAAAATAGTAAAATATATATCTCCTAAATTTCGACATCACAAAAAAAACTTGAATTACCGGAAAAACGTCTACACCTTCGAAAATAGCCCTTTTTCTCATATATAACTGCGTTTTCTGAAAAAAAAAAGAATTTTTATCGAAACATCTAAACATCTAAAATTTCAAATCACTCCTTCCCGTCCCCACTTTCAAGAAAAGACTTATATGGAAGCATAAATTCATTGAATTTTCAAATCATCAGTGCAATAATTAAGCGACTATAAAATTCTAAAAAATTGTTGGCAATGAATATGATATTTCGAATAGTATTCTCTTTGTATTTTTTTTTTCTCAAATTTCTCTTTCTATATACCATTTTTTGTTATCCTCCTTTTGGTCTATGTAAATAAATTTCATATTATATCATAGCAGACATTTTTCTATCTTTTATGGGAATGTTGTTGCAATTAGTTTCGACCAAACTGCATCAAAAGCATAAAGAAACGCTCTTTTACTTCGTCAGTATTTCACTGAATTGAAAGTCTTCTTTTTTCTCACTATATGATGAGCCACTTTAGTCTCCTTCAATAATCTTCTTTACTATTTCTTGTTGTAAAGTTTTATCACTAATCATTTTTACCTCATCTTTACTATTAACGCAGTAGAGTAATACAGTAATTCAATAATAAGAAATAGTCAATAAATTAACCAATGAGTATCTTTTTCTCAGTCATTTTTTTATTCATAGTTTATTTATTCCATTGTATTTACTTCTTTGAAATATATTTATTTTGTTATTTATTTATTGATTTTATTGTTGTTTTCTAAAATTACTCCTCTAAAGTTAGGAAATGTCATTACTGAAAGGGGGGAAAAAATGCTGTGATGCAAAGTGCCAAATGATACGTTTTGTTTTTGAATCAATGAATTGTGTAAATTAGTGGGAAATTTTTCTTTAGAATTTACAATTTGCAAATTACTAGTAATTGCTATGATAACATTTTACTTACGTCTAGGTTTGCTTGTCTGCCTCTCTATCCGATAATTGGAACACCGAAACAACTAAAGTTGGAATTCCAAAATTTGCACTAGAAATTGTTCGCCCATGTTAACGTATCAGACCGATCATCAATGCGGAGATCGGAGATATCACCAGAATTACTTCAATCAGTCAGCTTCGAATACTCTTGCTTTTTATGGTTAATGAGTTGGTGCTATTATGAAAGAGATCGACAGGTACATGTTTCCATATGCAAACATATGATGTTCCCATGATAGGCGATTGCGAAAAAAAAGTACAAACACACACGCATGAAGCAGTTCTCTTGTAGTTGGCGTCGTTGATAACTTTGCTCGGAGGAATTTCGCTCGAGATCGAAAATCAACAAAAATGATTATAATATACTATTAGGTACACTTGAAGTGATCAATTCTATTAACGCAATATTTAAAGCGGTTTATTGCATTAAAATGGAACAAAAGAAAAGATGAAAGGACTTTAGATCTATGCGTGCACTTATCCATTTATGCGCTTGCCCAACTTGTAATTTGCTCATTTAGGAAAGAAGAATTATAAATCCATTTTTTTGTTCTAATAACGCTTAGAAGTTGGATATCACTCCATCAATAATAAGTCGAAGATTTGGATTAACGTTTACATGAAGATTTGTAAGACAAATAGATAGATGGATATATTTGAGGAAGCGACCTACAAGCTATTTCTTCAACTTTTGTTTTGAGTCACAACGGAACGAGTTGGTCACTTGCGTGAAATGATAAAAAACAAATGCTATCAAAGAATAGGATAATGCGGAATGAAATAACGATTGATAGCAAAGTTCTCTCTTTTTCCTAGAGGGTTGCTTTCGCATTTCCTCATGGCTGAGCATTCTTTTCTTGCTTTGCAAAAGTCCGTTATGACGGTATCATGCCTATGCTAATATATGTTTGTCGGTGATTGTTTATATTTTCGGTAACTGCCGAGAGTTTAAGTTGTCCATCTATTGCAGGTTCCTATATCTTACGTGAAGTATTTTGCAAAAAATCGGATCAAAGTTCCTTGATCTTAGGCTGAGATATCGATCGCATAGGAGAAATCATAGACGCATACAATAGTGCATGCGCCGCTACGCCTCGTCCCCCTTTGCTCTGACAGACCGCTTTACTGGCCAAGTCACAGAAACATAGTACGCCAGGTAATTGAAAATAGACTCGCACCTTGAGCGCTATGAAAAACAGAAGACGAAGAAGTGGGTAGTAGACACGCACCTTTGGCGCTGGGAAGAGCAAATGACGAAGACATGGCTAAAAAAGTCATGCCTTCTGCATACTATGAACGGAAGGGTAAAATATGTGTCGATCTTCTATTATTACACGGATTCTTGTTACTCTTCTAAACGTTTATAATAAAATCAACATCAGTTGAAAAAGTGGTGATGGGAAGGGGGGCTACCGCCTCCTTGAATCCACTGCTTTGCAGCCATGCATGATACAATAGAAAGGGGCGGAGTGGCGCATATCTGCGGTTATGCAGGGAAAATTTGTGATGGAATATATTAAGAGTGCAGAATATCTTGAAAATACGTGATCGGAGTGGAACGGAATATTTCTTCAGCAACGCTCTTGAGCAGAGAAATGTAGTTGACAAAGAAACAGTGGAATGAAGAGGAAGTTGCAAAAAATGAAGGTGGCGATTTGCTAAATTTTCTCATCGGATCGGACAACATTTCCACGAATCCACTATCCTACCGGAGGCGTTCCACTGCAGCAAAAGTTCCACCTCAGTTCACCCAAAGGGAGATGAGATATGGTGAAGAAAGCGTTTCCGTATTATGTAGATCCCAGTAAGTGAACCACTGAAGCTAGTGTTTCAGAGTTTGGTGGGTATAACTACAGCAGAAGGTAGCCTCTTTTACCATATATCACACTAACGCCTATTCATCAAAAAATAACCGTGGGCATTTAATTTCGATAAAATATACAAATTTTTTGTATCCACTAGTTTTTCATTGCTTGCCATATGGAATAACGAAAGAAGGCATTTTATGTCCGGAAGATTTTTAATGCAGGTTGAATTAATTTGCATATATAGGTTTTATTTTGCGGGATTATTATTAATTTATGTAGGCGAGAGAATACGAAAAGCGCATATCGTTTCCGTCATGTTAGTGCGCTTATCTGTTTCTTTCAATTTCATTTTCACATTCAAAAGTGAGCATTAAAGATTGTGGCAACAAGCTGATAAAAGTGTCGATATAGGCGTATAGAGGTAAAAAGGTCGTTAACTATGAGCATATATGAAGATGTTTTGCTTCTTAATAGAGGAAATCCCTCCCGGTGTCTATCGAGGTGTGTCTGCTCTCATCAATCATCTCAGGTTGGTACCACTGATTAATCAAACGCAGCAGTGTTACTTCAATTTATAGCCTAGCTGTTTAATTGGTGAGTGCGGAGCCAAAGCTCATGCGTTGCATTAATGATTTCGGGCAACGATATGTGCGTCGTGTGTGTGTGTGTATGTGTCTGCGCATATGTGTGCATATGCGGTGTTTGTATGCTTCAAAATTAAGTCCTCTTTTTTGCATTCGATATTTGATAATCATTTGTGAAAATACAAAATGATTTTTTTGCGTTTCGCAATGAATTTTTATTATCGCCATCTCATGATCACTTATAAACTATTGCTTATTTATCATTTTGTTGATTCACAAGCGTCGAATATTTTTTTTTCCAGCCACCTTATCAAAATGCCGAAAGCCTACACCGCTCACTATAATGTTCACTTTCGAACCATCACAGTTGTTTTCGGTTGTAGACTGTAACCTTTGCAAGTTTACATAAGAGTTTCTTAATATCATTTAGAGTCAGTTTTTAGTTTCATATTTGTTGATCTATAGTAGATGAATTTGATCACGTCCAGCTCGCAACGAATATTTTATTGTACTAGGACAGATTCTCCACCATAAACGCTATTTTAATCTGTTTCCTAAAGGCACTTCCTAAGATTTCTTTTAATTCTTCAATGTTTTTGTTTTGGTATATATATATATATATATATATATATATATATATATATATATATATATATATATATATATATATATATACATGAAGCATGTAAAGATACATATACATCATTTAAATGCTTTAAAGTAATCGAAATTGCGTTCACGAACGTAGCCGACGCTTGAAGGAAACACACCCTATCGAAGGTACATACCAAAAAATTTAAAAAAAAAAGATGTATTTTATACGTAAGTACGCAGTCAAACATTAAACAATGCTCAGAGTAGACTTCAATTTATACTGATAAGCGTTATCGGCGATGTAGACGTTATAGTGTTGCTCACGTCCTTTGCTTCCTGCCCGTCGTTTATCAACACACTAAGCGGCGCTACATCGACCGCTAACACTTCTTTTGTACATTTTCGTCCACCTTCCTTCCTTCCATCTCCCCCCACCCCCACATTTCGACCCTCCAGCTGTTCCATTGAAAAGGTGAAATTTGAAGTATTCTTTCAGCCTTACGACTCGTAGGTGCAATATTTTGCACATTAAAATTGCCCATCCTCGACGAACTGAGAAGAAATATAAGTTGTTGCTGCCATCTTCTTTTATGTCTTTGCTTTTAAACGGAACGATATTTATAACGATATTAGATATTCATAGATTCTTTCGATATGTCATTTTTCTTTTTCCAGTTATTTCAGATGAATATTTGTGTTGTGTGATTAATTGCATCCTTCGTATTTTATGATAGACGAATAATGTGGTATATTCAAAACTTGTTGGTCAATAATTTATGAATAAAAAATTCGCCTTATGGTAACAATAATTATCACTGTAGGGAGAAATTAACTGATGGAAGCTTCGATATAGCACAAATTGTGCTATTTGTAACACAAAGGCGAATGCATCAATTTGTTTGTGTTCTTTTAGTGGAAACATATAGATCATGAGGCGCAAGAATTTCGTCGACATTTGCAACTAATTTGTATTTTTCTTATCATGTTTTCATATATATATATATAAATCATAACTCATGGTTCTATATATATATATATATATATATATATATATATATATATATATATATATATATATATGTATATATACATATATGTATATATATAGAACCATGAGTTATGAATTAAAGGAATTCATATAAGTTTCGTATAAGTCGTATATCTATGCCGTATCCAAATCCCGCACACTTGGACATCGCAGTTGGACTTGCAACGGAATTTTCTACCACAGTTTTATTTTTCATTAATTAAGAAAAGTGGCGTTATTGAGTTGGTACGGGTTATTCGCCTCTCTCGTAGCAAGCGATAACCACAACGTCTCATAACATCTAATGGCAATAAAACAACTTGGTAGGCAGGCTGCAATAGATATATATGTCTATTCATTCCAATGAGATGATCGAATCATTAATGTATTCGTGCAAAATTCATTCGTAAAGTATGTAAAAGACAAAACTTTTTGTTAATCACTATAGAATTGTGTAATATGTACGTGCACATTGATATGATATGATATGATAGCATCGGCTTGTTGATGTGATTGAAATGCGCTTATCAAATATAATTCACTTTTTGTCGTTGATAATCAGAAATATTGAATGCACTTTTGAGGATATCATTTTGAAGAGATTACTATTTTCGCTCTTTTATGATTTCAAAATTGTGAGAATTGCTTTAAGAAATTACTTTATGTACTTTATACTTATATTTACTTCATACACACTTACCGTTTACTTCATATACGTTCTCATATCTCTAGTATTTCATATTTCGTTCTCGTTTAATCGTATATCGTTTCCGGAAATTGAAATTGAGATTATTTTGTTTGTAGGTATCTTTTCTATTATTGTGATATCGTTGTGGTTGTTTTTTCTTTGGCTGTAACGTCAGAACTGCATCTCAACGTCGAAAAAAATTACAGGTTTGATTTTTCATCGTTTCTCTCTAATCATCTTTATCAGTTATTCATTTTTTGGTTTATTCGTTTATCTGTGTAATATTCCCATTGAATTTTATACGCTTTTATTTTTCTATGTTATTGTTATAACATTAACACTCAACTTTTATTATTCAACTAGTTAGTTTGGCTGTATATTTTAGCTCGAAGTTATGATGAAGGTAAGTGATCAAGAAGGTGCGAATAGAAATATAAGAGAAAGGAGGATTTTATGGATTCATTTATCCTTCAGTATTCATCTCTTATTTCTTCATCGATGCATTGCAATAAGCTAAAAAAATACAGCAATGTAGCCCTCAATTGATATTGCCATATTTAGATAAGAATAACTTCTAAAACAGCGCATCTAAAAATCCGTTGTATACGGCGATTTTGTCTCGAATAATTTACATTTCATCATTTCGTAATAAATTTCCAATCTATTCGTTAGATCGAGAAGCTCCGCTCTTTTCAACTTAAAAGAGGAAAATGGGTAAGAGGAAAAAGGGAAGGAGGGGAGGAGCGGGACGGGTGGGAGGGAAGAAGGGGTAAACCTGAAAGCTGAACCATATTTCGATTGCCAACCATAGACAACCAACCACTGATGTTTTGAACGACCGCTTTATAACCACCGTTTGGGAGGCCAAAATTTGTCGATACATCAGTGGTGGAATATTAAAGCGATTGCGAGCGGCTACTTAAGGGGTACGCTTGTTGCATTCTATTTGAATAATTTTGCCGCTTATGGTACGCGTTTTTTTGGTTCGAAACGTCCAACGCTATTGGATTTCATGAGGCATTTTTATCTTTCTCTCTCTTAAAAACAAAAAGAGATTATTTGTAGCTGAAAACGTAGAAATGGAATTCGGTATTTCAATTTTATTTATATATATTTCAAAAAACCATTCATTTCCGTCTTGAAATGGTCTTAAAAATCGAAGTACATAGAGATTTTGTTAGCAATTTATTCAGCGCATTTTAAATTTCATTCCCACGTTCACCTTTAATTCGCTTCCATTCATAATATAAAATTTAAAATTTCCTAAACGCTGAATAAATAATCGATTTAATTCTTGTTAGTTGCGGGAATAAATCCTGAGAGTTGTCGAATCCTCGGAAATAACTTTTCTTCCGAAAATTTTCCAGGAATATTATCCACGAAAAATAGTATAAAAAATCCGAAGTATTTTTCCTTAGTTAAATCTATGGAGAGAGAGCGAGCGAAAGATCTTCCGCCATTGAATCTTTAGACCCGTCATATTTTCTGCAAATAGTTCACCTCATCCTCCCACCACCTCTTAAACTTCAAAAAAGAAACTACCATCCAACAGATTTGATTTTTGAATTCTACACTTTTCTGTCAAGTACACGTGGCTTATTTGTAACTCTCCAGATAGTAATATCATTTATGATATTGTTGCTTTATTAATCAAATATTGACATTCCGCCCACATATGTACGTTGACATGTTTGTTTCTTATCACTGACAACGATAATATGATAAAAGAGGAGAAATAACTTAGCATTGAAATGACCAACATAGAAAAATGTTCTCCACTGATAACGAACAAAAAAACTCTCTCTTTAAAAGAAGGAAAATGCGCATTTTGGTATGACACTTCTTCATTTTTCTCACTGTGGCTCTTAATAATATGTGCAGAAATCAATGGATCAGTTAGATAATTTCTGTATCGAATGACGGAGAATCGCCTACGAAATGAACGAATTTGCCTCAAATTTTAGTTACTTCGTAAAGTATCTTTCATCGAATTGAAAAAAATGCTCAATAATAAAATACTTTTTAATTTCTTCAAACTATAATTTCCATTCATTGAATTTTTCCATCTTTTTCCTGAAAAAAACAAGATGAGAAATGAAATTTACTAGAAGACCTCAGTGGGAACATAAAACGGATTTTTATTTTTCTTTTTATCCTCTTTGTTTTTAATAAGGGCAGACTATGGCAAATAGCGCATTTAATATCCAAGCATTAATGTGATTGAAATCACTTTCATTCATGATGGCTGCCGATATCATTGGCCATATTCAGTAGAGGTGTTGGTGGATTTCTGAAATAATGGCTTTGTTTCAAATTGGAGTTTGTTTTATGAAGATAATTTAAACTATCTTTTATATTGCCTAATTCTTATGGATTCATAAATTTTGTCTTCAAAAAAACATTGTGAAGTCGACTTTTCAAAAATACTTTTGTTTTTCGATATCGTTAAATATAGCTGTAGTAATACGTAAATAGATGAGATATTCTCGAAGCGTGAAAGTTATTCCAAAGTGGAATTAATTTCACAACCTGCTCATTATTTATGAATATTTCTGATATGTCAATCAGATACAGCCGATTTTATGATACTTACATTTCCAAGTATATTCGCTAATAGCGTTAATTTTTGTTGCTTTAGAATCCAGAAATGGGGGAATGGATGCAGCTGCGGCGTCAGGATCGTAATTTCTTTGCCTTATTATTTCATCAATTTTCCAGTATTCTCATATGATGGCTCAGAAGTTAGCCACGTTTCACACCTCAATACGAAGCAGTTTTTTTTTTCAGTTACTCTATAAAACATCCTCTTTCGATGATAACTGCTTGTTGAAATCTTCCTCTCTCTTTCATTTTTTATTTGTTTCATATTAAATGATATTTTCGGCTTCTACCAAAGAAATCCTCTAAAATCCAAGTGTAATTTTATCTCAACGATTATTTTTGAATGCCTATTGATGGAATTATTGGTTGCAGTTATGTTTAAAGAAATAAAAATGTCCTAAATTGCACAGATTTCTAGTAGTTTACTCCCCTTCCTCCCCCACCTCACCCTCTCGGTACTTTCTTTTCGAATCCCCCTCCCCCACCCTCTCGGTACTTTTTTATCGAAGACTGCATTCATCAACTGTAGTGATAGGCAAAAGGGAATCGATGTCCACTTAAACGATATGAATTGTATATCACAACAAGCGAATAAGGGTTGCAGCTAACCACTAGAGATTCTTTCAAAGGCAATTTCTTTGTGCAAATACGTTGATGTGATGCTTGCTCATGCATTATTGATGAACGTATGCGCACAAAAATGCGCGAGAAGCTCTCGCTTATAATTTGCATTTGATAACGCTTCTCTCTTTCTTTCTTTCTCTTGATGGCTCCGTCTCTCCCTCTCTCTCATTTCCCATTCCCACTCCCTCTCTCTTTATTTCTTTCTTTCTCTCGATAGCTCCATCTGTCCCCCTCTCTCATTTCCTATTCCCACTCTCTCTCCCTTCCTTTCTCCCGACGTTTCTCTGTCTTTTTATATTTTTACTTCTATATTCTCGGTGCAGATTTCATTCACTTTCAAATGTCAATATTCTCTCGTTGTGTTTGACAACGTTTGCAATATGAATTCATCATTTTGTGAATAAAATATGTGCTAAACTAGTATTATCGTAATTTGCTGTTTCCTTTTTGCGAAATCAGTCGATTCTATTCTAGCGGAGATGCTTTGAAGATTAATTAATGCAGTCAGTACCCGCACGTTTTGATAGCGTTCATTTCCCATTCCCTTCTCCTGTGGTAAGGTTTATTTCCCATTCCCCTCCTCTGTGGTAAGGTTTATTCCCAGTTCTCCTCCCCTGTGGTAGGGTTTATTCTCCGCTCATCTTCCTCTGCCCATTTCCTCTCTCTCTGCTTCCTCCTCGTTTGCTTCTTCCTCTACTTTCAAAGCTAGATCATTGTAAGGAAATGGGGAAGAAGAAATTACAATTTCAATAATTAATCCAACAAACTTATTTTCCTCATTTGTTATTTGCTTTATATTCATTTTTTACTCTTTTACTTTATTTCTTTTATTTATAATTTTCAATTTATAGCCATAAGTTTGTTTTAATTTTAATCGATCATTTCGACTGAATGAATTTTTTACGTAAAAGTCGGATCGATGAAGTTATTTTTTGATCGTCGGATCGAGCTCATTTTTGAGTTTAGAATATTGCCTTCATAGAGTTCGTTGATCAAAGATCACTAGCTGTTTGCTTAGCCATTCATTTATTCCACGTAGACGCTGATTTGTTCTCAAAATGAGTTTCGATCATAAAGGGAATCCAATTGAATGTTTGGCATTTAAGCTATGAACAATAATCTAGCTATGAACTTCACCATATTTTAGTGAAATTCATGACTTTATTTGAGAATATTGAGCACCTTTTTGCTGAATAAACTTTAATTGATAATTGCTTGCATGAAAAAAATCTATTTCCATCCACTCCAAGTAGAACCATTACTCGTTAAACGAACAATTACTCTTTAAAAAACTCATACCCCCGAGGTTTTATTTTCAGCTAATACGGTATAAAAGAAGAAGGACTCATTTTGTAGAAATGGCTTAGTCATTTTAATGTATTCTCATTAAGAAATGCATTTATTGATTCATCATGACGCTTTCATTAAATAGCCGCAGTGGTATTATCGCTTAATTCGAATGGCACATTCTGTTATATTTCTATTTCTATTGCTTTATCGCTATTCGCTACACTCCAAGAAGAATTCATCGTTACATCGTTTCTTTAACGAAAGTTTATATTTCCTATATAGGCATTCTTGCCGGCGTCTGCGACAGAAAATACCGGCATGTACAGATTTGCTGCTTCATCTATCGACTTGTTGTGTAAATTTGGTACGTTAGGTGTATATTTGGCAATTTGGGTATATATTTGGCACTCTCGGCGTAAGTTTGATATATGTTTCAAATAAAGATTTGAAATTTTTAGTACAGATTGGATGTTTGCAATACATGCTTAACTTCTAATGAAGTTAATTTCAATGACTTCATATTTCGCATTGAATGAATGAAATTTGACTCTATACACTTCCTTATAATCTAAACAATAGTTAAAATTCATTCAGAAGTAAAATAGATGACATTGGAAGATACAAAAGGTAGGATTACTACTGAAGTAGTAATTATAGAATTTTTAATGAATACATTTGTGGAACGAATAACGAACAACATAAGGGTAGCGTATGGCTTAGTTAGCCTGCAAACGCCGAGAAGGGTTAGCAATTGCCTAAATTAATCGTCCTGATCTTCACTTTCTCGTCCATCTCTTCTTCGTCTTTCTTGTTCCTCCCCTCCTCCTCCCCTCTCCACCTCCTTACCAGCTTCTATTGGTTGATCCCGTTTTGCTAATTCGAATTATTCGATTTTTTCACATTTGAAGTTAGAAATTTCTGCGAATATATGATAAAAATTTGGATTGCAGCCACATTGAGAGGATATTTTGACGCGAATTTGAACACATAACGGCGTCTCAAGATGATTTTATTTATTGTATGCCGTATAAACATTACGCACTCACTTATGTGACAATATTCGATGACGTAAACGTGAAACCATTATGTTACATGTTTTTTTGCCACCTTCATCTATCACTACTGAATCAATATAGTTGGAAATTTTATGAAGATTAAATTTTCGTTTCTCAGATTTCTCTATTGGTGGAAAAATTCATTGGAAATTTTCCCTTCAAATATTTATTTAAAGAGAGAAAAACTTAAGAAACATAAAATTATCTTCGAAATCACAAATTCTTAAATGGGAATAATTTCTTAAATATATGGAAGACCTCAGTTCACTTCGCAAATATCTAAGACCTTATTTTTAAGGTCTTAGAAAATAGAAGTTCCTCTCCTCTCCTCCCTATTCGCCTCATCTCTCAAAGACGATGAAGGATAAGACCTTATTTTTCTCAAATATATGTCTCAAATATATCTAAGACCCTCTCAAATTACTTCTGTTTAAACGAATATAGAGGCTTAAAATCATTTTTTTTTTCAATGTGAGAAGTATCAACAAATATCTAAAATGAAATGAAATTTGCATTTCGCCTTCTGAAAGATTTTCTATGCAATTTAAATCTCCATTGTTATATGCAAATTGTTCGACTGTAAGAGAATAAATAAATAATATTCCATTGGAAACGAGAACTTCATTTCTGAAACAAATAATCTAATATCTCTCAGAAAATCTTCAGAGGGAGAGAAGGGAGGAGGGAATACAGTGGTTTGATGAAATTGAAAATCATCAATGATATTTCCCGTTCTCATCGATTCATCCACTCAAACTAAGAATTGGTCGTTTTGTGATGTCTCCAAGCTAAATTTATCCTTATATGAACCTATGTGTGCACAATTATACTACTTGACCGGTTGAGGAATTTTCTTAGCGCAATTTTTGCATAATGAAACAGAAATTTTTGGGAACGGTGATCGTATAAAATGCGGAAATTATTGTTGGAGAATTGAGCTGCGTTGTTTAAATGAGTTTAAAAAAAGTGCCCAGTACAAATTACGCCTAAAATTTGGAAAAAATTTGAGAAATTATCTTATTATCTTATCTGTTATCCTGAAAAATTATCCATTATTATCTTTAATAGTGGATTCTCTCTTCTAGTATCCCTAACGAAATGAAATAGCGTTATAATTGCAAACGCTACAATCTATAATCTAATAGGGATTGTGCTAGAAAATATTCTAGGAATAATTCCTCTCTCATACAATTTGCCTTCATCCTTTATTCGTTTCAGTAATTTAACTGTTTTATCCGCCGAAATCCTTCAGTTCTATTCATTTTGGCCTTAATAGTTTCGATTTTAGAGGGTTATTTAAACTGTTATTTCAAAAATGCCCGAAGTTCCGTTATTTCTCATTGATTAATAATTTTTTCCTCACATATATTTAGACATTAAGTTTTACTCTTTCATAATTACAATTATTGCGTGGAATATACGATGGCATCTTTAATATTAGTTGTCACATTGCTGTATGCAAAAAAAATTCTTTATGAATAAAGTAATTAATTTTGTAGTATGACATCGACTTGAACTATATATTTGGCTATACGAGGCGCGCGACCTTTAGTCGAACTTATTTCTACGAAATCTCTTTTGCCTGACCTTTGGTCGAACTCTATATGCCTTTGAAATAAAAGTTCTTTGAGGCGATTGTCTAAAGACCGTTTGGTATGATCAAATTATCCCTATTTGTTGGATATTTTCATTGGCGGCGAGCGTATCAAATAAGCAATAGATTATGCGACAACCAGATGGTTGGCCTAAGAGTACAATACGCATCAGCCAGCAGCCGATCGAGTGAATAGTGTTAACGCAGTGCTCTTGTCAGCAATAAGCAGCTAGTTGCTCACCAATCCACGTTTTTGTTCGTTTTCCGCTATTTTTGCACTTTTACACCGTTCTAGAGGTGTGTATTGATCTCTTATTTCGAATATTTTATTGACGTGAGAATGCTTAATAAATTCTCTTCTTTTTATTATTCTAAAATTCCCGAATAAATTTTCTATCGTTCATTTTAGATATTTTTTGCATTTACCGATAAGATTTATCGTGATGGTTCGGTCTTTTTCTGTATAAATTGTAGACTATAGGCGCTTATAAAAACGATTGGATAATTTCATCCCTAATGCGACCGCAGTTATTAGAAAGTATAGTAAATATAATGCACACCATAAGATGGACGGTGTACTTACCAATTTTCACTATAATCGATTAACTTTTGGAACTTATGAGTTATGGGTAATTAAGGTAAAGTTATAGGTAATTAAAGGTGTTAAACAAAGTTGTTGTACATATTGTGAAACTAGGAGGGACTGATTATATTTGGCAGAGTGCAGCCCATGAATAAATGAACGTTTTATGAGAAATTTGTATGAGCTCAGCAGTTACATGGAGGATAAATGCCTCATTTTTGCATACTTTATTAGTTGGTAATAATCTATGAAACTGTTTTTTCTTAAACGAGCTTGATGCTGATGAATTAATCGAATTATCTTGTCAGTCAAACAAGTCCTTCATTGTTCTCTACCGTAAGCAATTTCTACCCGTGGAATCAGAATAAATATTTACCTGTGCAAGTGTTCGCAAAAGCTTGCTGCGAATACAAAAGTCGAGAAATGACTGACAACCGAAATTGGCGTTAATTCTTTGTCTTATTTTCCCTAGCGTAGTTCATGAATATGCTCAACACTACTGCTCGTTAAAAGTTAAGGTATTTCTTTGTTTGTAAAATTTATTGCCAGTTTTATATCTTTTTACGTAATGTTTAGCCAATCATTTTATGGCAATGCGCTCAGGTAAGCCTCCGCTATAATATCCTATTATTTCAATGAAATTATAATAAATAGTTCAGTGATGAGGCAGAAAATATTATCGTAGAATCTTATCATATTGCTTCCACATAGTAGAACCTGATGCCGTATTGTTAAAGCTGGTAGGATAAAGGGTATGAACGCTGTTACTAGGCCTATGAAAATTTCACAACTTTATTCATTCTGAATCTCATATAATAGGAAAAATAAGAACATATTTCCGACTATATAGAAAACAGAATTTGTTTTCTAAATTTCTTTATAAAGTTCTCAGCATAGATAACCTTGAAATGGTTGTTGCGCTTCAAATCGTTGGGCATCATCTATCTGTCATCGGCAATCGTCTTCTCGTGAATTTTGCGCAGATCTCCTTCAATAAATCCCGCCTCTTAGGTGACACAGTCGTTGTGGCGATAGGTTTTTTTTAATATGCACCCCCCCTCGAACGTTGTGTGAGTCGACTCACCACCGGTCGATTTCATTACGCTCGATTTTGCGATGGCGCCTTTCGTTTTATTCTATCACTCAAACGTTTTTTTTTTTCACGTAGAACTCGGCAGCTTATAGTTTTGTCTTTTATTGTTGCAAAAATGTATAAAGATATATTTTCTTTCAATTTTCTTTTCCACAAAAAGTTCTCCTAACATATATAATATGTAGCTTTAGACTTTAAAAATTAGCCACCTCAAATTATTTGAATATTGCGCTTCGTATAGTAAACGCTACTTCTTTGGCCTTTGACCTTTGACCTTGTTGTTTCTTTCACGTTTTCCCACATAATTTCCCTTTATTCGTCTCTTTTTCCGCTCAGTAATATACGATTGTGTTAAAGAATTAATTTTGCGGAAATTAAAATATGGAGAATGTATTTTTTGTTATTAATTTAATTAGTTTCATTGGGAAGTATTCGGTTATTTGAAGCAGAATGTCACTGGTATGCGAGATCGTTGCATTTCTATTATTTCCACGAGTTGATTTTACTCCACGATTAGATATTTCAGTGTTATTTTTCCTCACTTCATCTTTTTTTCCTTTCAGTTTTCGTATTGATTACCTTCAAATCTTACTTTTAAATAAACGTTAACGCATCAATGTTGCACTCATATCGAACCCCTTGATATTCAAGTGGTTCGATATATTTCCCATTGAATTAATTAATTAGTAATGGATAATTAGTCTAAAATTTGAGAAAATATTCGACTTCAACCTAGAATACCAATATTTGCATTGTAATATTTTAGTTAAGTTCCATTAACCTAAAATTATTTTTTCTTAAACTTCCGAAGAATTGCGGAGAAAATTTTCCAACGATGAGAACTGTAAGAGAGAATTTTTCCCTAAGAATAGAAATCATATATGGGTAATTAAAATTGAAAGTAAATAAAAGTCTATAGAAAAATTTAGGGGAAAAAGAATTTTTTTTCAGAATTTTAAGTCGAATTACAATTATTTTCGCTAATTTCTTATTGTTATTTGTGTTATCTGTCGTATTTTTTCTATCTCTTTTCTTGCTATCATAACTTCTCCAAAAATTTGTCGTTAATCGTTAATTTATGGTTAATAATATTATCAGCACTTGAAACGAAGATTTTTAGTTCATTCAGGATCGTTAATCTTTCCGGAAACGCTTTCATTAAATTGTTATATTTTTTTACATATAAAAATTGAAAAGCTCAACATCGATATATCTAAACAGCGAGCAATAGCTGCATCATTATGAAGCGAGAATTATTTTTTGCTCAAAATATTCCGTTTCTAATTAAAAAAAGCAGTTTTTTTTCTTCGTACTTTATTCTCTGAGAAAACTTATTTCACCAAAAATAGATAAGAAAATTTCTCCTCCATTTTATATTTTTTGGTTGAAAATCAAACGATATATAATCGATAAGATCAATCGACATTAGTTGTGGGCGAGAATCTTTCCATTAATGAAACATATTTTCAGGATTTAGATAGATTTTCAAGATATAGATAGACTTCCAGGATTTGGATAGACTTTCAGGATATAGATAGGCTTTTAATGCTTTCATATTGCATATTTATAGCTGCAAAGATCATCGGGACGGATGAATGGGATAGGATTAGAGGGAGAAAGAAACCGTATTTCTGGATTTGAATCGTCTATTTCCTCTTTTCGATCCATCCATCATCACCAACTCCAGAGAGAAAATTTGCAAGAAATTATTTCATTGAATTTTTTATAAGTTTATTTTTAAATTTTCTCATTTTTAAAATATATAAGATTATCTTCTCCTACTCGAGTATGAATTTTTTTTTCATTTCTGCCATGTAAATTCTGGCCGAAGCACATAATGGACTGACATTTTTAAATTTAAGGAGGTTACATGAATAGTATGAACTTTGACCTTTATCACTGTTATTTTAGTTTTGGGGTTTACTATAGATGGGGAGCATCGTTTGCTTTTGCATGGATATGAATATTTCAGTTTTTCTACTCAAGTTGATTGCATAAATGTGTATGTAAATATTCACACTCGACACAAGAAGACTCAAAATATTCACAGCAACAAATCAGTAACGGAAAACAACGAATCTATCTCGTTGATCTCGATGGAGAGCTGATCTTAAAAGGCGATCAGTCGATATTGATATGCCATTGTTAAGTTGATCATCGAATTTATGCTCATCTCTCTTCCTAACCATTTGAAGAAAAAAATCATTCAGGACCGTTAATCTTTCCGAAAACGCTTTCCGGAAATCGAAAGCGTTTTTTTCGTAAAGTCTTTGCTATAATTTTCTAAAAGTGAACTTCAATGAGAATATTTTGAATTTAGGTGGGCGTTTAATGAGCGCAAACGGTATGTTAGCGACGATGAACAATTCCTCACATGTCGTCAATACGAGCAATAACAATACCGGCAGCAGCAACGTGAATAGTAGCTCTAGATTGGCAGGTAGACAACATTGTTTTTTGTGTGATTTACCACGATGGCCATGGGCTATGTGCAACGATTATGTGGAACCAGTATGTCGAGGTTGTGTCAATTATGAAGGCGCTGATAGGTAAGTGTTATCAGTTTCTTATCATTTCGACCTCATTGAATATAAATAATATTGTTTAGGATGGGCAGTATGAGTTGAATAATGTAAAATTATCACCGATATTTTGGGAAATGGATGAGAAAAGGGCCTAAATAAGGTCGGAAGAAATTAGTGGGTGAAAGATGGCGTAATAAATAGGTAAATTGATAAAGATGTTAAGGTTTCAAACTTCCCATTATTATTTCATTTCGTGATGGAAGATCTTTGGCAATTATTTTCGGAATCTTTTTTTTCTCATTCCATCCCTACCTCCTTCCCTCTCTTTCTTTCATTTTTGAAGATTATAGATGGAAAATTGTGTCTGAAAATTATCGGTAATCGATCTTCATAGGAATTTGCAATTTAAAAGCTGAGTACGTTTAATTCATTCGCCAAAAGTATACTTCTTTTTTCAGAGATTCATTTAATTATTTGCAGATAACCTTTCAATGAAAATGAACTATTCGAAATTGAGAGTGCTAATCATGATTGCAGAATCGAGAATGTGATCGAGAGTGCACGTCAAATGAAACGTGTTCATGGATTTCCGGTTGGTGAACCAGCCAATGCAGCAGCACCCCTTCGAACGGCTATTAATCAGGTATCATTGATATACTATGTTTCCATATAAAGAGAGCGCGATATCGATATGCTTATTTTCTCTCTTTATAAACTTAAATATTTCCGTCTAAATTTCGCGAAATTTTGACTATTTCTTTAGTTATTTTAGTAAATGAATATTTTCGATAGCATTCATATCATTTTTATCACAATCATTTGTAATCTCAACATGAATTCATTCATTAACTCTGTATATTATTAAAATAGATTCGTAAAACCTTTTGACGTTTCATATTTTGAAAGAATAAACTATCATTTAAGCTACTCTAAGACCATAAACATTTCGATTCACAACATCGGATCTGAAAGTTACATTTGTGCGATATTATTTATTATCCACTTACAGCTAGCTATTTGCAACTACTGGGAATAGGGACGCTTTATGAATATACCTTGAAAATGATAATGATTATAAGAGGGGACTATCGTACCGTATAATTTCTAATAGAATCTCTCCTTCAAAAATGAACTTTAGTGCCTACTTGTGTAATCTAGGCATGAGTGATGCTAAATTAAAATTTTCAATTTGTGTTTATAGATATTTCAGAAGGAGTCATTAATGCAAACCGGAGCCGGTCGTTATTCACCAGCCGTTAATCGTGGTGTTAATCCAACAACGGCTACTGTACAAGCACCTATTGCCCAACAACAGCAACAAGCTGCTGCTGCTGCCGCTGCAGCTGCGGCTGTACAAATGCCACAATTACCACAACTTAATCAGCTTACTGAGGTAACCGCTTCTTTCTCTTAAATTTATTCGCCTATCATAGAAATTAATTTTCAACAAAATTTCCTTATCTCGGCGGATTTCAGTGCGCGGGTGAATGGGAAGGGATCATAGGAATCACGAGATAAAGTTATCGTTATGAATCTTAGGTGGAAGTTTTCGAATATTCGATGATTTTTTTGGGGAAAGAAATTTCTCATCATTGAAGTATATAAAGCAGTCTTGACATATTTTCAATAATTAAGGGAGTATTTATGATTTATTTATAGGCGCTTGTACAACAACAACGTTTTATGAGTTTGGCCGGTAGACAAGCGGGACAATTCACCGCCGAAGAGTTACATGCATTGCAACAACTTCAACGACCTCTTCATCTTCATAATCCGCTCATGCAACATGGCCTTCCGATGGGTAAAATCTCTTAATTTCATCCACAAATTCTGGAAAAGACTTCAAAATTTCTAACTTCATCCACAAAATTTGGAAAAGATTTCAAAATTTCTACGTATAATTGTTTAGCATTATTATTTAAAATACAACAACTGTTCTGTTGAAGTCTTTTTGCCAAACTGGCAGCGAAATAGAGGCGTAACTGATATTGTGCACTTTACCACTGGTTATTTCACATGTCTTCCAGGCGAAAAACTTGGTCAAGTAGAGTACTTTTTATGTTGTGCAATGTAAAGAAAAAAGAAGTTACTATTTTAGTGTCACGAATTTGCATATTTTACAAATTTTCAGTTCTTTTTTTAAATTAAACTTTATTAATTATACTAGTAGATTATACAAGTAGATTATACTAGTAGATTTTAAGTGAAGTAATTATACTAGTAGATTTGATTAATTATAAGTAAAGTAAAAATTACTTATACTATTGTAACCCAGTTTAAGTTCTAAGTTGAAATGTTGAATGAAATTATTATAGGTGTTTTCCCGAATCTTGTTGCAAGTAGTGTCGCTAATTTACTGCCACCGAATGCATCATTAGCTGCTGCTGTGGCGGCTTCAAGGAAGAGAGAGCACGATCTCGATGACGTTAAGCCGGATGTTTATGGTAAAGTGCAACGAGGTTGGTTCTTTCACCACTATGTTTTTTCTATTGTCGTTTTTTTTTCGAGGAAAATGAATGGGAGGAAAATGTTTATACTATTTCCGCTAAATGCTTCAAATAGTCTTTGTTTAGGAGAGGGGGAACAGTCCACTAAAAAATAAATTCGATTATTGCAATGAATGGAAAATTTTCTATTATTATTATCTTTGTATTATTATGAATGTATATGTGCTTTATTTTTTTTTATTTTTTTGTTCTTTTTTCTCTCTTTTTTTGTTCTTTATCTAAGATTTATGTCCACCACCATTGAGACGGTGACATTTGTGACGGCGATGTACTGATAACAACGATGATCTGTCTCGACGCCGAACAATAATAGAAACCAGATAGAAATGCTCTAGTGGCAATAAATGCTGCTGCTGCATTTTTAGGTCGTAGTTGAATCGGCAGAACTGGTTCTATAACTTCCTTCCGATTCTCTCGTTCTTCACTTCTTATGTCTTTCTCTTCGTTCGTTTGCAGCGAAGATTTTTGTCTCTGTCATCATTTTTTCTTATGCATAGTGTTTGTCTCATCGATTTGTTGCTTCTCTACGCTTTCCTTTCGCGTTTCATTCAATATCTCTCGTTAATGTTTTCTCTCTGGTGACTCATTATGAGTATATGCGATTTCCTCGAAGTGACACAACAAATAGTACCCAAGGTGGTACGTGTAAATATCATAGAAAATATTGTTCGTAGAGACACAATAGTAGAGGAATGAAGAGAATATATGAGAGAGTGGGCGAAAATTGGTGTATGCGGCTGAGAAGAGGACAAACGAAGAGAGACATACCGCTGAGAGAATAAATGTGATTAAAAGGTATGGTTGGGGGGTTGATGAAGTTTGTTGACCCCGAATTTCTGTATGTTATATGGGAAGGGAGTGTGTCTTTTTGCCTGTCGAAGACCGGTTCCTGTACCATGTCGAGCGATGGTACAATCCCGAAGCTCGAAAAGACCGACGTTTGCTCTTCTGTAGCCTGAATTCATTTCACACATTTCTCAAATATAAGGGGTTGTATAGTGTTGCGAAAAGATGAAAAGCATATGAGAGTGCATTTTCCAGAAACGTAAAGATGATCTCATTACGGGTTTCCTCCAATTTTTTTGTAATATTACAGCTGACTTCACTTAACTTGAATTTTGCCATTAGCATAAGTACGTCGCTAAAGATATCACTTGGCAAATCGCTTCGCTGAGATATTCTATAATGCTTCATATATTCTCGTTAAGTGATTGCCTCATAGAATCAAATCGGCTTTAGACGTTACTGAGCGTCTAGTATGACTAAATATTTTATCATAGGACAGGATCATAATGAGCATGCTAGGCTATAATTTAATCGAAGTTTTGTTTATATTTAGTAAAAATAAACTCTTTACTTTATCACTTAAGTTCCCGAATTAGTAAAGTTTTTTAATCCACCGTCCAGAAATTCTTTTCTACCAAAGAAATATAAAAGATTTCTCGAATTTTTATTGTTATTACTTACGCTAATCTTTTAGTCTTATAGATCGATCGCTTAAGTTTATATACATTTCTTTATGATCATTAAATTTATTCGACGATAAAGTGATGTCGTCTGCTCTAAAGAGAATATTTTCTGAAGGAGAATATCTGCTATAACAGTGCTCTATTGATATGTGTCTATGTATTTTTGGGGTTAAACGGCGGTGGAACCTGTTTTAATTCTCAGTGACACCTGCTTCGTGTCATGTCGCTCAACGTTGTACCCTTAGGCAAGCGTCGACTTGCACGTGTCGCACCCGTGTCGTTCGTGCAATGACCTTCCTCCACTTATACGCGATTTCTCTATGCACTCAATGCCGTTGTTGCATTTCCCCCGCTGAAATATTCGCGATAAACAACACAAAACAAGCACTTAACATATGTAATAGCGATGCTTACACACATAGTGGGATTTGCGAGGCCGGGAGGGGGTAGGGAGGGGTTATGGAAAAGGGAACAAACAATTCACCAATCATATATACTAGTCATATTGATTGCGACTTATCTCAGCGATATTTCGAAGACGTTACATAATTTGTGATAAATTTAAATGTGTATTTCAATCATAATTTATATTTTATTTATAATTTCTATACAAATATCTTTAGTGCGAAGAATTATTCATTCAAAACGTAAGCAAAATTCCTTCCATTCAGAAGAATATGGATTGAGAAATATCCAAACAAAATTTCCAAGAATATCGTTCTCAATTCACGATGGAATAGAATATCCATTGTGGATTGAGAACGATATTCATGGATATTCTATTCCATTATGGATTGAGAATAATCCACTATGGATATTCTATTTCATCAGATTATTTCAACTTTCGTGAGCAAATATATGCCCAATATCGTCGATATTAATTAAGAGTTTAGTGTAATTAAGCGAAAATCTGTGAGAATTTTATATTTGCTTATCACTGAAGATGACCTTATCATTGAAGATCATGTTCGGATTTTTGTTTTTGTGAAATTATATAATCCATCGATTTTATTTTATATTAATTTTCTTTGATAGGGAAAAGAGGCTTTTTTTGCATAATATCATAATTTTTACCATATGAGTGTAGAAGAAAAGAAAACCGGTTAGGTAACCTATTTACCTGCGACAGGTAAATAGATTACCTAATTGTTAAAGAATTGACTCGAGTTTAATAGAGCTTTTAGGAATTATAAGTGGGGAATAATCCCTTTATTATAAACTAATTATAGAGAGGTCGTTGTAGATCTTCGAAACATTTTTCGTATATTATGCAGGTAATTAGGTAATTTCCGAGAAATTCCACGCCAGTTATTCCATATATGATTTCCTGCGATTTGATCGCTTCTATGAGTTCTTTTTTCTTCGGTTTTTTGCCTTACAAGAATTCCTCCTCCTCTCCCCCCCCCTCCCCCCCCCCCCCCCTCTCTTCAGTCCCCTTGCCTCGATAAAATATGACGCTGTCATTTCACTGAATCATTCTTATAGCAGAAAATGTTTGTTTAGAAGCGAAAGATTTGATGAAATCATCATTAGAAACGACGTACGATTAGTGTGAAGTCTACCAACAGTGATATTTTTCGAATAACTGTTAGGTGAAGGACAAGGGAACGGAGTTTGTAGTAGCACTACCACCACCTGAGGTTACTCGATAAGAATTTGAGAGTGACGTTTTGTGCTGATGAAATGCCAATGAAAAAAAGTTGGAAAACGGAGACGCGAATACAGGTTGCTATGCTTTTAGGAAGGGGCATGAACGGGAGTCATCTCAATTAGGGTTGCCATCAATGCTGCTGTACAAACAAATACCTCGTTAAATGTGTGTATGTGTATGCACGACATAAGGCCAATGAACCTGACATGTGGCGTTGATCGGTTTGGGGGGGTTCACGACGGTCACTCGATATTTCAAGCCTCTATAATCGCCCAATTCTAACGACGTTGGCCTCGATTCGCCAACAAAACATTTCCATTTTCTTTGAGAAATTGTTCCCATCTTTTCAATGAGCATAATAAACGAAACATATTTTGTGCTTAAAAGAAAGGAATTTTTTTTCTACTTATATAAATAAACTGTGATATTTGTTTTATTATAACGATATCATTGCAATAGAATTGCAATAGTAAAAGTATGATAACGTGGAAAATTGAGTATAGCGCTATTTCAAAGGGTGGGAAAAGGGAGGATATGATAATTTTTGAGGATAAGATATTAAATGATCGAAATTAGAGGATCAATAATAGTGATCGTAAAGTGTTTTGTACAGTTAAGCTATGAAAACAAAGAAATATGCGAAATTCGTATCAACGCTTTTTCTTCGAAACTTTTAGTATGCGTTTTCTTTTAAGTTGAGTAAATGGTAGTTTAGTTGAATCGATAAAGCATTCAATACGAATAATATCTCGTCGTATCACTATCACTTCGGTTTAGCTAAAGTTGTAAGGTAGCGTGAAGGTGTGCGGGTCTTAGGCTCGTCTTTTTCCTATCAGATACTAACGAGTCGTTTTGTCGTTCTTTCATGCGACGCGCTCCACTTCCGGTGTCCGGATGAGACTACTAGTAGGGATCTCTCGGTGAGATAAAACCAAAGGGTTTGCTTGTAGACCTCATAAAACTGGCCATGCGCTATGCAAAGCTTCTGAGGTTGAATAATAACTAGTGAAAATCTTTGATGATATTTAATAATTATACCGGTTTGTGGGGGTATTCGCTACATACGTTCTTTCCCTCTACCTCCCCCCCCCCCCTCCCCCTTTCCCAATAACTTTGAAACAAATTCTTCGAATACTTCAAAAAAAAAAAGTGCTCTTTTTTTCGCAAATATTCCAATTGGCTAAAAATATCGATGGGAATTTTCTATAGTATTTTTTCTTTCCAATGGTGGAAAAATTATGATTTTAATTACATCAGTTGAAAAAGAGAGTTTAATTTTTTCTAATATCTCCTTTGGAAGGATTTTTTAAGTTTAAATTAAGTAAAGGAAATGTTACTCTCATTTTTATTGTTGTTTTATTTCATAGACGCCGATAGATTCGTCGTCGTCTACGTTAATAAGTGGTTTTTGCGGCGATAGAAAGAATATATTTGCCAAATTGATGGCAAAAAAAAACAAAAACGATGGCAAAATTCGGCTAAATATTTGAATGAAATGTTGCAATTAGGTTGGATAAACGTATAGATTAATTTCTTGAGGCACATTCATCGAAAGAAAACAATATACCTCCGACCGGATTGGTTGACCTTGATTACTTACCCATAAGGCAATAAGGCAACCGGGTAAACCGGTTGGAGTAATATGAATTAAATTTCCAACAAAAGCATTATATGTCATTAAAAGCATTGTAGAATGAATTCCCTATGAAGAATAGCCGCATAGAGTCACAAAGATTGCCTCAATTTTTGTCACAAAAAATTGCCTCTCGTTTTTTGCAAATATTATTTCAAAGAGTTATTGCAAATTGCAAATAAATTTGCCTTGAAGCAGTTTTTTTTTGCAATTATGATGTTAAATTATTACCTATAATTTAGTTTTGATTATTTAGTTTAATTATTATAGTTTCTATTCATCGATTATTTATTTCTATTGGTTTTATAGAGATTTTCAGCGCAAAAAAATTATGTTTCTCTTTAATTTATTGATCAATGAATTTACATTCTTAAGTGAAGTTATTTTTCTTTATAACTGTTATAAGTATTTTTATAGGAATTTTATATATTTTTATGAAGTATATATATATTTTTTTTAATATATTTTATATATTTTTATTTTTATTTTTTTATATGTTTTATATATTTCCATTTTTATAGTTATTATTCTTATTTTTATATATATTTTATATATTACGAATTTTACATATTTTTTATATTTTTATAATTTTTAAAATTTTTAAGCGTTTATTTTATCGCTCTTTTCATATGAAAAACTTTTCTATCGTTTAGTATAATTTAAAAAGAATTTTTCTTTTTTTTCACAAAATACAGTTTCAAATAAATTATGTAAATGCATAATAAAATTTAAGAAATATATATATATCTTCATAAGTAGTTTATGAAAAAATTGATTTTCGATAATTAGCAAAAAATAATTTACGAAACATTCATTAATCTTTTATTCAAATTTCTTAAATTGAACAAAGATTCAGAAAATATTTTTGTTTTACTATTGTTTTCTAATTATATGTTCGTTTTGTTTGTTTGTTTGTTTGTTTGTTTTTTATTTGTTTGTTTGTTTTTTTAAATTTAATTCTATAAATTGACTCGAATAAGAGGTAACCATCGTATTGCTCATTGAATATTCGCTAATCGTAAGCGTTAAATTCGATAAGTTGATCCTTAAATTCCATAAGTTGGGAAACATATTAGACGGGTTGCGTGCTATTGATCATTTCACCTCAATTAAGTCCTTTTATCACCTCTCGAAATTGTCCTCCATCTTATTTTGTGCGAAATTCGGGTCGATTTTACATTAAGCACACACTTCATATCGTCTCGCTTTGCTCTCTCTTTTTCTTTTTTCTTCTCATGTCAGCACGTCTTAAGTCCACATTTTGCTCCAATTTATATCCGGGACTGGAATTTTTTAAGTTAATTTTTTTATGGTCAGGAGAGAGGGAGAAGACGAGGAATATAATTAACTGAAAGCGAGAAGTTTTGTTATTTATTGGTTCTGTTACAGTATGAAATCCATTTAAAAGACCCCCCCCCCCCCTCCTCCCATCACAATATTTGAGAATCGCTGTCATTTTCGTTTTGTTGCCTCTGTATCTTATTATTCCTCAAAAGAACGTTGATAAATTCCAATGCTATCTATATTTAATAAATTTCGTAAGGACGATAAGGTTAAAAGAAATCAAATGATAATGTTTTATATATATTATAAATTATCTACTATGAATAATCAGTTATTAAATTTGAAGAAGTCAGAGGGTTTCTGTGGACAAAAAAGCCAAAAGTTTTTCCCATCCGGGAAAAAAAACAAAGAGTTTTCCCATCCGGGAAGTTAAGTTGTGCTTTTCATTTTAAATTAGGTAGTTATCACTAGTAGCTGAAGAGATGTCATTAAATTTTATCGATTGTTCTCTTGAAGGTGAGATGGGATGAAAGGAGAATTGAGGGAATAGAGAGGACTGAATGGATATCATTTAAAATATTCATCATGTCGAGTATTTGTGTGTTTGTGTTTTTTAATGCTTTGATTTTTCATCACTGATTGGTCTTTTTGTTGAATTGAATTCGATATTATTCTTTGTAATGCCCGTATGGAATTAATATTATGCTGATCTTTCTATGGTTTAAGGTGATGCACAAACGACTTCCGTATCACCCACATCGACGCATAGTCCCGATCATTCAGGTCATAATGGTACAAATCGAAGGACATTTAATAATGCGCAAGGGTGAGTTCTTTTTGCCTTCATTATATCTTATGAATAAGGTAATCTGTTAATTAATCGTAGAAATTTCGATAATTTTTCTGAGAGTCTTAGACCAGCATATAGGAGTGGTCTCGTCATCCTCATTTAGTATTTCATTTGTTGATCGCTCTGATCCGTCCCATATAGTCGTAATTGGAAGGTGATACTTCGTCGTTGGCATTGGAAGTGCAACCGCGTATGTGATCCTTTCCGATGCATTCACGACTGCGTTTGATAAACTGCGAAATCAGCTTAAGTTCGCAATCGTTAATTGAGCTCAGAGGTCAAGCTTAACAATTGAACTTGGCCTAAACGATTTGTAAAAGTTGGAGATTTAGTCCTAATAAAGTGATATTTTCAGTAATGAACGAGTGTTGAAATGTACGCTTTGTCATGAACGCCTTGAGGATACGCATTTTGTGCAATGCCCATCGGTATCGGCACATAAATTCTGCTTCCCTTGCTCAAAGGAAAGCATTAAAAAGCAAAGCAATGCTCAGGTATCATAATATTCTCTTTTATCAGTTCATTTATTTGCTTTTCATATGAGTCAGCTAGCAATCTAATCAATGATTGGAATTTCTCTTCAGTACTTAAAAACGTGAGCGTTACCTCGTGATAATTTTCCTCTATTATTGAAATATTTTATAAAAAAATTCTCATTTTATATTCCGTTGTATTTATTTTTTATTTCTTTAAGAAAAAACTTTATTAATTCTTTAAATTAATTAATTCTTTAAATTACAATTTTAGTTATTCAAATTGTATTTTCGAAGTGTAATTTTCTCTTTTTCTCAATAGAGGGAGCCAAAATCTTGAAGATGATAGAAATGATTTGATAGGAATATATCGGCAGTCTGAAATATTGATGATATTTATAAGTGTTTTTTATTGGGGGTTTTATTTTATAAGTGGAATATCTTTACAGGAAGTATATTGTCCGTCAGGGGAGAAATGTCCTTTGGTTGGCTCACAAACACCTTGGGCATTTATGCAAGGTGAAATTGCCACCATTTTGGGTGAGGATTTTGAGCAATTCAAAAAGGATCGTGAAACAACGCTTCTCTCAAATAATGGTACGCAGGTATGCGAATATATTTATACTATTTTCTTTTAAATTTTATTTATTTATTTATTACTCATAACATATTGGTTTATATTTTATTTATGGAGAAACATTAAAGCAAAATTATTGGAAATTAATTTTTGCATTAGAATAATTCAAATTTGAGGAATATTTGAATAAATTTCATTGTTTTTTATTGTTTTATTTTTATTTTTTATCGTTTTTGTTTTTTTTACAGTTTCATTGTTTTTTATTTTACTTTTGATAATATAGTAATAACGAAAAAATATGAGTAATTTCTGCTCTATAATGATGATTTAATGTTTTTTCTAATGTAAAATGTTAGTAAGGTTGAATTACCTTACTTTACTAGCCTTACTTTTCATGAAATTAGAAAATGAAAGTATTGTTATCGAAAATCCGAAATCCTCTATGCAAATTCCATAGCACTATCGGATATATGGATTTTTGTGAAATTAATTGGAAGAAATCCTGAAATCAAATTCACTTTCCGAATGTCGATTTTCTTTATGTAAAAATTGTTCGAGTATTTAGTTAAGAGACGATTCGCGACTAAGTTCGGAATCAATAATTTTTCCCAAGGCTTTTCTCATAAGAAATTACTTAGAGAAAGAGCGTTTTTATTGTTTTTTGTTGAAATATTTGATATTTCAAATATGAGGAATTATTTGTTCGAAAGGTGTTCATCTTTCTGACTTGTTTCGTTTCTCAGCCACAGGATGTCTTGCGGCGCAAATGTCAGCCAGCTTTATGATGACATGTTTAAGTCTGGTCAGTCAATTCTAGATGAATGAAGTTTTTGAATTGGTTGTAGACTGGTTATAGTAATTTGCTTCTAAAACTATCAGATATTTCTAAAGACTCGTCAGGAAATAAACTTTAAAGGCAATCATAATTCAGCATTTAAAAAATATTCCATTTATAATGAGTTATGTTCATTAAAATATACATTTCAATTAGTGTAATTTGTATATACATCCAATAACTATGAAAATAAATATCAAACATGGAAATATTGCAGATAAATCTTAGTGCAAATACGGCACCACAGCAAAATTCGCCGGCTTCCACAACGACGAGTGCAGCGTCATCGAATAGCGGTAATGCTCCATCATCGAGCTCTACACAACTTGTTGCGCTCAATTGAATTTCGTGAATTCATCGAGTCGAATTTATTTTATTCCACAAGCAAACGTCTCGGAAAATATCGCAGAATTATGTTTGCAGCTACTTTTTTTTTGCACTCAGGTGAAACAATAGTGTAAAGCTTCAATGAACACTCTTCGATCGTTGAAAAGTACGTTGTGTGAAATGCTTTGATATTCGCCTCCTTAGAATTTTTTAGCATCCGATGTTTTGCATTCCCTTCTATCGACTCCTTCCACCCTCTCCTCCTCGCCGGTTTATTCCGACTCGCAAAATTTTCTTTTTTTTTTATATTGTGGATCCGTTTTCCATTCCATATTATGCACTCAAATTTTGATTCTATTACAAGCCAAAGAATAATATTACCGCAAATCTTTAAATAAAGCAAATATTATCCTATAAGACATAAAATACTCGAATTTTGGAAAACTGTTGTTAGCGGCAAGCTATATGCAGTAATTTTACCTCTCAATAGATGACGTCTCATTAAATCCACGCAATCGAAGCGATCGAACTGAAAGAAGGAGGGGATGGATAGGTAAGAGGGATGTGATAGCAGATTAGTAGTGTAAAATATTTCAGAACGATTTGGAAAGGTTTCCGTCTTAGCAGTTAGGTTTTTATTCGAAAATTAGAGCCGAAATAGTCATTAGTGGAATATCTTTGAAAAAATTTTCCCACATTTTGCACATTTATCCATCGAAATTCTCAAATGAAAGTGTCGCGTTGACTATAAACGAACGGAAAAGGAAATGAACGAATTGAACGTTTTGTTTTCGGCGTTTTATATTTCTCTTTCTTCCCAAAGAGGAAGCAAAAAATTTTTCATTGGAAGGTGAATGTTGAAAGTAACTTCTAATTGATGGACTTATTAAAATGCTTCTTAATTGCGAGATTATTTCCACTTCTTGATCCTATTTGTAAAGCTTTTTTCCCAATATCCACGAGAATTCCACCTGTGAATTAATTTCACTGAATACTGAAGCGAGGGGAAGGGGAGAGTGTAAGGAAGAGGAGGGGATCTCAAGGAACGGAAATCTCTTTAATTAAATTGATGAAGAGGTGTGACATGAATTGTCGGAAGTGAACGTATCCCCCTTTCATGGTGAGAAGACGACTATCCGAGGGGAGAAACTTCATCGTTCTCATTCTAAAACACCTTTAAAAAAAGAAAGGTTGGAAATTTTAGCAAAAGACGAAAATCACTTCGCCAACATTATTTGTACTGATCTCGGATCATAGTGCATGTTTTTCCAATGTTATTTTACTCCTCTAATATTACCTTCAATGAATTTTATATGGGCGCTTTTTTTTCTTCGAATATTTGTAATATTGAATTATGTGTTTTTTTTTTTTTTGAATTCATTTGGTTCATTAATGAGAACAATATGGATATTAATAAATTATCGTTGTGTATATTTGCAAGAAGAAAACACAAAAAAAAAATCCCCAAATGTTAGCGTTGAGAAGAGAGTACCGCATTCGGGTAATTATATATTTTTCTTAGTAAAAATAATGGATTGTATTTCTTCTCATATGTGTGTGTGTGTTTTTTTTTTTTGCTTTTAACGATATCGCTATTTTATTCATCGCAGAAGATTTCAACGAGGAAATACTTAAATAAATATTAATTACATCGATATTTATCTTTATTTTATTAGGCAGAGTAGAGAAATTTTAAGTTTATTGTAAAGATTAATAATTGAAGGGAAAATTTATCAAAGTATTTCCTCGATTTTTGATAAAAATTCGAAATTTTTTTCTTTTTTTTGCAAGAATTGAGGAAGAATTTGTCTCCAGAACTGTTAAATTCACCTCTTCAAAGAATGTGAATGGGATTAGAGGGCGTATTATTGTGATCGGTTGGTGTTTTAAATTCACCTCTTCAAAGAATGTGAATGGGATTAGAGGGCGTATTATTGTGACCGGTTGGTCGCTTTTAAATTCACCTCTTCAAAGAATGTGAATGGGATTAGAGGGCGCATTATTGTGATCGGTTGGTCATTAATATGATTAATTCTCGATATGATAAGTGAATTAGTGATATCATTTTTTGTTTGTTTGTTTGTTTATTCTTATCGGCCGATAAAGTTTTTGATTTGTTTCGGAATTTTTGTTCAAACTAAGCACACATATATTCCGTAATTTCAATGTTTGTATATTGCAGTAAAATAAATGAATTTCTAAAGTTCCCATTTTGAATGTTTGAGAAAATATTATTGAAGAATTATTTCACAAATGAATTATTATAATTCGTTGAATCGAATTTTTCTACATGTTATTTCCGTATTGTTTTGAAGTGGTTGATAAGTGTATATAGGTTAAATAGTTAATGTTTAACGATTAATGACGGAAATATTATTATCATTTTTGATAGAGAAAAAAAACGATATAAATTAATTTAAAAGGTTTTTTTGGGGGGGGCGGGGGGGAATTATAACAATAATAATTTCATTTTGAAAATATATCGATTTTTTTTTTCTACTGCATTAGATTTGTTTGCTTTTTTCTCTCTCTCTCTCTCTCTCATTGATTGATTATTCGTTTGTTTTGTTTGTTTGTTTGTTTGTTTGTTTTTTGAGAATTTTTCTTTCGCAATTTATCAATGTGAATTTCATAAAAATTTTCCAATTATTTGATACTCGAATTTTGATGTTTTATGATTTTTTTATTTTTTTTTTATTTTTATGATTATTATTATTATTATGGTGATTTTAATAAATCTTTCAGAAATATTGGATTCATTAGACAATAAAATTAAAATAAATAAAACGTTTCAATGACGATTATAAATATTTGAGTAAATTAGAAAAAAAAAAATGATAAGAATTTCATATATCGTTTTTTTTTTAGTCTCATTTAGATGGCAAATTGTTTTGGCCTTTCCTTCTTTCCTTTTATTTCTTTCTTTCTCTCTCCTTGTCTCCATCTCAGACAGATAAATGAAGCAGATGTGCAATTCGATCGGATCGACGAATAAACCCTAACGATAAAATACCCCATCTTAATGGCTTTTTGACATCTGTCACAATAGAGAAATTATGGCAAATTTGGAAATTGCGCCTTGGCTTTTCTTGATTTCATCAAATAAATATTGGAGTATTATTAGTTATTTAGTCGGAAAGCATTCGTTTGAAAGCGATTATAAGCATGAGGAGATTTTCTTTGCATTTCGTTTAATAGAATTCTTCAAGGTAATTAGGTAAAAAGTAACGTTTCATAATTGTTTCGTTGACTTTTTCATTGTTATATTTTTATCAAACATTTCATTGATGTAGTTTAGTCCGTCTAAAATGCCTTATATGTTATCTTAAATAAAACTATCGAACTTATCATTGTGTGATTTATTGGCGGAAAAAAAGAGAGTAGACGATGAAAAATAATTTCCTCATCATTTTAGTGGATGGACGGCGGTGAGAGAAGAAGCGGGGAGTTGCTTTGGTCGACGATGATCACCTGAGAGTGATGAATTTCAAAAATACTTTTTGTTAATTGTATTAAAAATTCAAAAATATATCACAGTAGTAAAGTAATCGAACTCAGTAAAGTATAGAAAGTAATCGCTTTAAGAGCTTATTGCAAATATTCCGAGAGAAATAAGCAATGAGAATATACGAACACCAAAGGTGCCTATGCAGGTAATTCTCAGTGGATAACTTCCTGAACTCATCCTCTCAGACCATCTCCTCCTCCCATCATCCTTCCAGTCATATAAAAAGACGAAAAAGTCTTACTAAATAGATCTGTGCGTGGGTATTGCCGAAGATGTAGTAACTTCGATCATCGATCTTAGTGCTTTTGCCTGAGCAATATTCCCCTTTCAAACTATTTGAGGTGATGATCGGAATTTAGATTTTGCAATTTTTCGACGTCTCTACATCGTCGATAATTTTAATATCTCATTTGTTGAATGAGACAGTAAAATTAAATAAATTCATTGGGCTTTTTTTTTGCTGAGGGATTTTTTTTTATATAGCACTTAAATTCGAGCATAAGTTTATTTTTTGTTGAAATATTCATATAATTGGTTGCGGAATTTGGAAATATTTCTGATAAAAGAAATATTTCCAAATTATGCCTCATCGATCTATCGTAAAATTTTGAAATTTCTCAAAATTGCCGAATATAGATGAAGTATTCAGTGAGGTTGGGAGGGGGAGAATCGATAATCATTGTGTGATATATAGCAATTAGCAGATCTATATGCTAAGTTTGAGAAATAATTTTCTCATATATAGAGAGAATCGAAGCTTTAATATTCACAATTATATTCATTAACAATAATAAATTACGCCATTATATTAAGAGTCGAATATAATAAAGCATAAAATTAATATAGAGGAATCTTTTATTTCGTTTAGAGATTTTACATTTAATCATAATTCACTATAGAATTGAAGGAATGATTCATATAAAACAACTTCAACAATGAATATTCCACTTAGAATCATTCAATGCTTCTATTACTTCAATTGTTATTATTATATATTTAGATTCAAATAATTACTCTCTTTTTTTTCCCCTCTTAAATTTGAAATTGCGGACATCTTTATGAGATAGTTTTTTTTTTATTTTTTAAGTATAAATATAGAAATCGATACTAAATAATAATAGATTAATAAAGCAGTACCATATCATCTTGAATAGACGCCCTCCCTAAGAAACCTTAAACTATTGTAATATTCATTCTTGTAACTCTGTGATCAATGCTAATTTCTATGAAAGTAACCTAATTGAATTGAAAAAAATTACTGATATTCTCGAAAATAGCAATAGTATCCGGGTATACAACTCTCGTCGACTCAATAAACTAAAAGAGAAGATCGGTCTATTGATTGCCGAACTTTCCCTCAATCTCAATCTCAGTATCGCCTATTTGTATTGCATTAGATGGGGTCTTCTACGTCGAGAATTAATATCCTCAATTGTTTCCTCTCTATTTCGATGTAATATCATTAAAAAAAAGAGAGAGAGGGATAAAAAACAATGAAATTAATCATAGAAAATTTGCTTTTTTGAAAGCTTAGAGTGATAGGAAAGAAATGAATAGGAAAGAGGTCATTGAAAAACTGGATAGTGTTGATGTGCTCGAAGAAATTCTTATTCAATAGGTCATTTGAACAGGTTTTTCCTATTAGGTACAACGATACAACGGATGAACACGCTTCGTATTAGATGATCGATCGATCGATTTCCGATATATTCAAAGATCGACTGATCGATCGATTTCCGATATATTCAACGATCAAATAACCAATCAAAAATAAATTTAAATTAACCATAAATGATTTTATTATCGATGAAGAGCTCTTAGTGATTGAACCTTTATAGCCGTAAATTAATTGATTGATCAAATGAAATAAATCCAAGAAGAATTTCCATAATATTGAACTATTAGAGATTTATAAGATAATAAATTCTTGCAGATTTATAACCCCTGGGGTTATAGATCTATTGTTTCACTGTAATTCGAAACGCTAATATGTTCTATTGTAATTCGCTTATGAAGCGTTATGCTCACATTTTTGCGAAACATAGATTATGGTAATTTCAAGAAAGATTAAGTCTTAAAAAATATAGATGTAATAACTTTCCTTTGATTTCAAATATACGAAATGGCGCAAATGTCATAGGCGCAAATGTCTCACACTATAAATGTCTCACCTCTCTAATATCCGACCGGAAGAGGTCATCAATGGCACTAATCGAAGAATACAATTCCTCCTCCTCTTCTCCTCTCCCGATCGGCTCTCCCTTCACCCTCTACGCCGACTTACCGGCGCTAGTTTTTTTAATCTTCTCGCTTATTTCACTGAAGAGATTTTTCGAGAAGGAAAAAATTCGCCTAAGATTGCTCAACGAGTGAAATCTTAACAGCCAACAAGTGATCAATAATGGCCCATTCTATGCGTTTGGTTCACCGACGATAGCGAACAGTGAGATTTTTTCGGTGGCCTTTAATTCATCGATTCGTATACTCTCGGTATGGTTTAGTCGTCGAATTCCACGAGTATTTTATAGCTAATGGGAGGGGGATGGTTTCATTTCTTGTTGTTGTTGTTGTTTTGTTTTTTTGCATTTGTTGTCCTGTTAATAATTTTTGAAAGCGGTCGGTCGAATAAGCTCGATTACAAAAAACACATATCGTGCCAGTGCATCTGGCGTGCTTTTCCATTTTGTTATTTCAGCTGATCGCAACGTTGAGCATTTCGTTATAGGAACGATCTCCTCGACGAACGAGGTGTGAAGATGCGTGCTGTAATTCAACGGGTGACGAAAGCGGCGGTATTCGTTGATGAACATTTAGTTAGTGTTTTATTATTCCATTGCGTTTTTGTGGATTTTTTTTTGAAGGATTTACCTATAAATAATCCAACATTAACAGGTAATTTTACAAGCACAGGTAAATATTTTACAGGTAATTTTTGCAGGTAATTTGCAGGTAATTTTGGATTTTAATTTTTGCAGGTAAAGGTAATTTACAAGCACAGGCAATTTTTGCAGGTAATTTGCAGGTAATTTTACAAGCACAGGTAAATATTTACGGTAATTTTTGCAGGTAATTTGCAGGTAATTTTACAAGCACAGGTAAATATTTTACAGGTAACAGGTTTTGCAGGTAATTTTGCAGGTAATATTTAGGTAATTTGCAGGTAATTTTACAAGCACAGGTAAATAATTTTACAGGTAATTTTTGCAGGTAATTTGCAGGTAATTTTACAAGCACAGGTAAATATTTTACAGGTAATTAATTTGCAGGTAATTTTGCACAGGTAAATATTTTACAAGCAGGTAACAGGTAAATATTTTACAGGTAATTTTTGCAGGTAATTTGCAGGTAATTTTACAAGCACACACAGGTAAAGGTAATTTTACAGGTAAATATTTAGGTAATTTTTGCAGGTAATTTGCAGGTAATTTTACAAGCACAGGTAAATATTTTGTAACAGGTAATTTGCAGGTAATTTTACAGGTAAATATTTACAGGTAATTGCAGGTAATTTGCAGGTAATTTTACAAGCACAGGTAAATATTTACAGGTAATTTTTGCAGGTAATTTAATTTTACAAGCACAGGTAAATATTTACAGGTAATTTTTGCAGGTAATTTGCAGGTAATTTTACAGGTAAATATTTTACAGGTAATTTTACAGCAGATGATTATGCAGGTAATTCTATTTTTTGCAATCATTAAGAATTTTCAATTATTATCGTTTATTTGCAAATTACAAAAATTTGCAACTTACAAACGGAGATTTGTCATATTTTAATTAATGATAATTAAGTCAGGTAGTAGGATCGATCAGCAATGAATAATTTCTTAATTTAAGCCTAAGAATATCTAAGATTTATTGTTGGGGAGGAGAGGGGAATCCTCAACGTTTCTTATTCATTTTCTCATTTCTCTTTATCGTTAATGTGAACTTTTCGGGCAAAATATTTCTTCAAAACTTCAAATAGTGATTTTTGTTTAGTCTCTTTAAGCGCAGTTAATATTTTCAACATTTATATATCGCCTATTGAAGTCGAAAAATTTAATTATTAATTAATTTCTTATTCATAACTTTAATTATTAGTTTAATTATAAGTTTAATTAGAGGTTTATTAATAAGTTTTTTTACAAGTTTACTTATGAATTTCAGATATCGTCAATAGGACGTGGCATTTGTGTTTTAATTGGAATCAATCGAGATGATACGGATATCGATGCGGAATATATCGCCCGCAAATTGTTGAATATTCGGCTATTCGTAAACGATGATACGGGGAAACGATGGGATAAAAGTGTTAAAGATTTAAATCTAGAAATACTCTGTGTTAGTCAGGTGAATTTTTATTTTTCTCTTAAATTCTTTTTTATTTCCTCTCATTTTTCCGACTATAATTCTCAGATGTAGATTATCCAAGATGTATACAAATTTGAAAATAAGAGACTTTCATATTGGGCTCAGATAAGTGCGTAAACGAAGGGAAATGGGAAGGGAAAAGTGGGGAATTTAAGGAGAAAGATGGAGGTTATATAATTTCGAGGAAATTTCTCAAAGAAAAGATGAAATTTGAGGAGTTTTCCGTTCTATTGGGCTTAGAATTTTTTTTTTTTTTGCTCGCTCGCAACGAAGCTATATCCTCTCAATTTATTTTCCTCTCCTCTTTCTTTGCTGCAAATATATTCGACGAATTTTCGCATCTTTATGCAGCAGACGTTAAAATATGGCTCATTGCTTATTAAATTATTCGTTCCTTATAGATTCGATTTATTGGATGGGGAGATGGAGGGGGGGAGGGGGGAGGGAGTCGTTCGAATATTCAGCTCAAAATAGACCGTGATTTTAATATCTTTTTCTTTCACAGAAGGAAGTAGTACGTAGAATTAATAGTTACAAGTAGAACTTTATATTGTAAATATGAGTTCACCGGAATAATATTTCTTTCTGTTTTTTTCCGCAAAATTCAGTGAATTTTTGTTTTTCTCTATCTTAAAAGATCCTTTCATCGATCGTCAGAGCTGATGTGGTCATCATCCTTATCCAAAATGCTCGATAGACGAATAGTTGGAAAGTGGCTTATTTGCAGTTCACGTTATTCGGTTGCCTAAAAGGGAATAAATTGGATTTTCATCGGTCAATGGGACCGGAGGAATCACCGGAATTTTATGAACGCTTTATTGAGCGCCTCAGAGAGGCCTATATACCCGACAGGATAAAGGTAAGCGTAATTTTACTGCCTTTCTATGAGTTGATGCATTTAATGTCTATAATGTTGAATAAGAATAGTGAATTTTGTTTTTTTTTTCTTTTTTAGATTTCAGTACGTTTATTTTTTGGGACTTCGAAGTACCAAACTTTTTTATGGTGTTGCGAAAAATTGCTTGCTAAATTTTGACTGAAAGCATAATTTGCTTCTGAGGTATTTTAGTAGCGATGATGCTTTCTGTTAGGTCTTTGTGAGGTTAAGGTTGTTGTCGTTGTTATTGGATATAGGGTTGTTCCGCTTTCTTGAGGTTTAATGCAGCCGCAGGTATGACTCAGCTAGTGGGGCAGTAGAAGTATCAACAGGTGTACCCTCACCTATTCGACAGAGTAACCACTTCCCTGTTACGCCAAGATATATCATTTCTTTATATGCGCCATCGATCTTACAATAGCCTCAGTTTTTGTTGTATCTATTCCTTCCTATGGTATTACTACTCGATGATATGCACATTATACCAGGTCTTTCCGTTGGTGAATGAAGTCTCGTCGTATTTGAATATTGCTTTATTGCTTAATCTATAAGCATGAGGTTTTTTTTTGGAAAATTGCAAGTGTACCAATAAGTTTAGAGCGTTGATAGACGGTATGGTTCTGGTAGGTATTTAATAATCTTTTTTTTTGAACTGGATAAACTATAAAAATTTTGGTAATTGAAGAAATTATATTTCAGGATGGAAAATTTGGTGCCTATATGAATGTACAAATTGAAAACGATGGTCCGGTGACGATATTATTGGATAGTAAAGAGAAAGATGGATAATTATTGTACACATCGGCGAATATACGAAGACGGGTGCAGTGAAAAGTTTGATAGCCAATTGTGGTATTGTGTTATGTGTCCATTTTTTTTTCTAGTATATGGAAAAGTTCCATTTTATTTAAATGCTTTGGTTGCTTTCCTGGTTTATTTCATTTAAAGCTCTCTCGGATCGAATGAAGATTATCGGAATTAAGTCCATAGTGGAAAAATTCGGTCATGAGATCCGGGATACTGAAATTCCGAAGTATGAGAAGTCACATATTCAAATTTATTATGGAAATATTAATTCATTTTCGTTTGTTCAACTGAAGTGATTTTATGGGAATTATGTTGTTGTTGTTTTCATAATTGTAAATAAATTCAATCGGATCGGAAAAACGATGAAATGGAATTATTTCCGATATAATATAGAGGAAAGCCGTTGATAGATGCTTATTTCCATTTGCATCGAATTTATATTCTTATATGAATTTTGAAGAAAAAAGGAGACATAAATTTAGGTATTTTTGAAAAATCTGAAGAAAGGATTAGAAGAGATTCGATGACCCACTTCAATTATGAGTGGGTTTCTTTCATATCTATCCGATGAAGTGACTTTTAATTCGTTGTAGTTTTGAAAGAGATCCGCTATTTGAGTGTTATATTGTTGTAATGTTTGTTGTTATCATATGAGGTAGCGGGAGAGGGGGGTGGGTGGGGCTGCGGGAGGAGGGTTAAAGAGGTAAATTAAGGGTCTCATTTTTGGGGAGGAGGGTTAAAGAGGTAAATTAAGGGTCTCATTTTTGGGTAGGAGGGGGGGGGGGTGGGAGGGGGGTTGAAGAGCTAAATTGAGAATCTCATTTTTCAAATATCATTTTGAAGTAGTCTCAATGCTTTTAAAATAGACGCAAAATTTTGCTATATATTTCGTTTTTGTGGATAATATTTTTATTGTGTTTGAATACACTTTGCAAATTTCTTCTCAAAGTTCTTTCAGTCAATAAAAAGTGATAATTTAAATCGATATGTTATATAAATAAAGTATAATACTTATTTGAATATCGTTTTCTTCTTTTTCTTTTGTTTATTTCATTTATTGTTTATATGAATAAATTGAACGTTATAGTTTTTTGCGTTCGAATCAAGTTGGCTTTTGATTGATAAGGAGCTTCATTAGAGGTCCGCTTTTGACTGATAAGGAGTTTGATTAGAGGTCCGCTTTTGATTGATGAGGAGTTTGATTAGAGGTCCGCTTTTGATTGATAAGGAGCTTGATTAGAGGTAAGCAATAAAATTAAGGTATATCCGAACGAGCCACTTAGCTCATCGCCGACTCGTTGTGAATATGACGCCCTTAACTATTCACTTATGAGGGGAACTAATAAAGTTCACTTTCTTAAGGGTTTTCTTTTTCAATGCCTTACTAAAACTTAACATCGCATAAAATCAACTAAACGTTAAAGGAATCGCTAAGTTGAAGTGGATATAGATGCCCATAGGTGGTTCCATACACTTGTGGGGATCCTCTTGGTCATCTATGTATCATCATTTTAGAGGAAAATTATTTCGTTTGTCGGAAAGATGAGAGACGAATCGGAAAGAAAATCTCATCTGCGATACTCGATGAGAGGGGATGATTGGAGCCGAAGAAGGCAATGACTAAGTTAAGATTATCTGGAAATAAAGAATTATGCTGTAAAACCTTTAATTGTAATTTTTGGTACCATTTGCTCGTATTTTATGTATAAAATATTCGAGTCACCTACTCAAGGCGATTGTCTTCATACGATATTTCAATGGTTAAATACCAAGTATCGTTATATCACTGAGGCGCAAAATATCTTTAGTTATGAATTCAATTCATTTGATGGAACGCCTAATTTTGAAAAATTCCAAATAATAGAAAAGTTTCAAGTAAAAGATTACATAACCTCTTATCTATAAGATAATGATGTTATTTACCTATAAGGTAATGTTGTTATTATTACAACTATGAAAAAGTAATTTCCATTAGTTCTGCGCTGGATGTGTTTTGCTGTTTCTATGTGATAGCACTATATCACAACGGAGGAAAATAGCATGTATTCGTTGAATAACCGGAGGAGGGGGGGATGATAATGGTATAAACCTTTGATATTAGGTGATATGAGAGCCTTATACCCTCTGGGCATAGAGATGCTTCTTTATTGAGTTCTATTTCCTCGTTGATTATATCAATATGGCGCAATCTAAATTCTGATAATGAACTCTTAAAACAAGTCGTTTTCTTAATTGGTGATATTCTGCTAGTATGATAGCATATAGTAGGCAAAAAAAGACCGCCCAGATAGGAATCTCATGCTTGTTGATTTAAACGTTTTATTCAGAGATTCTATAAGTGTCAGGTGTTGGGGAGGGAGGGGAGGTCTCAGTTGGTAGGTGGTTGAGGTGAGGGGATTTCCGTGTGCAGAGGACAGCTGTGTACTCTTGTTAAGTGCGAGAGTAGCTGCATGATTGGAATTATGTTCTAATAGTCGAACAAGTTTATTTCGTTCATTCGACATAGTGGGGGTTAAGGTGAACATCCGATGGATTTGATAAATGCCAACAATGTTGAGAGATGAGGAACCACATTAGTGAATATTCGATTTCTTCTCCGAAAATGAATTCATTTACTTCTTTGAAATACAGACACTGCAATCAACCGGTTCATATTATCTTCTTTTATTCAACCTTTTTTCAGTTTGGTACCATCACTGAGGTGAATTTAGAGGAGAAAGTTCGACAAGAAGATCGATTATGAAAAGAAACCTTTTATCATTCAGCGATGACCGTTGTGGTCATCGAGGCAGTCAGCGATGATCGTTGTGGTCATCGAGGCAGTCAGCGATGACCGTTGTGGTCATCGAGGCAGTCAGCGATGACCGTTGTGGTCATTGAGGCAGTCAGCGATGACCGTTGTGGTCATCGAGGCAGTCAGCGATGACCCTTGTGGTTATCGAGGCATTCAGCGATGACCGTTGTGGTCATCGAGGCAGTCAGCGATGACCGTTGTGGTCATCGAGGCAGTCAGCGATGATCCAAAAGTTTATTCAGGTTGATGAGTTTTAAAGGAGTCGGAATTACCCTTCTATCGATAATCCATCTAAGCTGAAATTATGCAGATCACGCTGTTTTTTTTTGGTTGTCTACTGAGGTAGTGCTCATATCTTGCCGCTTTGACTATCGTTCACTTCGTGATTGAGACTGTACCTCATGGTTAAACGCGAAGAATTTGCCCATTGTTAAGTAAGTGCTAACTTTGATTTCTTCTATCATTTGAGAGTTTGTAGAGCAAAAACTTCTACCAACGTTTCCACGAAAAGAATAATTAAGATCGCCGATTCTATCAATACTTCACCGATGAGTAGATCAAAGCGTCGAACGGCGGTAATACGCCGCACAGTTAGACGTTCCGTCATTGTTGTTTGGTGTGCTTGTAGAGTGCGGTTGGTTTGCCGGATGCTCTAGGCGAGGGTTCTGCGATGATGTGTTGGTGATACAGCAGTAGCGGTGCAAGTATGGTCCTGGGGATTTCCAGAGTTTAAGCTTTCGTTCTTTTTAATCTTTTAATATGTTATTAGGAATATTTAATGTGCTAAATTTCAGTTGAATGGATATTTTTGAAAGTTGGACAGTGTTCGTTGTTATGTTTCATAGAATGTCACTAGAAATTGCATAATTTCTAGCTGCGTTATATATGCTAGTGCTGATGGGATTTCATTTTGCATAGAAATGGTGATCATTTTGGCTGAAATGTGTGTTCTGTGGGACATTTGCGCCTTTTTTGAAATACCCACACAATGCAATAATTGTTTTAAAGTTTGAAAATGTTGCCTAATATTCAAATATTAAAGACAATATTAAAGTTCAGCCTAAATTTAAATGCTAAGTCAAGCTATGGCGCAAAGTTGGTGCTCGACTTGTTAGGCGTAAAATAGCGTTAACGTCGTGTGACAATATTTTTGGTGTTTTTAGAGATGTCTTGTCGCCTATTTTCGACTAGAAATCAAGCGGAAATGATTATTGTATAGGTTAGCTGTAAAATATAACAGCGTGATATTTTTACAAAAATACTGGTGATGCTGTATATATGTGCAAGTATAATATAGCTTTCGATGAGAATATCGGGTGGTTTCGAAGGTAATAATATTTCCACCAAAAGAGAAGGGATCATATCATTGGTGTTTCCAGGCTGGCTTTTATTATCAGCGCTATTGCTTGGCTGATTTCGATTAGCGGAGCCATTTCTGCGCTCATTTTTAAATGAATATTTCAGTAGGAAAGTACATAGTGCATCACGCCGTTGCATAAGCTTCTACTTGCTTACCGATGGGTGTTGTTCATATGATTATACATGTTATGTATTAAAGCGTTGTTGCATTTAAATACTGTCCTTTGTAATGATTGGCTAAATATATGGTATACGTTAGCGAACTTTATGATTCTTCCTTCGAAAAGGAAAAAGAATGATAGTCCGGGACTCTATCCTGGAAGCTGTAATTTCGAGGGCTAAGGAAGGAAATCCGATTTCTGTAATTGAAACGAATTGTTTCTCCAGAAAGGAACAGCTGAAAAAAAGAAAGATATTTCCTCGTCGAGGAGGAGGAAAGGGATGTTGGGGAGGAGGGCTGGCAAGTCCAACTACCACAAAGCGTTTTTTCGATACCCCATCGTATATAATGATCTCTGTGTATATTAATAACTTGTAATTAAAAAATATAGAATAACTGTGTTTTGTAGATGACTTCAGAACATCAAACTGTGCAACCGTTTGTGATACCAAGAAAAGGCGGAAATACTCAACAAGGAAGTTGGTTTTTTTTTTGAATACAATCGTTAAATGCATTTTCAGCTTACTTCATGTAAGCGTTTTTTGAAATATGCTGAAGTGAAGTATATCTGGTTCTGTTCGGAGGAGCAGGGCTATGCGTCCACGAAACATTTTTTCTTGAAGATCTTAGAAGTTTTGTTTTGCATTCTCTACTCTTTTCATCTAATCTACGAGATGGCGGGATCGTTACATTTCGATGGCTTTGGTTTATAAATGAAAAATCTGCCATATTCGAAGTGAATGCAGAGTTTGTAAAAAGAAAAAAAAGATTACAAGAAAAAGTTTTTTCTTCGAATAAAATATTTCAAAATTATATTAATTTTCAGTTTTATATACAGATTTAATTACAAATTATTTGTTGCATTAATGTTAGAGGTTTTCAGCGCAGTCATCTCGCCTCCTGGATGATATCCCGTTGATGAGCGAGGATTTCCGTTCTCATTATTGGCCAATATTTTGCAAGCATCTCTCCGCACATCAAAAAGAACGTAATGTGTCGGCGATTCACTGTATGGCGATTAGAAATAATATACTTGAAGAAAAGGTTAGAAAATAAGTTTTTTAAATGAGTGAAAATATCAATTTGAAGAGGTGATGTTACTGTTTTATAATATAGCTGAAGCTGTGTGAGCAATATGTGATGGCGATATTAGGCGGTGGGCATCTTTTTTCGGGGGAAGGGAATACGGGCTCGTAGATGGAGGTGGCAGATACCTTTAAGTGTGATCCACGTGACTCTTATGGCCGTAGTGACCGTTTTTTCATCTTATCTACCTGTTCCATATTATAGGCTGCTGTTGAGGAGCATCAGATTTTGATCTCTTTGGGGAATCTGTTCACCTTATTTTTGTTCTGATTGTTATCTTCACGTTTCGTTGCATTGAATGAAAAATGCGTTTTAAGTGGAGATTTTCTTGATAAGAAGAAATTTGTTGTATGGAATTCTGTTTGAATAAATGAATAACTAAAGTGGAAAAGGAATTAAAAATAAGATATATTTATGAATGAGATTTTGCACTATAATATTCGACGAAGGTTGAGGTCTATTATTGCATGGTATAATATAGATTGAAATTGCATCTACGAAGTATGTATTGCTTAGAGAATTTCGATTTCAGTTTAAAGCATTTCAAAAGAAACTCGAAAATCAAGGTGATCCGTCTGAAATATCGTATGCTTTCTACCGCCTTGTTGGTCCTCCTCGTGAGGTAATTTTTTAACCAATTTGCCCGATAACTGGTGTTGAATTTTATTAAAGTGTGTAAGGAGAAACCGCACTTAATGATGTATTTAGAATTTTACACTCCTCTGAACGCGAGGACGAAGCGGGTGTTGGAAGTGAACTAATCGACACTGATATTTAAGTTGATTGCATCGATTGCAGCGTTGTTTGAATCTGATTTCTCTTAACATGTAATAAACCGTGAGATTTTTGCAACCATTTTTATATGCCCTTGTAGTTTGTTTGATATCCGCCATAAGGGTCGTATTCTGTTTGCCCCTTTGTTGCATCTGTGGTTCAGGAGTCGAAGGAGGGGTAGGCTGGAACAGGAGTGGTACATCCAAGTTGTCAGTATCTCCCCTCCGCGAAAACAAAGGTGTAGGGGAGGGAGCATGTTAGGTTCTGCGCTAGTTAAGACCTACCTGCAGTGTTGATTTTGCTCATTGCTGGTCATCTTGTAACAACTAAAGCTTCCGCTTGATTTTGATGAAGACACAGGGATAGAGATGAATCTCTTCATTCACAACTGTTTGAGAAGGAGATGCTCAGATTTCGTGGAATTCTTTGCCGTGTCGGTGGCTTATTTCTTCAAAAGTAGGTATTAAAAGGTTGACGCAGATTAAGACAAGTCAGTTTATTTTAAATTTCTTTACGAGCTTACTTAAGGAACTGATTATGTGAATCATTTTTAAATATTATGAATTTTGCTTAATTTTCATTTCCACACTTTCTTTCCATTTCTCTTCTCAAAAGCTTATTTATTAGTGTCGTATCAGGTCGTTTTTTGCAGACAGAATTGATTGCACAACACGGTCTTTTCACTGGCAATACGTTCATTGGTGATTTGGGTGAAACATCAAAAGGTCTTTTTTTTATATTTCCCCTTCCGGGGTTTCGGTTCCCTTCTGTGATAATCTTTGCATTTAAGCATCATTATTTATTTCTGCTCGAAAACAGTGCAGTCGTTTAGACTGAGAGAAAAGAAACGTCGAAATCGTAGCATAGGTTTTCTCATTTTGGTGGGATGTGCCCCTAGCCACGACCGCATTATGTGTCTTATGAGTCAACTAACATTTGAGAACTTCTTTGTAAAATGCCTTTGTTCTCATCTTTTACTGTCGCATGTGTTGTCCAGAAATAAGAGTTATTAGGAAGATATTGCTGACCTGTCGGTAAAATTCAGTTGGGACGGGAGGAGGAAGAGAGTGCAATAAAAGAAACGAGGGTGATACAGATGCCATCAGGAGAAGGCAGCGGGGATTGGAGAAGTTGCTTCTAATTCGAATCGGAATAAGTGGTCTTGCCTCGTTGTCGTTGTTCGTTTTTCTGCTGCTGAAACGTTATTCATTTTCAGGTGTTCATTTGAACGAGAGTCCGGATTTGGTTACGCCGGCGAAGTTTATCGAAAGTACGCGACTTCGTATTATGGCCTTCAAGGTGGCGTAGTTTTCAAATTAACGGTGCAGTAATAATCTTCTGCTATGGGAAAATATATTCGGAAATTGTTTTAATTGAAGAGATTATCGTCGAAAGAAGATGCATTAATTTACGACGGTCACAAATTATCGGCTGAGCTGAAAGAAAAAACTGTGAAAGATTGAGAAAAAAATGAAAGGGTTTTAAATAATGGAAAGCTGTCGTGTATGTTTTGAATTGCATCGAAGTTTGTCTATATCTCGAAAACATTTGCTCGTAGTCTTGAGTTTTGTGATTGGTATCTTCTTAATTATATATGTTGTGATCAATATTTTTGAGGTTCTGAAAGGTCGCTCAAATATAGTTGGGCTAAGCTCATTTACATTGGAACCAACATCGGGATTCGCGTCTCATGTAGCTAGACCACCGCCAACTGCTGATTCGCTTAGTCGACATGAAGTTTTTCGTTATAATCAGGTAATAGCTTTATTTTCTCCTAGTGATTTTCATCGTTGGACACTAATCACTAATGATGCGGATCATTGGAGAATTGCTACGAGGAGTGGACATAAACATTTGCAGTAGATAATGATATATTTGAGCGGAATAACAGTCTTGTTTAGTATGTTTGGTGATGGTTTTGTGATGTTTCTTTTCTGAGAAAGGGGAATGGACGGGTTATATTATATTGAGTTGTTGAAAATTAACCTTGAAAAGTTCAGAAAAAACATAAGGTTAAGCCCGAGAATTTATGAAACTGCGGAGCCGAATGCGGTCCTAAAGTCTGCTTTTAAATTCAGGAACGGAAACTGTAAAATATGGGTCGAAAGCTAGGTGACTTCATGATCGAAATTCCCATTAAATATAAATTTGATGAGCGTTATGGTGGGGCCTATGCAACATATGACAAAGTTTGTTGCAGGTGTATTTATACGATGAAAGTGAACCGGGTGTTTATTCAAATGTTCCGGCGAACGTGCTGCCATTTGCGGTGTTCACTGTGGATTTCGCACCGAATGCGTATGCGTAATGTTACTTCATTAAATCATTTAAATGTAATTAGTGAAAGAATGTTATAAATGGCAAGGATTGGCCTTTTTGATGCAAACAAGGATCAGTAAATTGTATGAAGGCGAATAAAGATGAATAAATATGAACGTAAATTGGTGTGGCGCAGTGATTTGTGCGTTTAGAGGTTTCGGAATTTAGTATTGTGTCAATGTCGGTTCTCTAGCAATATTTAATTCGTCTAAGCATTATATTTTATTGGCTTCTCTCTAGCAGACCCAGAAATAGGCGCTGACATCGTTTCATATTGTTAGTTAATTATAATCGAAAGAAGACTAATGTTGCTTCAGTTGGCAACAATTTTCAGAACCATTTCCGTCTTGGCCTCCCTTTTCCTTCATTAGGGGGTGGGAATGTGGGAGAGGAGAAGAAGGTTAGGAGCATTGTTTTTTTTTTTCGGTATTGGTTTTGTGGTTTATAATGTTCGTGGTTCCTCATTGGGTTGACTTGTGCACCACATAACTTTGCTTGATTTGGTTGCTTTTCTTGTCTAACGTTGCTAGCTGAGGGAAAATCGAAATCTTAACGACATTACTTATTGTATAGTATTTACGAACGCAGTATTGATCTTTTAATAGCATTTTGAGGTGATATTTGATCCGAGCATTGGAAAATTAATTAAGTTTATGTAGCGAAAGGTTCTTTTAAACAGCGTTTATTTCGTGGGACGATGTTAAACATAATGCTGAACTAGGGAGACGCGTTAGGTTTACCTGTGGTTTATTGCTTTACCATTTATTTATTTATTTTTGCTGAGGTAGTCTTGTTTTTCAGTACCACATCATTTAAATATATGCCTATAACATTATGGAATGGAGTGCTTAAAATCGGCGAACGACGTTACGCTGATATGACATTGCAGTCGTGTGGAGGGATTCTTATTAAACCGCCCTTCTTGTAAGTTTTGGTTTGCGTTTTCTACATATATACATTTATCCTCTCCTTGATGGTTGATGAAAGTTTTTCATTCCAGCGGACGTGTTTTCGAAATAACGGATTTAGTGCCATGGAGGGCATGTTTGGATTATCCGCCGATTGGTGATTTGCTCTCGCTTCAGATGATCGGAAAGCTCTCTACTAAGAAAGAGGTCTTTATACTGCTGCTGTCTTTTTTTCTGGTATTCTTCTCTGCTGTCAAACGCTGGTGACTGTAATGTAATTTTTTGGTAAAGTGGGTATCTTTGAATTTTCCGGAAAGAAATTCAGGAAGAGGATGAAGGAGACCAACGAATTATCAGTGTTTTCAATGTTAGTAGGGGCATTAATTCAAATATTTTGGTGTTGTTGCTCTACAAGGATTCTGTATTGATAGTTTGTTTATTATATTTGCTATTCGTATTCGTAGAATGAAGTAACGGTGGATCGATATAGTCGCATGATAACAGCTGGATTCATAGGAGGAAAATCGCTGTATGACGCGTTCGCTGGAATGGCGGTACTTCAGATGAGTAATGGAGATCTCGGATTTTCATTTAAGTGGGATGTGAAAATTTTCAGAAGAAATTCGTATATCCGTTAGGTTTTTGCAAACTGTTGGAGTCACAAGGGGGGGGGATGCTTTTTTCCTGTCATTTGGAAGCCTTCCTTGGAAAACTGTAGTTGCAATTAAAATGCGTCTTTTACTTGAAAAGAATTTGCGCACTCTTATTTCAGCTTCTACTGAATGGTGTGAAAAGATTGGCGACCTATTTTACTTTGCACCCACAATATGATAATCCTCAGTTCGGTTCGTTGCACGAATCCATGCGTGTTCGGTGTGTGGTAAGTGCTGATATATTTGTTATTGCAGTTCGAGTATTCAACATGTATTTTCCTGCTTGCTGTGTGCCTTTAAGTTTTTGAGGCCAATTTATTTTATTTAATATTTCTTTCTTTTCGGTCGCTTTTGAATATTTTTCAAAAACAGATCGTGAAGATCAGGTCCCACCCGTGTTATATGAGAGCAGAGAAAAGGGGAGGGAGGAGGGATTGATTCATGCGGACATTTTGTCTCAACAGTAAAGCACGGAGAAGGAAAGTTATAAGACTGGATTTGTGAAACTCAATATATGGGCGATATTTCTTTATTTGTAGATATTTATACAATCAATAAATCTTTATGCAAATGCGCGAGCGAATTTCTCCAAATATATTTTGAGTGGTTGTTTCAATCATGCTAATTGTCGAAATGAGTTGGAAGATATGACAATGAAAGAAAATGTTTTTGTAGCCTCTTTTTCCTAACGGGACTTTTCTCTTTAGATTGGCTCTAGGTATGTTTGAAAGTGAATAAGATGAGATCCGTTTTACGGTTATTGATAATTGAGAGGATTTGAGAGATAGGTATTCGGTGTTTTGAATTAGGTAAACACTTGTTTTTATTGGCTAGAGATGCATCAGTTCGAAGGAAATGGTCCTATTTACGCAAGCGTTGGGAATGAAGTCAGTGTTCTTGTACATATCTTCAATATTGCTTGGGACCTTATTCAGTGATTACTAGAAGTAGTGTGATTTGCTTGAAATGTGCAGGGTTATTCCAAGTTGTGGATGAGGTTTGCAGGTTGTTTGAATGAGCGTGAGGATATGCTGGTATTTTATCAGTGTTAAGGATTCTAGATGTTTTATCAGTTTAGAAAGTATCCTGAGTATTTATGTTGAAGGCCGGTCTAAGTGTTTTGGCGAGCGGTGCAACCGTGCTTGTTATTCCGAACGGAGAGTTTACGTCGTTATTAGCACTTCCATGCAGAGAAGGACCGATTTTTCATATTTTGCACTTCTCGAAAACATTGAGCGATTCTTTGCTTACGGGAACGTTTGAGCCGTTCACTCCTGAGGAAAAGTGAGGTTCTTGATCTTGATTTTTGAAGGTTTTCAATTTGCTTATTTTATAATCCGTTATTTTCGAATTTATGCGTATTAAAAATGCGTTGGTTTATGCGGATCCTCGTTAAGTCATTTGTAGCAGAGATAAATTATATGAAATCCTTCATAAGCGATAGAAATAGTAGTATACATTATTTTAGTGAATCCAATATCCAATCAGGTTCACTAGGTAGAAGATGGATTGCTGTAACTCAGTCTTATGTGGTTTATAACTGAGGTTTAATGCATAGTTTTGGCGGGTAGTCGGGTAGGAGAAAGCTGAATAATAATTTTGAAAAATTTTGCGCATATGGGATTCGATCCACTGTTGTCGTATGACCGTTAACGCTAAAGTATAAAAATATGGTCATATTATTATTATCTAAGTGATTATTTGAATAAGATGTCTATCGTTAACTTTTTTTCCGGTTCGTTTTTAGTGTATCCAATTTTAGCATCTATGTGCTATCGAAAACATAAGTTGCCCTCACTATATAGCACCGCTTACCTTTCGCACCCTCTCCCCCCTCCCTCCTGTGGTAGCACGGTTGTTTTCCTTTGGGAGGGGAATAGAATGCTTGGTTAACTACTTGTATAGCTGTTTCATTGAGTTCCCATTCTTCGTATCTCGTGAGGGAAATGAGTATTTTGAAGTGCGCTTGGTGACAATATATATTGGCGGCTGATTTTTGTTGAGTTAATTAATTAATTTTCTTCAGTGATGATTTCAATCGTCTTCCAAATGTGGGTGAGAGAGTGAATGGTCACGATGTGGACGTTAAGAATATTATCGAGCAGTTGGCATCTGAATGCACGCAAAAGGAACCGTGCGACGAAGCTATGCGAAATTCGCCGGCGAATAATCTGGTGAAAGATTTACCAAAACATCCTGATGCAACACCAGAAAATCTATGTAAGATTGCATCTAGTACTTTGAGATGTTTTTTTATTTCCATAGGAGGAAGTAGAGGCAGTTCAAAGCTTAAATGTATAAAATAATAGATCTGAAGGCTGAGATTTATTTACAGATTATTTATAATGTCGCACTCAACAGATTCTGTTGGCTTTTTGGTTATCTTAAGTGCATATCAACCTGTTCTAAAGATTTTGGGAAAATTCAATTCTGTGATCATAGGGACATGGTCCCTACATTTCCGCGCTCATCTCTTCGTTTATTTGCCATGTCACAATCTGCGTCTTTTTTCTTTTTCATTAAAATTGAAGGGGATGCGCCTAAGCGCTACAGAATCATTACATTGTTCACTCGTCTCTGCTAATTTATCTATTTCAGGTGTTTGGCGATCATAGATTCGCAATTGTAGTTTGTGTTGATAAACTGCTACACTATGGATGGGTTCTGGTGGTGGGGGGATTCTTTGGAGTGGTGATTGAAAATTACAGTTTTTAGGGCTCGCATTCGTCCTCCTTTTGTTTTGTAATAATGAGGTATTTAATCTTCTCTCCCTTCCTCCCTCTCTCCTTCTCTCTCCTTCCCTCCCTCTCCTCTTTTCCTCTTTGCTGTGGCGTTTTGCTTAATTGATTGCTCCTCTGCTTTTCCGTTGAACCTTGATTTAAGGTTTTTACAAGTGAGCTTAGTGGGAATATTTTCTAGATCCGTGAGGAGAAAGTCTAGAAGATGTTTTTTGCAAGGCAAAGTTGTATTAAGATTCACAATAAAGTCTTTTTTATTTCCTGACCTTAAGCTGTTGAGGAAGTGAGGAGGGAGGACAGGAGACATTTTTGTTAACAGTGTCTTGCAGACCGTTCAGTTTGATTGTTTTGGGGTGGATATTAGTATTGCAATCATGTCAAAGCACTTAATGAGATATTTAATCTCCTGGCCTCTGTACAATTCATACATTTATCGCTGATGTTGCCTTTGATACTTTGATGTTGCGTTAACCTCTATCTTTGAATGCATTTTTTGCTATGGGTTAATTTCAAAGGAAGCAATTTTCCTCACCTTCTTGAGGGAGTCGTCGTGATATCTCATTTGTGGCAACGTGTTTAAGCACCAGCTGATATGGAAATTGTCAGCAGCGATGAAGAAGAAGCATCGCTCGCGACAAATATTCGACCGAATCGTTCGAAGAAACAACTTGGCTCTTCGTCAAACATGTTGCCACAAGAATCGAAAAAGGTTGCAGCATATACTATGTGTTTAATAAGTTTTCAACGTTTTGATAAGAGGTTTTGGTCTTAATTATGGATTGATGCCAGATGACTATTTTTGACACAAATTCGTAGATGAATTTCAGTTAGAGCTCGTGTTCTGCAATCCCTTCATCTGGGGAAGATGTTTATTTCATTTCAGAAACGGAGCTGTTGTTTACACTTTCACTATTTCAAACCCAAGAAATTTCTTCGTTCTTATTATATCATTTATTGGTAATCGTTAACCGAATGTATCAATAAGGATAGCAGAAAGATGTTCGAAAAATTTGTTGGTATTCTTCTTCAGCTGTTTGTTAGGTAACGGTTGGTTTATTTGGTTGCTGAAATTGTGTCGGCGAAGAGCAAGTAGAGCGGTCGGTAAGGGAATTGAGGAAGAAAAGTTGTAGAATGTTGGAGCGCGAAAAAAATAGTGGAAAGAAATAATGCGGTTGCTTTATCGGAAGCGATATGAGAGAAGTTTGTTTAGCACAGCAGCTTTATTACCCATTAATTTGCTTGTTCTTGCAAAGACTGGCAGGTATTTCTACGTTGCATCGTGTACACTTTTCATTTATCGAGCTGTTGTCTTTTGTTATCGATGAAATTACTGTCACTCTAACTTGAGTGTATTGTCATTTACTGTCGATCCGATTTAGATTTCGCTGAAGTGTGCCCGCCGCAACTGATTGACCTATTTGGAATGGGTCGAGTTTTGATGGTGGAAGGTGAGGGATTTTTTTACAGACTAATGAGACAGTATCACAATCGAATACGAAATTGGGAAATGTGAAGGCCATAACGCGAGTAACATATCATCGCTCTCGTGATCCGAGACAGCGTCCCCGAACAGGTGCTAATGCGTTGCCATTGCCCAGAGTTGGAATGCTGCCGGTACCAAATCTTGCCAGAGTATCTTCCGGATCGAACCTCAAGGATATGACGAACGAGGGACGACCCGCTGATGTGCAAAAGGTAAAGAGGTCTACTTTGGAAATTAGGCTGCATTGAATCGTTTTAGTTAGTGCTTCTAAGATCATTTTGCGGTCGGTTTATATTTTCTTGAATCATCTGGAAGACTGGAAATTTTTTGTTTAATTAGGATAGTTGATTACGTTCGTATTTTAATGTATTCCTTTGGATGGAAGGCAAGTGTTTGCCATTGAAGACGTCGTTCACGTTCACTGGAAATGCGGTAAAGAGAAATGAAAGGAAATAAATCTTTGAGGTTGTCTGTTGACTGTTTTTCTTCTCGAAATGATGTGGCCTTCAGAAAACTCAGCCAGAAAAAGAGGTAACGGATGAGCAGCGATGTTATTCACCGTCTCAGGCAATCTCAGATGAGGCTCTTTCGGCGGGACCAAGCTCACCGGCTGAACTCGCTTCACCGGATCAGTCGTCGTCTACAGCGGTTGACGATTTCTTTTATTGAATGTTTGGCGCATTTTTGGAGGGAAATGATTCTCTTTCACGAAGAACTCTCTAGGCTTTATTGCGTTTTTCCAGAATTTCTATTTTCTTGTTGGCGGTGCATATTCTTTCCTTTTGCAGCTTTGAGGGTGAACAGGTACAACAGCTTCATATATATAGTATGTGTGTTGCAATAGAAGATTTGGATTCTGTAACGAAATGAGCAAACCGCATAATTTGTCGAAGAAATGCGAACCACTATCAGTTATTAAAGTGCGATTTCTATCGTTGTCTTTTCTCTTTTAATCTTTAAAATAACGTGACTTTTAGTTTGTGGACTTCCAATTTAATCAGTGCTTTTTTTCGCAGGATGAGAGCCGTACGCTGAAGTTGAAGATTCCGACTGTTACACTCGATGATAAGGGGTGAGCTTTTTTAAGTTTCCGGTGTTCTCTTTTGATATTTTGGAAATTTTTACCTTTTTTTATCCATGTAGTGACTGTTTATGTATGTGTCTCTGTTTCTCTTGAAGACTTTCTCATTTGTAATTTTCATGGATATGAGGATGGATCTTGCATTAGTTGTTCATTGCAATTTTACAGGGATGTTTTATCAATAACAAACGAATCGCCAGCGAGCCCTCCGATTGAGAAGAATGTGTACGTCGCACAGGCACCGAAAATTATTTCCGGTAGTGATTTGAGGCCACCGTGCGGACAGTCATTGCATACCTCTTCACATACCTATAAGGTTTGCACGTTTAGTTTTGTTTAGATCCGAGATCGCATATTTGTTAGACTTCAGCGGTGTGAAGAGAGGAGTGTTTTGCGAAAGTTGATTTCGGCACGATTTCACAAAATGATATCAAACTTCTCACATATGAAATATCCTCTGTTGAATTGCAATATGACATATTCACTGCAACATGGGTTGTTTCTCTTTTAGGCTAGATCAGAAAAACTTAAAAGCAGTATCTGGGGACGAGTATCCATTCGAGGACGCATAATAATCTTATTCTGATTAGTTTCCAATTTGCTTGCTCTGGATACATGGGCGAAGATCACGGTAGCGAATATTGCCGAAACCTCATGCGAAATAAGAGATATAGATAGCGAGGCTTGTGCGCTTCTTACGTGAAATATTTGGAAGTTTACATTGCATGATGTTTTGACCGTTTTTGATCCTCTCCAGCAATCCTTTCGGGGAAATTGTATGTTGAAAATTTGAATTTTGCAGTTCTTATCGCTGCTTATTGCTCTTTAAAGTTATACATGCTAGAATATTGCAACATGAGCGAATCATCTTGAGATTTGATTTTAGGCTCCAGAGATCTCGTTGTTCGCGAATACAGCAATACCTGCAATCAGCAATTTTAATCTTTCAAGTGCTGGTCTAAAGAAGTTAAGCGAAATGGGTGTTCGTTGGGGAACTTCATCGATTGCCGGGAATCAGCCAGTTGGTTCTGATGGAGGGAGGTCTTCACCATGGACTACAGTAAAGACCGATATCTCGAACGATAGAGAGGTGTCAGCAGCGTCAGAGCAAAAGACTTCAGCTGACAGCAATGAAGGGAGTTCTGGTTTAAATCAGATCGACGAGAAAAAATCAAGTTTAGAAGCACAAGTAGCAGAAAAGGATAAGGTGCCTGATTTTCATTTTGTCGCGTGTTTGAGTGATTGGTCAAAGTCTCTTACTGCTAGCGCCTTCATTTTATATATAGGTATTTTCATCTCAGTGGATTCCATCTTATTCTGCGGTAACCTTCTGTTCTTTTGAAATGTACTTTTTGTGATAACCGAGATTGAGAAAGGGTGAGGTCTTATCTCGTAAGCGTTACAGTTAGGACCCTGATAGGTTGAAACTGGAATATCGCAAATAGCAGCTGGGTGGTTTCATTTTGAGGAAGGAGACGGAAGATATGGCGAGAGATTTATTCATCTGTTTTCAATAGAAGCATTTTAGCTTGAAGGACGTGCATCATCGCCATGCATTCGTTGAGAATAATTTAAATAATCTTTAGGGAATAAAAGGGGTTTCAGCCACTTGAGCCGGATATTAACCGCCGTTCACGATGGGACACCGAAGCGGTCGCCACGAGTGCAGCTGCTGATGTGGATTACCGTACTCTGTTACCGCAGTTATCAGTTTCTTGTGCACCTCTAGTAAGCTTTGCCAAAATTGCTACCATTTTTTAGTGTCTTTTGTTATGTTTTAGTAAATTTCTTTCCTTCGTATTATTTTTTACGACGAAATGATGAGAAGTATAAAATGCACTGAAAAGTAGATTCAGGATGAACCTTTCTACCCTCTCGTCGTCCTTCTTTTGGATTATGGAGATGGGTCGTCATAATTAATGCATAAATTATTATATTTTCAAAGGTTGACTACATCCAGCAATTTAAGTTGTAGTGTTCTGCTGTATGAGTTAATTTTTGCCGATGGCTGTTTGATGCTCATCTTAGAACTCCAGGGGTTGCACTAAATTAAAGTGTATTTCTATGATAGGTGTTTTGGAGTTGCTTCTTAGTGCCTGCGTTGTTTCTATTATATATCCTTCCTTGTACAGATAAGACAGCCTCGCATCGCACATTTTCCATATTGTAGAAGAACAAAGGGGAAGATAATACAGTCGGAGATAATGCAGTCATTTCCATAGCAGCTTTCATTGCTCTTAATATTCGCATTGTTGATTGGTGAGTTACTGCTTCGCAACAGGTGCATGGAGGCACGGAACCGAGCGATGCTGTTGTATCTGGTAAAACGTCAACGGGAGCTGTGTTGTCTGCATCTGACAGGGATGATCGCACTTTATTACCTTTTGTTGGACAAAGCTCAGAAGTTGCGACTTCATCGAATCCGAAAGTTCCTCGTCTCTTGGAAATGGTGCCGTCACCGGTGAGTGCAAACTCGAACGATGCAGATCGAAGATCGACTATTCCGTATCAGCCCGTGCTAAATCAAGTTCGAGGAGGCAGTAGGGCTGGCAGACCCATACCACTGAATACAATTCGACCTAGACAGTCGAGCTTGCTGGGTGAGAGACCGCCGTGTTTCCCGCCACCCATGCCATCGAGTGGGCCTCGTTCAGTCGTACCTCGCAGCGATCTCCCTCGTCCGCCGACACCGGTTTTTCTACCGCGGTATGTTGAAGGCGATCATTTTACGTGGAGTTTATTGTTAAATAATCGACATTTGCGTAAGCGTCAGGTGGTCGAACGGGAAATGTTTGGAAGGGATGGCCGAATTATATCTCAGTATTTTTCATAGGTGATAAAATGATGAAAAGGTGGGAATAAACAGGCAAATGTTATTTTCTTTGTAAAAAACAATTAATAGCGCTCGGTGTTATTGCATATACAAGCAGATTAATGGAACGTTCATTTATAGACCACTTAGATTGTCGTTTGAGTCCATAGCAATTATATAGAGCAAGCGATGCGGTCATGAGTCCATTGGCGAGACTCGTGCCGGTTCCTGTGAGACTGGCGATAAAGTTCCTGCATTATGGGGACGATAAGTAAATTTTTTTAAAGAAATTCCTTGTCCACTTAGATTCTTTTTTAGTGGAATAATTTGTTCGTATTTTCTGCGGTGGCAATTCTTCGAAGCGTTGATTATCATATAAAATGTAGATGTAGAAGTAAAAGTAAAACTTATTGCGTTGATGAATAGAAAGCACGATGGTGCTGGTGATGTTATTTTAAGACCGACATTTGAGAATATCACACCGGGCAACTTTGGTTTTTTCAATCGTCCTACTCCATCCACCGCGTCGCATTCTGCGCCCGCATATTCTTCAATTGTATGTTAATCTTATTTTTCTCATTTTTGGTCGCTCGAATTTTTATGTATTTTAGTTATGTTTTTGCTTTGTTTCGTCATGTTCTTGGATTAAAGAAATTTTTGTAGGGCTATAAACTTGGCTGTTAATGTTCATTCTGCATGAAGTGGCAAAGGAATCTTGCATATTTTCACCTTCGTTGATTCCACTTTGTAACAGAAGCATTTTGTGGGTGATTTATAAATGTAAGAAGGACGAGGCAAATAGGAATGCTCGCGGAAATTTTACAGTACAACGTCGAATAAAACGACAACATTTTCAAAGATTACCCGAAATTTTGAGGATACGCTTTATTGATGGTATTATTTTTTAAATGACATTTTCTCTTCTTTTTTTAGCGAGGATTGGATATGCCGCCCGATTTTCCAAGAGGACTCTCACGAAAGGGTATTATCGTACCTGATGGCAGGCTTTTCATTCAAGCCTTATTGTAAGTCCATCCATTTTTCATTAGTTTATTTGGTTAATAAATCTGATGTAATCGTCGAGTTTATATCAGATATCATTATCATTATCGACTTTAGGATGTAGGTAGTTTAATTTGGAGAGGGGCACTTAGATGAGTTTTGTAGGGTGATTTTCAAATGGTGCGATGAGTTATTTTCCATTAGGATGATTGAGATATTAGTTGTGTGTTCTTTGATTCAGGCATCCAGGAAGATTACGATCGCTCTTGGAGCGATTAGGCCGATGGCGTCAAAAGTTGAATATTATTTGGTGGCTCAGAGTGCACTCATACGTACTCAAAGCAGTTAATGGGAACAAGTTTGTTTCTTATGTTTTTATTTTCTTCACTGCTTTCTTTGTCGGTTATCGTTGACCTGATGTTATAAATGTGGTGTGTATGGGACATGCTCTCTTCTCCAGTTTGAAATGAAATTTCTGTGAGCTGGAAACAAATAAAATTCAAATTGCCTAAGTTCAGTATTACGGGAATTTCAATTGCTAAATGACATGCCCCCTCCCGTCGAACGTATTACCTTCAGTTTCCAGCTGGTTTAGGCAGTGAAGAGGATATTGCGCAAGAGCTGAATATCTTTATATACCGGAAAGTGCAATTTTCTCAATATTTTCCATACCGTAGAAGGTCTGTATGAATCAAAATTGCATAAGAGGGCAAAAAAGGTATGAGATTTAAATAATTTCTTCTTTTTTTAGCGAAACGATCGATGCGGAATCGGATGCACTGATGAGATATTCGAGTTATAATCGATTGCTGGGAGAGTTCACTACAAAGGGCGTCGTGGAATTGTTGAAAGCTCATGAGTGTGACGATGAGGTTAGCGGTGGAATCGAGTGCAATTATTTAGAATGCGTTGCGAAGATGGCGAAAGAAAGTGGCAGCAGCTGCAGTATTATCTTTGTTACAAGTTGGTGCTATTTCTTCTTATTTAACAGGTGATAAATATGGATTATTTGGAGAGGCTATTGCTGATATGCATTTTTTCATAGCAATAGAAGTTATTTGCACTGTGTGTTAAACATGTTGTTTCGAAACATTCGTTGACCAGTTGTAAGGTCTCATTGACTAACACTTCGGCAAACGTGAACAATTGGACCGAGGATGGTGAGATTGATTAGTAAGTGGTAAGCCAAAGAAGAATCCAAACTGTCTTTCTCTAGCTGATTTTCGCTTACGTTTATTTTGGAGATTTAGTTGAGTGGCCATGGCCAACGTCTCGTTCGTAAGATGTTGGCCAAGATCCGGTCTGAATAGCCAGTCGGTTTCATCAAAGCTTTAATGGGTTATTCCACCAGATTGAAGTTAGGACAAGGCTGAAAACGCCTCATGTTGGTGAATTCTCCCTGCAAAATTTTGCGTGGTGAGAATTGAAAGTCGAAGTTTATTCATTTGTAGGCTATTCGTACTTGCCTTTTGCGCTCATGAGTTTGTTTATCGTTTTATTTTCTACGCGGTTTTCTCTCTTTTTTTGTAATTTCAGGTGCTTTTATATTTTTAAATTAGAGTTATTATTGTGGCTTTGACGTATTTTAGGCATTGGGATGAACGTCGAGATGGTCCGAAGGTATGGAAGTGTTGGTGCAGAGGTGTGCACTTTTCAGCAGTTAATGGAAAAATTTGGTGTATAAGAATTTCATTCCTCCATTAGAGATTAATTTACAGGCTGTACGAGTATATCATTGGTTTATTGTTATCGTTGTTTTTGTTATGTGTTTAATAAGGTACACCTCTATTGTCAGGAGCACAGTGTTATAAAGTTGGGTGGATGAATAAGGAATAGAAATCGAATGAAAAGGCTATTTAGTTGGGGAATTCGAAAAAACGCGCATCGAGCGTTTTAATTTTTTTGTCATGATGGATTATATTTTAGGGAGCTGGTTGAAGGAAATTACAGTTGTATGAGTAAAAAGGAAGGAGGGGAGGGGAGTGGTAATAGATAGGATGTTGCATAGGGAATGTGGAAGTAAATGGAGTGATGTGAATTGTTTTTTTCCGGGTATTTTCCTTGCATAATGTTGTAGGCTACTTATCAGTCATTCATCTGCATTGCTATATAACATTGCCATGCGTTTGGAGGATTCCTTCCAACAGGTCTCTTTCTCCGGGTATTCCGGAGTTCAAATCTGTGATAGAATTTTTCAACCTTAGTTGAATTTGGAGTTCTATCACAGCGAATCGTTCTTCTCCAGTTTTTTTCCTCACCAGTCGAAGGTGTTCCTCCTCACCTCATCGCTTCTCTGTCAGCCCTCGGTGTTTTGATGCTCACTGCGTTGTGTGTGACGGTTCATGTTCTCGTCATTCTCATTGCTGTATTATTGCTATATATTCGGAAAGTCAGGCAAGCGTGGACCTTTGCTGGTATGTAGGTAATCCTGTTAAGGGTAATATTAATGAGTCACCTTCGCGTCTTTCTGTGTACATCGTTATGGAAGTATTTCTTGTTGGTAATAATAAAGTTTTTTATTGTTGTGCGTTGATTCTGTGGAACGACATTTTATACCGCATATGGCCGCTATCCATATTCGTGTGTAATATCCTTTGGGAAATGCAATATTAGGTGGTGGCTGGAATTCTAGGAGAAAGAAAAGAAGTTGAAATTAAGCGGGGAAGGCCGTCGACGTCCCCAAAAGAAGATTGCGCTCCGCCGCAACATCGGAAAATAGAAAAGAGATAAAAATGGGGACGAAATAAACTAGCAGGAACCAGTGGTATGGGTTAGGATTTCATATCTTAACGTGTTCTTCGTGACCGTTATAATGAAGGATTATTTCGGCATTTTTGCGGACGTTTTCAGCGCGTGAAGGAGGTCGCTTGCCCGTTGGCTTTGATGGGTATCCATGGGGCTTCAGCGGATGATGAGTTGGATTTAGTTTGATAAACTTCATTTCGAACGTACCTTTCTTTGTCTACTTTCGATTTGTGTTCACTATTCAACAACATTGTCGCTATTAATGGTTATTCTCGAATGGATCAGTGACGTATGTTAGAGCTATGCCTCTCATCTACCGTCCCGCATATACGGATCATATTTGTAGGCGAATAGAGACGAGCGGGCTACGAATATGAGAAATTTGACGAGTAAATTTTGCTTTTTGTGCTGGATTTGCTGAAATTGCTAATATTAAGTTGTGTTCGATGAAGCAAGAAAGAATGAATAAAATGTTGATTGTCACATATTTAAAAGTATTTAAATTTCCGCACGTTATTCGATAGAATTTTTCCAACGAAGAGATGTGATAATCGAATGTTTTAGTGAGAAAATCTATTTTAAAAAAATTAGTTGAGAAGATTTTATGGCAATGAGGCAATTTTAAGTGGAAGAGATTATTGGACTAAATGCTTTTCACTCGAATTGTTTTCTCGATCGATCACTATAGTTGACGATCGATTGTATATTATATAGGGATATTTAATATTATTGTAGTATCTCTTTAATTCAATTCGACGTTTTTCTCTTTTTCTATAATCTTATCCGTTTCCTTATGTGAGAATAATTAGCAAACGCTGATCTCTCTCCGTCCGGGTCTCTTTCGATATCTCTCGTAGGCATCCGAAGGTGCAGACGTTATTGCAACTAGTTGCCTAATGATACCTATCGAAAATGATTACGAATTGTTGCTTTGTTGATGTGTTATCCTGAATAGCGCGGGTACGAGTGCGTCGGATTTTTCCATTGTTTATGAGAAGTCGAATCTTAATTATTAACCGGGCGGAAGAGGGAGGAAATGGGATTTTTAAAGTTGCTGAAACTGAGGTTCTTTGTTTTGCTTTAGTTGTAATACCTATTATCTTTGTAATAATAGAGCCCCCTTAGGACGGGAGATTAGTATAACGCGATTTGTGTTCTCATTGTTCACGTTACTTTCGAAGTATTTTTTTCTATATGCTAGACATTTATCAATTGGATAGTTAGTGATTTTTGAAGTAGGTGGTCGTTGTTTTCAAATAAGATCGAATCGAAAAGTTATTTGATAAGATGATATCACTATGAGTGATAAGCTCCTCTAATGCAAGTATATTGTTTGTTCTACGGATCAGGATGACTGCTAGAAGCGTTTGTTGTGACCCAATCGCCGAGAGTATTCACTTTATTATCTTCGTTATCAATGGCCATTATAGAAAATTTTTCTAGAAGATGAGTATCACCTTTAATAAGGTACGTAATCGTGACATAATCGATCGATTTCGTCGTCAACGATCGCCCGATAAATATGGAGATGAATCTCGTCAGGATTACAACGTTTGCGAGCCGACCACTTCTCAGCCGACAGCCATTATCGGTTAGTATTTTAATCGTTGATGTTCTTCGTTAAGTGCAATTTATCCTTCAATCATTGACTGTGATCTTGTCGGTATTCGTTAGAACAGCAGTCCCTTATCTGAGCTGATAGCTGATAGTCACTATTCCCGACATCCTCCAGTCTTTTTTTGAATGAAAACAGATCCTTTCATCATCTTGTACTACGTTCTGTCCGATATATTGAATGAGTACACTGAGGAGAATATATATCAACAGCAAAGCAGATCCCTTCCGTTCAGTCAAGGAAAGATTGGTGGCTGATAGAATTACCTCTCCCCTCCTAGGCTCTTCAGTTCTTTCGCTGCTTGACCCATGACCTCGCAGTCGGATACTAGCCAGCTACGGATTATTTTTGAATATGCGCTGACCTATTTGGTCGCAATTATCATGTTCAACGGAACATTTCTTTTTCTTCTTTCATTCTAAAGAAGACTGATTGCTGTCAATTTTGATCTTCGTGAACGGATATATTTTAGATCCATCGTATGCTCTAATCAGGAATATTCCCAACACATTTCATTCAAAGGACCTACGGCGTTACTTCTCGGATTATGTTGAAAATGGTAAATTCAGTTGTTTTCATTTCCGACATCGCCCAGAAATACAGGTAATTATTGCAGGTTTTATTTGAAGTATTCACTGTACTCTCGTTTGAGATGGTAACGTATGCATGAAAGATGGCCTGCAGTTTACTTCGATTTATCTTCCTTGGTAGGGCGCATCTGTGATTTCGTCAGAAGGTATGGACGTAGAGTGTGTTTTTGAAGCTCAGTGTACCTCTTCAACATTTTAGCTTCACTCTAGCTCCATCGGCTTTTTGTCCTTTAAATAAGGTTTTCACGTTCAGATTTCCTCGGATATAACTTCTATTTTCTGTTTATGTGTCCGAAGAAAATGATTATATATTAAAATACTCCTCTGATCGAAGCGTAGATCTGATTTAATGACTGCAGTTGACGTGCCACTTGCCATACAGTCGCATCGTGATTTGCTAGTCGGAATTGAATCGGCGTTCGATCCGATGATTGGACAAAAGGCTTATTCCACATTTCTCTCTCATAATTCGACTCGTTATTAGACTTGCACACGTTAAGGAGTGGACTTTAATGGTGATTGATAGTCGTAGAGTTTATGGTTTGATCACCTTGGAATTCATTGTCTTCGTAGTTTTAGGGTGAAATTTAATAAGTTTTCAGAGGGCAAACGATGATTCGGAAGTCGGTACATCTGAGTCGGCGCTAAAGCAACGTTGTTGTTGCGTAGTTCGTTTTACGAATGCCAACGATCGTAATACTTTCATCAGAAACTATCATATGAAGTTATGGAGTGATTCACGGGGCAACGAGATCCCTTTGAGATGTTTCGTTTTCGCTATCAAAGTTGCCGCTTCGGTATGGTTTTATTATGTTATACTTTATTATTCTAAATGTTTATAGTGAAAAACATAGTCGTATTCTTCTATGTTGCTGTTTAAGATTGATTGACCGGATCGTGACAAGTCAACAAGCTTCAGGGAATTAAACATCGGTCGTTTATTATGACTCAACGATGAACCAGTGAAGGGAGTGTTGAGTGCGATTCTTTTGGCTTGATTAGAAGAAGGAATTTTTTATAACATTGAGAATTCGAGCCTGTTCAATCTCTTCTACCACATTGCACATAGTTGTGATTTCAAGATCCAGTTGACGTTGACGTTTGAGAAACTATTCGATGTATTGTCCCTATGTGGAAATAGTTAAGTCATGAGTTCTTGACGATAAACTTGATCGCAACTATGCTCGGAATCATTCATAATAATCATCATCATGATGATGTCAAAGTCCAGAGACCAACATTTGCTTTCATAGCATTTTTTAAAGTTTTCCTGCCTTTCTTTTCAGGTAATTCCGTTGTGAAAAGTTTTGCGAATTTAAGTGCTTTAGGATCGTTTTACAGAGTTCCGAAGAAGAAGAAGAAGACGTACTTTCGGCCAAAGATCTGAAATCATTAATCGAATTGAGGCCACCGGCTTTGATGCCGTATGGTAATGTGGGCACTCCAAGTGAGCACTTTTTGGAGCAGGTCTTTTCTTTCTTCTTTCTATTTTGTATTTTTTCTCGGTACTTTATTGTCCAGCTTATATTTACTACGAGGTTGAGTAGAGGTGTAGGCATCAACGGAGATAAAACGTCCGGCGTTTTATTAAAATGACGCCGAAGTCATGCGATTGCTGCCTTTTTTTTTCTTGCATTTTCACGTTCTTGTTTTTTTTTACAGCAAGTTTGGCGCGTAAGGGGTTGGGTTTCGACGTTTTTCCTCCTATTGGGTTTCGACGTCGTTGTTCCTCCTCCCTTCCCTGTACCCACATCGTCTTCTATCGTCCTTTTCACCATCCATTCTCTTTACTCCCCACTGCATTATAAATGCTCCCGATTTCTTCCCATCTCTTAGCGCCCTTCATGTGCAAGGATCCTGCGTATGGAGAGTATGCATTGAAGTAGCGATGTTTAGGGATCCATATATTGTAAGCACTTCTTAGGTGGTGGTAGTGTGACTAAACTTCATCGTTGCATGCGATAGGAATGAACAGCATCAAATATAGCTTTAATGCTTACATTAACGGAATACACGTTGTTGTATGATGAATGAACGTTGTGGAACGTGTTGCCTCGTCTCGAGCAGCTGATAGAGTGGGTTCCCTTTCCATTATAGGAACAAACTACTTGACTGGGAACGTTGTGCACGCCTTATTTGAAGAGTGGGAATTGTCTTCTGACAGTTACCTTACCTCATTTCCCTTTCCACCACCTGCACCTTATAAGGACCGTAGACCGGTATATGGCGATGACGATGATGATGCTCTTCGATGAGTCATTTCGGCACAGTGCATCACGTCAATTGCAGTCGATAATGGCCTGTGGTTTATGTATATGCCACTATTGGACAACCATACATTAATAACATCGAGCAATAAATAAGCCAGTCAAATAAATGAGATAACCCTCAAAAGACAGGTGAGGTGTTGTTTTGAGAGGACCTATTGAGCATCGAAGTTCGATCATCTCGGACAATTTGAAGTTGCTCACCTTTGATGTAATATTCTGCGTTGCACAGCGCGAGCGGTTAGATTCGTTGCAGTTGTTTTATTATGAACAGCGAAATTTTTATTTCTTTGAATATTGCCACTTAATGTTTCTGATTCCGAACTCATTTCCAGTTGTTTAGATCCGTTTATGCAAATTACCGCCCACTATTGTTGGTAAATTGGGAATTCAATCGAAGCGACGTATGCGAAAGTTCGGTGCCGTTCCGTTGGAATATGGCTCTAAAACTGCCTCTGAGCGGTTTTATCGTATGTTTTGTTTTTCGATGGTGTATTGCATTCAGATGGGATAAGAATATTTAAAGTTTTTTGCATGCCAGACATTTATGTTGACTGGAAAAGTCTTTTTGAAGCGTATTTTGACATGCTTCTCACCCCTTCTGAATCAATCTCCTCGTTCCCTCTCCCACCTCTATGTCTGAGCTATCCTCTCCTTAAAGCAACTAAGGTGCAGATATCACGTTGACAGTTGTAGGAGAGGGAGAAGGGGGAGGCATATTTTATCAGAAAATTTGTTGTCCGTGCAACGTTTCCTCTCGATCGAGTTCTATTATGGTTTTTTTTTGGACAGCTGTCTTTTTTATCGTTTAATATATGTTTACCACTGTATTGCAGCCAATAGAATCTCTTTATTTATTGCTGACAATAGGGTTGCAATGCTTCGTTCGCTTTGGTTAATAGAGAAGATATATTTACTTGGCTTTTTTTGTTTATTTGAGGTTTATCATCTGATTAAGACGTGACAGATCCGTTGTAAATTCATTTTAAGGTGATGACGTTTCATTTTAGTCTCCGATTCTCGCTGGCATCAGCGTAGTGAGGAAAGCCGATCGGAGGACATCGAAAAAAATATTGAAGACGAACATTTGGAGAGGATGTCTCCTGAGGAGAGGACTGCTGCACAACAAGAACCAGATAATGACGAAGGAGAAGATGATGATAAGGATGAATGCGAGGAATGGGAGAGGTTGTTTTCTTTAATTTCTTTATTTCTGACTAGCGGCGTTCCCATATCTTCCCACTCTTCGTGTTTCCATATCTTCTCCCTCTTCGTTTGCGCGAGGCTTTTTATTGCAAGCTTGTTCTTCGAACATTCTGCGCTCAATTTCCCGGCTAGGAGGTTTGCTTGCTTAAATTTCCTGGCCACTGTCGTTGCTTTGTCGTAAAATATATAGGAAATTCCTTTCATTTTCTTTACAGTTATCCAATTTTTCTTTCGCATTTTTCCCACTCACTTGTATTTCCATCTCTTCTCATTCTTCTGTCCAATTTGAGATGGAAATTGCTGTAATCATGATGATAGAAATTAACCGGAGAGCAATTATATGTTGGTATTTTATAGTACTACTCGATTGGTGATTCAGAATATCCCCTTACAAAAACGTATTCATAGCATCTGTGTAGAAGCTTCTCATTGCAGGTATGAGGCAAACTACGATGATGTTACCGAACAGGATCGGACGAAAGCTAAGAAATATGAGGAGGAAATTGAAGTGAGTCATTATCCAGCTATTCGCCTTTTGCTTCTTCTACCATTAGGTTTTTAAATCGCAACAAATATAGTGCAGTTTGTTATGTATTTATGTGGATTAAATATGGTAGTGTTCATTCGTCGTTCGCTTGGCAGTTGAATTCCACTTGGCTCTAGATTTTTCATATGCGGTTCCATCGCGCTCTTCAATTTTAAAGGTTTGTGTATTCTAACATTATCATGAGGAGAAGGGATGAGAGGTTGAGTCTGCCGTTAATAGGGACGAAGTTATTCTCACTCCTCCTAGAGAAGTTAGAGCTAATGTTACTAAGGGAGATCGAGTTCTTTCCTCTCCTGTCATGTGGTTAATGAAAGGATTGGACTTTAATTCCCATCATTTCATAAACGACTGTTTCTGAATCAGCAGGTGAGACGATTGTTTGCAAAGGATAATCTAGCCAGACCGCATAATTAGTTGTATAGGATTGACGTACTTTGAATATTACAAGCTTTTGTTCTCAAAAGCTAGAAAATATCATATGATTGCGCAAATGAACTGGTCCCGAAGGAGAATTTTTGGCTAAGCTTTAACTCCGATACGAAGGGAGAGGAAACGATTTTCCCTTTGTGGAAAAGAGGGAGGACATCATCACCTTTGAGCACTCTATCTACTTCATGTCTCGTTTAGTTCATTTTCAGTGAGAGGTACTATTTTAAGACAAAACATTGTGAGTGCATTGAAAGGTCACAGGTGAAGGTACTTGTGGTTCTAAATGTGTATTGTTGAGGTAACATGGGAAAAAGGTGGTCCAGGTCTGGTTTGGTATACGGATACCTTCTACTGGAATCAAATCGAACAAGGAGACGACTGTGATTGGAAATGGGCTGACGACTGGGATGTCGATTACGCAGTCTATTATGATCGTACCGATGGTAGTTTGGATGCGAAACAGGCCGTCGAAATAAGAGAAGATGAGAAATTGAGGTGAGTTTCTTGGGTTGCAGCGAGGATGTATGCACTCGTTTAGCATCCAATCGTCAGACTGTGTTAGGGTGACTGGCGTTGATCAATGCCTTGCATTCGGCTGCAAAAATACGGAGGTTTAGAAGGAGAAATAAGACGATTTTTTGAAGGATGGGGGAAGAAGAGAAAGGACGTTTTCCGTTGTTTTCCTCACCTTTTTTGACTAAGTAAGCGAGGATTTGTGGTTACGGATTTATCTGGCTCGAATTATCTGCTAGCTTTTATACTATAAATGTGGGTGAGGTGATGGGATTGCAAGAAAGGAGTGTTGCATTCAGCTGTGGTGACAGTTAATGTTTGCAATAAACGGTTGCCGATCGCCATTGCGTTAGAGTGTTATTCAAAGTGGGTGGGCGGATATGTGCTTTCCTTTACTCAATGATTTCTTGGTTCATATTGTTCGTGCCAATTGGTTTTGATGAAGTGAAAGAGTCTTTGTCTTTTTCCAAGAAACACTGTGCGGTCCAGTGATGCGTAAGTTATCCACTACGTAGCTCTAAGACGATTATTTGTAGTGTCGCTGTAAGGATGTGATTTTCCCCGTTGCATTGATCGGATGGGAAGGAATGCTGTCATAGGCTCAAAGCCGCATATTCTGGTTTGGCTTCGATATGGCTAACGATATGCGGTTGAATTCCATAGTACTAGTATAATTATCTCATTTCGTAATTCTTCTCGTCCGTATCAGTGCTAACTACCGGTTTGCTTTCCCGCCCTGCTGTCCTTCAGTTCGATGGCTGTGATCAGGAACGTTTCAGATCGGGCGAAGTAACGCAATCGTGCTTCAAGAAGAGACCGCTACCGGAGCAAAGAAAGCGGCGTGCAAGTGGATCCGATGTGGGTAGTAGTATCATTGGTGATTTCGAAAAATATACGAAAGGGATCGGTAGCAAACTAATGAGGAGGTATGCTTGTTTGATTGGTCCTTATTTAAACGTCTATCAGATTTCAGGTTGTTTTATTAGGTTGGCAATCCACTGGTTTTTAGGTTATAATATGGTTGATGAGAGTAGTAGCTTGGTTGTCATGTTCGTAGGTGAATAACGCGCTTTTTGGCTTCATAAATTTAGCCTACATTCCTCACAAATAGGTGTGCAGCAGTTGATATATTATTAGTTTAAAATTGAACGTTCCTAATTGGGGGTGAAGGGAGAAGGAAGTTCGCGTTCGCTTGCTGGGAATCTGTACTCAGTCTATCGTTATTAAAGGTCCGATCCGTCTGCTCTCTCTAAATAGATTTACGTCCTTCTCATCGACCCTAGGTTTTTTCATTTCTTATCGTAGTTCTGTATTTTTCTTATTACGTTTTTTTTTTTTAATTTTAAACTTTTCATGAAATGCAATGAGGTGTTAAAGGTTTGGTTGGGAGCCAGGTCGTGGATTGGGACGCAACAATCATGGGCGCGTAAACACAGTATCGGTCGAATTAGACGAGGTGGGAGGCACGCAGCTTACCGGTGAGCGGCGTGGCATTGGCTATTATGGAGAGAAATTGCAAAGAAGCGGGTTCAAGAAACACACTGAACACATGATATCATCTATGTAAGTTATGTTTATTTTATTTATTTCCGAATATGTTAATTCTTTTGCATACTGTTGTCGAGTTATGCATTATTATGCGGAATTTTTCACGATCGGCTGAACTGATGGATTATTGCTGCGAACGTTTGTACGATCGGCGGATGTGCAACGAATAAGACGTTTTTAGGAATGACCTCCAGGTGATTCGTTGCAGTTCTGCGATGTTTAAACTTTAATTGAGGAGCATATCGTCGTTATTGTTATGTTTGATTTGGTTAATTCTTAATATAGATGAAGCGAATAGTGTTGTATGAAGGATATTTTTATTTGCAGTTACGATAGACGGCAGGAAGAGGGCGAAGAGAAAGGCGTGGAAAGTGTTCTGAGAAGAAATGAATCCACTTATATGAAATATCGATGATCGTATCTATCTTTTTGTGCTGTTTTTTTCTTTCTTTATGTTGTAAATATACTTGAAGAATATAGTAGATTTATGCGAAATAAGTTTCCTCTTATATGCAAGGAATTGCCGAATGAAATTTATTGAAGGAGAGATTGTCCACATATGTTTATCCTAACGAAAGGCAATGCGCGGATTGTAGAATACTAGGGATACAGACGATATAGTGATCGTGCATTTAGTGAACAGCGAATTTTCGCGAAATGAGACAGGAATTATCTTGTTGACGAACAAGAGGGAGGAGTAGGCTAAAGGAGAGATATATGTGAATATGTAAATTGCTAAGACACGGGAATGTTTTTAGCAATATTTCACATAAAATCGTATTTATTAGGAAGCTAGCACAAGGAAAATCTCAGAAAGAAACGTTAAAGTGGCTAGGACTATGTCAAACACTGGTATCCGGACGTTATGTTAATCGTATTCATTGTTTGCAAGCTGCGGAGCTTATAGCATAAGGGAGCCTGATCTGAGGCATATTCGCAAGGTGTTTAATGCAAAGAAAGCTATAACAAACGAGGTAATAGTTAGCCGGATTTAGGAAACTTTAGGCGAATATCGTTTAAATTTAAGCCTTCCAGGCTGAAACGGATATCGTAGGCTAGTTGAGAAAAATGGGTCCCATATCTTTCCAATACGGGAGCAATCAGATTCGTTTCAATTCGCAAATAGAGGTGTATTAATCTTTTCTGTTCTATAAAATAGAGACGATCGTAAGCTTTTTTTACCTTTTCGTTCACGTTATCTCGTAAACGTTTTGCGAAGTTCCGATCATTATTTCTTTAAAACGTTGTAGAAATCAAATATTTCATAGGTGAGATGAATGATTGCGGCGATCTATGAAATGGTGGGTGTCGCTAATGTAAATTTCAATGCTTCATGCCGTAATGCGAATGAAGCAATAGATATATTAACGTTCATTTGAGTGAATTCAAATGATCCATATGCGATTTATGTATGACGTGAATGTAATTTGCGAGAAGCTCTCAATGAGATATTAGCGAATATCGAGAATTTTCACCTTAAAAAAAGCGATAAGTTCGGCGAAATTCTACTAAATATGGTGTGTGTCACGAACAGATAAGAGAGGCAATAAGTGGGGGGGAACGTTAGGTGCATATTTGACGAAACTTATAGAGTGGAAAAGAAAACCGGTCACTATTTCAACCATCCACTCACATTGAAAAATATCCCCACAAAGGAGCAAATTTATGAGACAATCGATATCGATGGAGCGTTTGTGACGATAAGAGCTCCGAGAGTATTTGTGAATGATAAGCATGACGAATAGACAAAATGTAGAAAGTAGAGAAATCTTGAGACAGATGAAGAGAACGAGAAAGAGGCGACGAGGGGACGTGTTCGACATTGTACTATCGTAGTAGATGTGGCAGACGCACGCTTAATGAACGGCAACGATACAATACGGACGTTGTACGAGGTGATATTGATAGTCGTGGTCGAGTTGTTGGTTATCACCTTGTTGGTCATCTTTTGAGCCGTTCTCTCAGCGATCTCTCTTTTTTTTCTTAAAGCAGTGGATACGGAAGTGGGCTTCGATTTTTAGGAATGCCTCGTTCATTGATGGTATCTCGGTAGATTCGACGCTTCTTTAAGTGTAAAGCATATTTTTGATGCTTCGTTGCTGTTGTTCAAGTGGGGCACCAACGGTTATCGACTGCCGAACGCAAACAGAAACGCGTCGCAAATATTGTCGCCGCTTAGAGAAAAATCGATGAAGTTGGCTTATTTACGGTGGCACTAAGAGTATATATACCATATTTGAGGAATTATAGCCCCATCGTTATATTTTCTCTCTTCCATTCCCCACCTTTTGTGCTAATTTTTCGGAAAGAATTTCGTTGAGCGTTTTATCAACTATGACTTTCTACTAGTTTCCCCCCACCTCACCCACCATTTTGACCTCTTATTCGATGAATTATAAAGAATATTCCAGGATTCGAGCCGGCTCATCCAGAGATCCGTGAGAACTATGAATTTCTACAAAAATATCTCATATATTTCAATTCTATAGCAAAAAAAAACTTATACGCCTGTTAAACTCTTCGCGAATTTAGATCTCATAGCAATACCTTAAATAAGTCTCTTTATGCCGAATAGATAAGAAACGAATGAATTCATTTAGCTTTTCTTTCCGGCGGGTATATATAAAACGCTCTATAAAGAAATTTCGGGTAGATTTTTATATTATTATTTTTTTATGTTTTATTATTTATTAATTTCATATCTATAAAAAAAGGAGTAAATTACTTTCAAATAAATAGTAAATTATTTTGTAATTTTTTTTTTTGCGAAGAATAATTTCTAATGCGTTAATCGATTCTTGAGAGAGATTTCCACGAAAATTCGTTCGATGATAGAGAGGAGATGACGTCATCCATCGAAACAACCAGAAATCGACACTCGGCCAATATTGTGTGTGTGTGTGTGTGTTGGCGTTGTTGGGTCGATATTTGTGCAATGTAGGCGCAATGATCGTTGAGGCGTGTCATGTCCGTGTATTACTCCTCATCATAGACTATTTCATCGTCTCGTTTCGTATCGACTCTCTTCATTTCTCGTAGTGTTTCTTCGGTGAGCTCTCGTTGTCTCTCTTTAAAATGCCTACTTTCTATGCGAACTTTTTATTCCTCATCTCTCCACATTTGACGTTCACTCTCGTCGATGTCTATATGTCTGCATATTTCGATAGAGATGAATTGGAAGAGTAAAAAGCGGCAGGCAAAAGTGGGCCGAATCGGTTGTTCGACGTTGTGCGGTGCACACTCGCAATCCGCATTGAGTTCGGCTGCTGTCTAGTTGCATGGTTGCTCGCCGATGGTGTCGCTTTTATTCAACGTCTTTGAGCGACCGTATTCGCCGTTGTTTAAACCCATGTTATAATAGACATCCATCCCACTCCGCAAGCCTTCAGTTATCTCTCCTATCGAATATTTGTTATTTGTGGCGCAAATGTCCTCCCCTCTCTTGTCTTTTTCTTCACTTAAGCAGTTTATATTTGAGCCTTTCGACTCGGAGCACATATATTTCGCAATTGGATGGCCGTCGATCGGTCGATTACGTTTACGTGCTGTATTCGATGAGATGTTGAGATTGTTTTGAGTTTCATCGTTTCTTTCGTTCAGTTGAAGTTGAAGATCGTTTTTTTTTTAATATTCATTATTATTATTCTTATTTAAGTGTTCTTTGTGATCGCTATTTAGCGCTATTGCCGAATCTGTCGTCGCCGTAACGAAGAGATTTAAGTTGGTTATTGATGCTTGCAGGAATTCGTTTCGATCCTCACAATCGCATAGAGCTACTGGTCCGTCCCAGTTGCATGTTTTTGCACCCATCCGAACCAAGCAGTTGTTATTTTATGGTTGACAACCCTCAAGAAGGTGCTCTTGGCTTTTTTCTTTTCTTTGGAGGATGTCTTTCTCTTCAAGCGTTCTGTGAAATGAACCTCTCGGATCAGATCGTAGGAGGAGAGGAAAAGGGGATGGCAAGAGTAATTTCTTTGATGACATCGTGCTTAAAAAAGCCGTACGAGAACTGCAGAAGCCAGTTGTAATCGTCACTGCTAGAGCCGTCGAGAATTCTACAAATATTTCGTTAATAATCTCATTTATCTTTTGTTACTTTGAAGGGACAATAGGGAGAATAAGAGGGCAGTTCTTCTATATATCCTCGCTGATCTCGTTACATTATGAGTACATATTTCACTCATTTGAGCAGGGGATAATATGAAATTTTGAATTGGAGTATTTTCCGGTGATAGAATAGCTCTTGAACGAACCGGATTCACTTGTTCTCTTTTTCAATTGAGATTATTTTAATTAGAGCAAATAATAGTGCAGTTGCGGTTTGATGATCTTATCAGATCGAAGCGAATATTAATATGAAAAGAAAGTCGCAATTAGTAAGTGATGGCAGGTTTAGCCGCAGTTGACCGATCGGAAAGCAGTCGGAGATATGGGTAAAACATTGTGTTCATACTTTTTCGATGGATGAATGGTGTAAGTTTATTGGCTATATTTCTAGATGTAATTATATACGTAAATTATTTTAAGTGAAGATGGATGGTTTTCAGGGCGGTTGTCACGAAAACGAAAGAAACTGAAGGATTGCTGCCAAGAGTCGCTGTGCGACAATTCACCATTACTCTCATCTATAGACCCCGTATGCTATTTGGAGGGTACACCGTCTACAAGCAGCAGTCCATACGCCGTTCCTTTCAGCACACGGCACGGTCCTAACCATAGACGTGAGTTTCTCTTTTATTGCTTTCTGTCTCTCTCAGCGATTCCAATAATCGGATATATTTATGCGAACGCAATAATGAGAAGTTTTTGAACATTTCCATTGGCAAGTTTCATCTAATAGCAAAGCAGAGCTATTTAATTAATTGTTATGTTATTATTCGGGAAAGTTTATTCCGTATTTCGTGATTTGTTAGTGCTGGATGGGTAAAGGTCCGTCTGCTCAAGTGTTCTGGCCTAGTTCTTTTTGTCTCCTCAAATGTCTGATGTCTAGCTGCCTCTGTTACAGGAAGTTTTTTTTATTGAGAAGCTTCTAGGCATTATTCAAGAAAAAAGGGAATTTAGGTCTTTACGAAGTTTGTCGGTCACATTTGATGTTAAACCTCTCAGCTGGAAAAATGCGAATCGATTTGCATTCATAAACTGTGCTTAATAATTGCACGGAATTCAAATTTCTCTTCCAGTCGTAGTTGTGCATACAATGAGGAGAGTTATTTTACTTAAGCAAGGATCCTTTATTGAGCGGTCCATTGCGGGTGCTACGTGAAAAGAAGTCTAGATCGGATTTGGTGGCAGGCTGTGTTGAGCGCTTGCATTTTGTAACTGACAGTTTCATGAAGTTTCGTTTATATCGCTCTCAGACGAAGCCTATTAACGGTAAAGGTTCATCGATATCATCGTTGTGAATTATGAAAGGAAAGAAAGGGGTCTTCAGTTTGTTCGAGGGAAGAGTGGTGGGGATGTGAAGGTGATTTGGGTACATTTTGTATGTTTGGGGCTGTGTCTCGTTGAATTTTTTCCAATATGAGGTCGAGGGGTGGGAAAGTTTGTGAACTTGTTTGCGCACAGGTGTGCATCGGCGACTGTGTCTCGTCGATGTTATCTGTTATGCACTAGTGTCGCGCCTACCTCAGAAAACGAGGGGCGGGTGGATGTGCCCATTTGGCGTTCTTGTAAGCTTTTAGCAGTTTAATGTAATGACAGTATTTGTTCCTTAGTTGAATAACCTTAGCGATGCCATCCCTCTAGGCGTCTTATTGATTTGTTGTGTCGTAATTTGCGCTATAAGTTGCAGGTTTTCTATCATCAACGTTAATATCAAAAGGATTACGTTATACATTATTGAGTCGAAATGTCTATCAATATCAACCGCAGCGTTCTCGATCCTTTCTATCGCTACAAGATGCCACGCCTCCAAGCAAAAGTAATGCTGCTTTTTTGTTTGTTTTCGTTCGTCTCTTTTCAGCTTTTTTTAGAATACAGCGGACCGCGTGTATCACGTCGAATATGTTTTCGTTGCATAGGTGTGCTTCACCGATATCACCTTTTGCCGTAAGATTTTAAGGAATCTGGATGGATGTATCATTGACGATCGAGGAGGATGATCCATGTTTATATGGAAGATAAATCTCGGTCACTGTTCGTTTGCTTCATTTCATTCCATCTAGAAAGATATCATTGATGCTGCTAAGGAGAATATAAATATAAGAGGGCGGAGTACGCTTTCATGCCACATGCGTTGAAGTCTGAAATATAGTGGAAGAAGTGAACATTAAATGTGAATTGTCCGTGTTTGCTTGCAGCAATAGGTGATACGAAGAAGTCGATGAGGTGTGTGCTTGTTGATTTGATTATCGGTGAGAGGAATACATGCAGCCATTGGTGAAATAGGCTTTGTGAATATTCTAAAGCAGAATAGTTCAGTGTTGTAGATGGATGTTTTTATCAGTGTTCAATTTAGGCGCTCGATTTCCTTATGTGTTTTGGTTCTGTGGAGTTGTATGTGACTATAACCCTGCCTCCCCTTTGTTTGAGCCTACTGGTCAGGTTCGTTTTGGGGCACTTTGAAAGTGGGTGGGGTTGAGGTGTTTTTAAGATGAAGTTATGGGCGTTATAAGTCCAGAGTTTGTACTGAGGTTGTCGTTCCCCTCACCATTGAGGTAGAGGGGCAGACTTCTCGAAGGTAGGTTTGAAGAAAAAGTGAAGTAAGGAAGCTGTTAGTTTGTAATGTGCGTGAACATGAATACATTTTCTTCATTCCCTCCCGCTCAGTTCACGCAAGGAGACAGTGGAGGATGTTTGGTGATGTGCAACGGATTGTAATAACAAGGAATTGTGAAGAAATTGAAGAAAAAAAGTTGTGGCTATTAGTCCTGTAATGAAAGATAAATACAACTTTATCGGAGGATCGATGGAGTGGTATTCCTTGAAGATAAAGCACACCGTTCAGAGTAACAAGGGAAGCGCTGCAGATAAGGTCGATACAGACGCTGGTCATTTTGCCTTCGGTACACAGATCTGTTAATATCGACTTCAGACTGCATGAACTTTATTTGGAGCATTGGTTTTAAGATCCAAATGCGTTCACCCGGAAAGTCTATCGTATCGGTCAGCATAGAGTGTCACTCATCGATGTATACGAGCATACCTGGAGAGAGAAGTAAGGAGAAGGATTAGGTGCGTAGAGCTCAGCTATGGTCTTCAGTTGGTAGGGTCACAGGTGAAGGGTAGAGTTCGATAAGAATTTTGCATGTTTGCACTCATGCACCATGCAGGCAAGATACTGGAGTTGTGGTTGCGCTTGTTCATACCTTCACATTGAAGGTAGTAGATACTAAGCGCTTCAGTAGTATGTTTATCACGTTGTAGGCTTGATATCTCCATTTTAATGAAGTTCTTTCTTTTCACAGTAGTTATTTTCAGGTGGAAGGCAAAGGAAATGGAATCAAGACCGTGATTGCAAACATGACAGAAATAGCGAAAGCTCTTGAACGCCCTCCAACTTGTAAGTTTTCATTCGTAAGTTTCATCTGCCTGTGCTTTTACTTAATCTACTCGTATATATAGTAATAGTGGTTGGCAATATTGGCAAAAGTAGTTTTAAATGATGTCTTCCTGCGATCACATTGTGGCAGTCACTAGGATTCCTTGTGCATTTTTATGTGATGGGGGGAGGTGGGGGGTGTAGGAGGGTTGCGAGTGAATGATAGTTTCCATATATTTTTTGAAATTGTGGGTATGATATTCGATTGTTTAATATTAGTGAAGGTTTTCATATGTTGCAGCTAGTAGAGTGGCAGTAAAAGCGATTAAATTGGAAATGAATTACATAAAGTTGTCTTTTCTTGAGAATTACATTTTGGAGGGTTTTAATGTCAAAATTCTTATTGCATTGCGCGAATATTTTTATAATTAAGTGGCGAGATTTGTTTGTTTTACTGAGCGCATTTCCTGGCCTCAAACAAGGAAATGAAGCAAGCCAAGAATACGCTGAACGTGGAACTGTTTTATATCTTCCGTGAAGGGCAGGAACTAAATGGAAGCTTGCCAGTGTTTCTGCCATTTCATTTTACTGTTGTCCGGTTGGGAGCAGTTGCAAAGTTGAATGAATCCGGGGGGGGGGGGGGTGAGTTTTTTGGCGCAGTTCCTCCAGACCCATGGCTTGTCGTATACTGGGATGATGATGATATTCAGCGATGTTAAGTATTGCCGCTTAGAGTTTCTTTAGTGGTATTAACCATTTCTGTGACATTTGCGATCTTACAGATCCCACAAAATATTTCGGTTGCGAATTGGGCGCACAGACAAATTTCGACATGAAAAATGAACGTTTCATCGTGAATGGCGAGCATGACGCTGCGAAACTGCAGGACATTCTGGACGGTTTCATCAAGAAATTTGTTCTATGTCCCGCGTGCGAGAATCCAGAAACGACTCTTGTAAGTCGATTTTTAGGCTACTTTTTATTGTATTTTATGATCTCATTAGTTAAGATTATTTCATGAAATTGAACGCTGTTTACATGTGGCGGCCAATTTGAGGGGAGGTAATGGTACTACTAGATTGTAAGCAATTATAATCGGTCCTTGGAGTTTTCGTGAGCCGATTTCTGTTTTTCCTGTGATAGAAATCTTCGATGCTAATCACTTATTCCGTCTTTGCTGGGGATGAAGGATTGATTATTCCACAGTTTGATTCCACTGAAATGTGGATCACTCTGCTGGTTACTTTTGGCATAATATGGTTGAATTTGCCGACGGCTTCCGTCGACTTCGTGCATTTCAATCATTATCATAAAATGAATCAGCATCAATCAATATTTGGATATTTTAGTCGGTACGTAAAGGTCAAATTCACAGCAAATGTAAAGCATGCGGTAATGCGTCAATAATCGATCCCAAGCACAAACTTTCGACGTTCATAATGAAGAATCCACCGAAGAATGATGAAAAAGAAAAGAAAGAGAACGGCGGCGGTACACCGGACGAGGCGGTACTCGATGGTGAGATACTCAGCGACAAAGATGTGGTTCGTACTTGCTTCATTATCTGCATAGAATCATGTCAATATTTTAAGAAGTTGCACTGTAATCGACGGCTAGTGGCACCACATGTCGTTACTGAGCATTTTTACTTACATGTCTCGGTTTCTTTCTGGATGCCTGGCCATTTTCCAGCAACCTCCTCTGAGCTCACTGCCGATTCAAGGAGTGTTTAATGGTCATATTTCAGTCCGTATTGCTCATGATCTGATATGCGATGGTCATGACTTAAAGTTCTGTTTAGCAGCAGTGCGGAATTCCACAGTTTTTGCGAATGTTAGCATAAATCTTTTTTAGACTCCGGAGTTTTGAGGAATTTCGCGGATATTGGTTCAGTCAAATTCATATGTGATCGATTTTTAGAATGGAAGCGGATCGGATGATCTGGACGACGACTGGGCTGAGCCAATGGAGGACGCGGCCGGGCAGGTTTCAGCGCAGATCGGCAAACTGATCATAAGCAAAGATTTAGAGAAGCCAGTTGAAGAAAGACTCGACATGTTGCACCAATACTTTCTCAAGGCTAAAGCTAACGGCACTCTTCAGGTTATTTCGAAGTCGTTTCTTTACTTTGCGCCTATCTTCACTTCGTTCTACATATTTTCATTAAATAGAGTCGGATAGTGTTTTAAGTGCAACTTACTTCAGTGGACAGATGGGAGATAAATAAGAGTGATGTATTTATTAGTTATTTGGCCGACTTGTGATTAATCGCCGAGATCACCGCCTTCTTCTTCTTTAGGAAAGAAACGCGTTATTTCCTAAACTACATGGAAATGCCATCTTTGGCGTGTCTAAGATGTCGTCGGAAATATATCTCGATTTTCCGCTTATGATGAGCGGTAATTTGTCGACCGGAAATGCATCGTCATGGAGTTTAAGAATGGGATATGTGGTGGGGCGGTTGAAACGTCTGCTTGCTGCAGAGGTGCTTTACGCTCTTTGTTTGTCAGCTGAGTGTAGTTTTTGTTGAGTGAGAATGATTTGCCGGATTCAGGTTTGCAACTGCTGCTAAAACCGTTTAAAAATGGTGATCAGTATCATTAGTGATTATTATTTTGTGCAAATTTTAAAGTCGTACAATCGTGGTGCAGCGTTTACATATTGGGGATAGTGGTTCCGTTTAAACAAAGGGTTGGAATATTAACTGTTTTTTTCTGGAACATGGTAACTGTTAGACGTTGGGAGGCTGCTGATATTCAGTTATTGAGGTTGCTTATGGAATGTAGTTTTAGGATAGCAAGAGTTTGTTGAACGAGGCGGAACGTCTTGAATTGAAATCAAAGGCGACCATTCTGCTTGCAAATGTCCTCTTCGATACGAATGTTGTGGCGCAGATCAAAGAATATCGTACTCTACTACTCAGATTCACTGTTGATGACCATAAGGTATTTAAGCTTGCTCATGTTCATTTAATGCAGACGTAGAGGAGTGTAGGAGCAGATGAACAGAGGCGAAAAACGTTAAATCGTATTTCACTCTGAAATATCTGATAACGATTTTTCTTAGAAATTGGATATAGCAGCTATAAACTAATCATTATTTGGTGAATCTTTATGGGCTTTCTTACAAGGTTTTAGGAGAAACAGTGGATGGTAATTCTTTAAATATCCACAATGGTTTGACAGTCACTTGTGATTTCTTTCTTTTAAGGTTCCCACTTGTGCGAGCAGGCTTATTTTATTTGTATTTGGTTGATACGTAACGGTGATGCGAGTAGGGGAGTGATTTTGGTTGCTTTTTCCGTCGTAGTGTTTGTAAGATCTGGGAACACTTCTTTGCATTTGGAATCAGAATGTATCTGAGGAGGGTAATTGTTTATGTCTGATGGAGAAACATTTACAGGCACAACGTCATCTGCTGGGTGGCATTGAACAACTGATCGCCGAGCATGTCGACACGCTGCTTCCCAAATCAGCCCACATTATTAAGGCTCTCTACGATAATGACGTCATTGAAGAGGAGGTTCTTCTTGCATGGGGAGAGAAGGTCAGTTTTTTTGGTTGAATGGAGGGGAGGGAGGGGGGAGAATGAGGATATCGTAGACATTCTGATAAATTCTTGTTATAGCGAGTAATGCAAAAGGGAAATAACAATGAAAATATATTGTGAGATCGAGGGAAATGTAACCCAATATTGTGATAAGAGGCGCGTTGAGCTAGATTATGCGTTGGTAAATGTTTTTTGCTCACTGCAGTGTCGATGAGTTGCTGATTTCCATAGTCGAACTCAAGTCGTCATTGTTTTTTGTTTCCCATATATAATTGCTTGTGAAGCGGATATATTGACGGGCGGAGAGAGGATTTTGCGCATTGCGGAAATTGTGTGCTGTTTTTGGCATGGGGTGGCCACTTGCGACTGTTATCTTCCTAGCGTATTTTTCGTATAGACTCTCATAAGTGTGTGTTCGTCCAATTATGTTTAATTTGAAAACATCATTATTGTTGAAAAAATATGTTGATTATAGCCGAGCAAGAAGTATGTGAAGAAGAAGCTTTGCGAGGAGATCATCAACAAAGCAATGCCTGTTCTGGATTGGCTCAAAAATGCCGAGGAAGACGAAAGTAGTGAAGAAGAAGATGAAGATGGTGCCGTTGAGGTATGTGCATCTTATGTGAAGTGGAGAGGTTGATGTGATTGAGTGGATAGTCAAGCTGTTTAGTTATGATGCAAAGCGAGAGGTTGTAATTTGCTTCTCGCTCCCTGCGCCCCTCCCGTTTCCCTCAGTGCTTTCATGGAGGTCCATTAGTTAATAAAACGCACTTTTCGACTGATATTACCACATGCTTACAAGCTGAACAACTGATTTCCAGTGAAGGAAACCATTTAAATTGTAATATAGAGTAATCTGGAGCTGCGAAAAAAGATGGGAAGTTTACTGCGTATCAGGTATGGGCAACAAATGAAGGTCGTGAGTGGCATCTTTTGCGTTAGCATGGACGTATACCCCTACACTTTTATGTAGGCCTGAACTGTTTGCAAATATTTCTGATCACCTTACATTTTATTGGGAAATTGTTACATAAGACTGCCGCTCGAGTTGATGTGATTTTTTTGCGACGAAGTGAATCTTCCTCTAAGTTTTGGTTGAAGTAGTACGGAGAAATTTTCGGGCTGTGGTGTGTTTTGAGCAGTGCATAGTTAAGCGCTATTGCGGTCACCAACTCAGCGAAGAGCAAACTTCGCTGTGTTGGTGACCGCATCGTAGAGTTGTTAAAAAATGTGGGGCTTTTCTACTATATTCGGTTGAGAAGACTTTTGCGGTGTTTATGGTGTTTGTCTTGCTGCGCTTCAGGTCCAATCTAGCACCCAAGGTCACTGGTATAGTAGTGGAGGCGCATTCCATTTATTCTTCTGCTATGCTGAAGAGGGTGCAACGAATATTGGTGCTATGAATCAGAGCATATGATTAGAAATGTTAAAAATATCCAGCTTTGATTTCTGTGATGAATAATTTTAAATTTGTTATGGGTTTATCATGACTTGCTTAATTAGGTGTTCGGCAATTTGTTCATGCGAAGCAACAAAAAGATTCTTTTGCGAGTGTGTATTGTTGAGTTTTTCGCGTCATCGAAGACGTTGTGTTATATCCAATAGTTTCAGGTCGTTTATGTTGGGGTGCATTTTCGGCGATAGTGGGGTATTATCCGTGGAGTATCTGGAAGCCTGGATTGTCGGATATAAAGTAGTTGTTTTCTTGATCCCTTTAACGATGTTTTCAACCATACCCGTTTTACAGTTCGATGATCGTGCGCGTCGTGTCGGTACAGTGGATGCGGACAGTACTCTTAAAATGAATGGTGTTGCGAAAGAGACGGAAAAGATCAAGGAGGTGAAGTTGGAAGCCGAAAACGGAGAGGAAATCGATATCGATGACATCTGAACTCCTCGCTTGGGCGCCGTTTTATTGCTTTCCTTTAACAACAGCTTTCCCGTCTTTTTCTTTTTATTACAAGTTTAAATTTTCACGACGCGAGTACACTGTGGTGTTGGATGTTTTGTGCTTTTGGGGTTCTCTCCTCTTATGAATGCACCTTTCATCTTTTTTTGAGCGGATTGCTGCTGTAGGAGGATATGGGGAACGTTGGCAGCTTTCAGATATGAAGTACAGAGAAAATGAAGTTAGAGAATTCCTTCATTTCGGAGATCTTTAAACGATCAGTTCTTGGTAATCGATTCAGGCGATTTGTCCTGAATTTTTTTGAGATGAGGAACGAACAGGAAGTTGGTAGATTGGAGATTGTAGTCGTTATATTCGATCGCAGCAACTTGCATAATTGAAGTTTCAGTTATACGCTTGATGTATTCAAGAGATTTGCCGATGATTCGTTTGCATGTAATTGAAGTCAGTGGTAGTTTTATGCGGTCATTCTTCGTGCACCAATTGTGATGCTCGCGTTATCGGATTGCAGACATCACATTAGCATTGAGGGAGACTGCTCACTACCGCTAGCTTACCTATCTCTATCAATAAGAGGGACAGAAAGTGTACACTTCAACTGCGTGGAACGAAAGGGAATATGGGATAAGTATTTCTATGTTGGATAATGATAATATAATGGTAGAAGAATCTATGGAGTGATTCTATGGCAGAACATGGAGTCCTTGGCGTTTATAGATTCTTTACAAAGGGTTGGGAGATACCATTAAAAGAACGGTAGTATATTCTTTTCGGTGGAGAATATTTTTGGTCGATAGTTTTGTCTTTTCGATATGAACGTCTTTATCGTCGCTATGTTTTTTTTTTTTTTTTGCTAGTATTCTTTATCTATTCTATTTATTTTTCGCATTTCTGAATTTTCAAATATTCTTTTTTTTTCTATCAATCACTAAATCGTTTTATTTCACAAATGTGGCAATTCAGTTTTGTGCTTATCGACCGCGTTTTTCTTTTTTTTTTTGCATTACTCTATGGATCGCTATTCACGGATTCCCATATATAATGATGATTGGAAGAAATAAACGCTTTTTGCTTTCATACTTATTTTCGATAATGCATTGAAGCTACATGCTTATAGAGATACCTCCTTATGAGGTTCATTGCGATCAGCGGTTCAGTTTTTGAGATGGTAAGCTTATGGTTTTAGTGCTTGAATTAAGGCGTCATGTTTTGATTCAGGTTATGTGAGCTAAACATTCGAAAGATATTTTTTGCACGAGGTCTCCAAAACGGAAGATTTTGTATGAGCTTACTTCCAGGGGAGTTGTGGGTGTATTTCGCGTCGGGGGGAAAGATGTAAGTTGGGGGGGGGGGGGGGGGGGCTCATTTTTGCGATAAGGTCCGCAAGGTAGCAGTGCTGCACGTGACGAGGAGAACCAGTTTTGGAAGTAGCTGAGGCTGCATGGGCGTGGTTGGAGCGCTGGAAGGTGGTATGAGCTTCGTGTGGGTTGGAGTTTTCGCGGCGGGACTACTGAGTTCACATCGCTGCTTAACCATAGTTCCAGTAGTTGTTATTCCTATCTGCGAGGACCAACTCTCGATATTCTCCTACCCGTCGTGAGTTGCTTATAGTCTTCACAGAAAGGAGGGGGTTGGGAGGTCTTTTCGCCGATTCTAAAGGTACAAAAAGAAGCAGATGCAGTTAACGTTGGTTGTTTCGCATGGTGTGTCCGGGTGGGCCGGTGCGTGTTGTACAGGGATTGCGACGGCGAAGGTGTGCCACTAAGCAGCCACCAATAATAGGTATTTTTGTCGTGAGGCAGCAATAGTGGCATATTGAATAGTAGAAGTAAATTTAGAGGATTAGTTAGGAGTTGATGGGTGGTGAGGGGTAGGGATTAATACTTGGTTTCAAGTTGTGCGTCGACTGAGATTATCCATTGATCTCATACGCTTTGACTGATAGTTGAGGGAATCGCCGGAAACAACCGAAAATGTCTTGAAGGCGAATCTGATGAAAGCACAAACACGTAGCATTTCTATCTCAATCATTTTTGCCTTTTTAGTTTTATTTTGGGATTTATTTCTTTAATTTTTATACGACAAATTAAACGACGATTGCATATGCGCATGGATATCTTGTCTTCGCGTTGTTGGCGAGTAAATCTCTATTGCCATTGCTATATTTGGACCTGAATGTAATGTCTTCGAAGGGAGCATCTCCATATAGACCATTTGAAGTTTTGAACCACCAACTAAGACTTACAGCCATCGTGAAACCCGAGGTGCTGCACCTCCTCAATGTTATTTGTGTTTTCTTCGGGAGGGTGGGATACTTGTTTGGTGGCGTTGCTCTCATGCCGAAAAATTTTCACTAAGGTGACGTTTTTTGAGTGGATCAACGTCTTTCGACAAGATGAATTGTCTCGGCTTTCATTGTTGGTCTCGTAAATATATCGGAAACTTGAACAAGCTTCGTGTCTGCCTCAAGATGAGAGGAGTCTTTCGTGGATGTTTTTCGACTGGGCACCTTTTTCAGCTCCAATTGATTCTTGTCTTAACCCTAGCTATCGATGTTTATTTTAGACGCTTTTAATTGTTGGACTGTTTTCCTGATATCGCCGTAGGTTTACCTATTGGACTGTATACACCTGGAGTCGACGGTGATCCAGCATCATTCGTGCATAAAATACTGCGGTGTTGAGGAGAGTTGAATAGATATGTTTGATATCTATATAATAGGTGGATTCATTTACTGCTACGCATGTTGAAATGCTTACTTCACACGAAATATTTTATGGATGCATTTGATGATGAATTAAAGGTTTTTTCGGAATTCGATCCTTGAATTATGAATAGCCCAATCCACAAGTTTTTCATCTGTTTTCCTGGTCCCATAAAAAATGCCCGTCCACGCCGGGACTCTGCAATTTCCCTTCGTTTTTGTTGCATTTCATCGCTCAACTGAGAAAGCGACGATGTCTATGCGGGGAATTCCAATCTTGAGAGGCAAACATTTTCAAGTATTTCGTTGTTTCCTGCCATTACTGATTCAGTTCACAGTGAGTTAAGGTCAGCGATTTTATCACCCGATGTAAACGTGCATTCCAAGATTACAATGCAGCTATCCAGGTGATCGATGAGTTACGGGTATAAAGCGGTCGAGGTGTAAAATGCGGTTGAGGTCTGATCTGATGGTTAATCGGGGTTAATAGACACATTTTAATGATACATGCCTAATTACCCACCTAGAGGTAACAACGAATGCTGGCTGATGAGAGCGACAGTTTACATAATCGGATGGTCTTCATTGCCATGCTGTTATAATGTGATCGCCGATGATAGTGTCATAATGGGGAACGCTGGTTGACAGTTGTCACATCCTAGAAATGGGGGATTATTTGGGGAATTATTTATGGAATGCGGAAACATTTCGATTGATTAGAGGTTGTTGAGCCTCTGGAAAATAAGAGCAATAATGGGAAGATTATCTCGTCATTTTACCGATATGCTTTGATACTTGAGGATGGCACAATATGGTTCATTGAATCAACAGATTTTGATTCCCCACTCGAAGAGATTATAGCATTTTTCCCTTTTACTGCTTACTTCCGTCTGGTTTCCCGTCATCGATGGCGGAAATTTTCACCTACAATCCGCTCCATTACGATGATTTTTGCTTAGTATATTGGCATCGCAAGCATAGCGCTTTTTTTTTAAATGGATCTGTTTTTATTCTCTTATTCTTTATTTCTGAGATTATTTTATATTTCGGAAAACTTGTTAGGTTCGTCATTCAAGGTTTAGGGTGACATATCAGTGAGTGAGGCGCGACATATCAACGAAGATCTCCATCGTCCTCTTAGTAATTACCGATGATTTAATTAATTAACGTTTAGAAAAATACTTATGAGATATGTTTGAGGCGTTTCCTCATTGAGGGAATATTTCAGTTCGATAACAATGGCATTGATGGAGTAATGTTCGCTATTCCACGCAGTTATACCTCTTCTCTTGTGAGGTTATGCAATCGTGCGATATGCGGAACCGGACAACTTATGCCACGTTTCTATCATCAATCACCTTTTCGTAGATTTTTGGAATATTTCACAGAGGTACTCTTCTACGCTTTTATTATTCTTCTAATTTTCATCCACCCCTAGTTATCATTTCCGGAAAAGAATCCTGATCTGTGATATTATGGGAGATGTATGTGATCATGGATCATAGAAAAGTAATTTTTGCTGAGTGGAGGGGACGTGAATGCGAGTAGAACAAATTGGTATCAATAAAGGTGTTCTGGCTTGAATTTGATTCGACGGGGAGAAAGAATAATGAAGTAATGGTTTCATTTGGAGTGGAAAGAGGTCTTAATACCTATTCGACAGCATGAAACTTTTAAAAAATTTGTTGCTTCGTTGTTTATACGATAAAATATGTTTTGTATCGTCTGACGATATAATGAAAATACTATCAAAGGAGCATTTAATCAAGAAAATGATGAGGTAAGCTGCTAAAGTAATAGAATAATACCATTAAGGAGACAAAAAGTTAATGATGCCAATGAGTTAGAAAGAGTGATTTTCGGTTGAAAGCGCAAGAGGCGTTGGGTTAATCGGAAGTAGGAGTTAAGAATCAATGCCGTATTGTATTCGTCCTCTTGCTTTTTCTTTTAGATCCTTCTGAAATTTCGTTCCGCCTGTTGCCATTCAGACCTGTCAGATACGGTTGTTGTTGAAGCACTCTTAGACGAGGTGGCGCATATTTGCAGCAAAGTAGCTCATCATTTGCAATTTTTCCATCCTTTCTGGTGCCTATTTATTGGTCGGGAATATCGGAAACGGAGGATGAAGAGTGACAACGTCATATTTGCTTTTATGGATATCCGCCTAGGAAAAATAGGATATCATAAGTTAATTATAAATGTTACGCTATATTTATATTTATTGCAGTTATCGTTTTATATTCGGAATAGATAAAATATGAATTGTTTTAGTATGATCTGAGGTAATTCTTGATGAAAAATTCGTCCTCATGGAATCAAATTTCGAAAATTCGAGGAAATCTAAGTGAGGTTATTTGTCGTTGCCGCAATTTGGATAGCCGAATGGCAGCCGCAGATTGATGTCAGTTCGAGTTGAGTTTGGAGCTGCATAGAAATACATTATATGAGGATGGAAAGGAATGGGAAGTTCGAAAATCTATGGAGTCATCGTTTTTTTTTCTTCGTTCGGACACCTCACTTCATTGTAAGTCCTGATTGTTGGATGGGATTTGTTGACCTACGCTGCTTGTGGTCGATTTTTTAAATTTGAAGTTATCTGATGAAAGGATATGGTCGAGACTGTTGATACTATTCCTGATTTAGGGTGGAGAAGAAAGGTTTTCGATAAGTGGAGTGTCTCGTTCACATGCATGGGATCGACTAGATGCAGGGCACTGGATGCTCATATATCGAGATGCGAATGCTTCACGTGCTTATGCATTAGTTGCTGTGTTATTTCCTATGGCTATGATCGCAGTAACAATAATGCTGCTTGATTTCCTTCACAATGAACCTAGGAACCGAACATTCTTCGTTCAGAAGTTGTGCAAGGATGCTGCTGAGGTCCGTCGTTTTTCAGTCCAGTAAAGTTATAGATTCTGTTTGAGCATTGTTCCGGTGATATGAGACAGGGAATTCTGCAAAATCTTCTTTTTCCGGTAATATGAGAGTGGAGATTTACGGACTCCTCCCCATTATATTGATGAAATCTCCGTTTTCTTGATGTGAAAGTTATAGACTGTTAATGTTACGTTTTCCATGAGTAGAGCGGATATTAAACTATCGGTATTGTCCTACCGTTTACAGTGTATCTCCGTTTTATTCGTATGCATCAAATGGGGAATATTTACATCGGTATATATGACGTTTGTTATATGTGTTTGGTGAAGTTTTTTAGATATATTTTATGGAATTCGCTAACCCCCAGAGGGTGATAATTTGTAAGATAGAACTTTTAGGTAGTAGTGATGTTCAGAGCCATACGAAGAGGATAGTGGGATGTAAATCGAGTTTTCTTTGTTAAGTAAGCATTACTTATGTTCGTAGCAAATTGTGTATACTTATGGAACTCCATCGGAAGCCTCTTCATTGACGCTTGACCTTGCCACATCCAGTTGAGTGAAATCGAGGGGTGTATCCAGGAAGTACACTCGAACCGACGACTGTGCGTAATATTTGAACATTTCAGCTTGGAATGCTTGCTGCGTTCCCTATTCTGTGTTTCGTTATTGTTGTTGTGGGCTTAATACGCGTTCAGAGCATTCGTCTTTTTCGAATCTATCAACGGATCAACGAGCCTCATCGTTTTATTGCTATCGTATCTCGAAGTTGTATTCTTCAACAAAAGGTTCTTGTCTAATTTTGCAAAGAAATACTTTAGACTTATATTTTTATCTTTAATAAAAATATTCTGATTAATTTCATTTAAAAATTAAAATGCTTTAGTGAAATTATAATTTTGTCCAAAAGAGATACTTCAGTTGTAAATAATAAAAGTTATTTTTTACAGATACCATTCGATAGATCACTGGCAGTATTGTTAAGCGATCCGCAGACTGATACTTTCACACAAAGTTTATGGCGGTTGTTCGTTTCGGGAACACTGCTTCTAGATGGGCGCCGCGTCGTTCATGACGACGATTGCTTTCGTGCGAATAATTATCGGTCATTTATGCTCAATCAAACAAATATCCCACCTAGAAAAGTTGAGAGTACACATCGTTCTTAGTTGCTTGCTCGACTGGGCATTATTACGAAGGCGGTAGTTAGAGACCGATTAAAGTAACTGAGGATATGCGTAGAAATAAAATTCTAAAGTGTTCAGTTTTTCGTCATCCTTCGCATTTCCGATTAAAATTCTCGTCTATGAAGGTGCGCTTAAGGTTCCATCGTATATAAAAAGCCGGCGAGTGTGAAATATCTTTGTTCGCTGTTTGACTTTTCTTCCGTGTTCTGTGGAGCTGAAATTTAATTGATGGGGGGGAGGGGAGTGAATTAATTTGTAGTATATTCTATAGAATGAGAAAAGAGAACGATCGACGAATGGATAGGTTAAGGTTGTGTTGTTTGTTAATAATTTGGCATTTACGTAGCATTAACTTTTTTCAAGTGAGATTTTCAGAAATTTACATGCTCCGTTTAGAAGGTCGTAGTGAATGTGGTCATTTGATAGCAGATAGAAGTTGCGGAACGAACTTCCCGAGCTAGAACTTGTGAATATGGGAACATGTGAACTGCATGAAACTAAATCGTTAGCATGACCTTTATTAGGTTCTTCACATCGATAGTTTAATGCTCGATATTTCTTCACAGTCTTTTTGTTCAAGTTTTTATTGTTATTGTTATTGCTGTGATATTTATTGCGGAAAATTATTAGCGGACGCTTTAATTTGCTAATAGAATGTGTAGAAAATTAATTTAATCCAAAGTATGGTGTGTCTATTCATTGCTGATGTAATTTCCATTGAAAGGTATCGGATTACTCCTATAGACGCCTAGTTGATTAGTGTCTTTGTTGGAATGTTGGAAGTCGTCTTATATAAATAAATCCTTTATGATTTTAATAGCTAATTTAGTAATTCAGTAACAGTTATAAGTTAATGTGCAATTTGTAACGGAGTTTAGTAAAAAGTCGAATAACTTAATTAATAGCTGCTTATTAGTAATAATTGTAACAGTTTATGCAGTTATAGGACTTAAGTTTATCGCTATCTTAGTGGTACATTTAGACGATGATATAGACGATGGAAATGGGAAGAGAAATAGGACCGATCACGTTATGAGTTTTACTGAGAAGCTCCCTCATCTTAGGAAGTAATAGGATATTATAGAGATGAGAAATTTTTGTATGAATTATTTCCTCCTCATGTTCGTTTTAAAAGAATAAAGAAAATGTTGGAATATTTCAAAAGGAACTTGTAAATACGTTGATCTAGTGTTCTATCGCATTGTTAGGCGGTTACGTGAAATTGAAGACTTTCATAGCGGAAATCAATCGAAGGATAGCGCTTCGATGTTCTCCATAACGTTGTTGATGGCAGCTCTTTTACTGATAGATGCTTAAAACATTTCCTGTTGATTCGTTGAACGTGAATGATCCACATTGCTTATATTATTTCAATAAGCGCAGTGACTTTTCGCTCATTCAGATGCCAATATGAGGTTAAATATTTTCCTAGACTTTCGTATTGCTTTGTGTTACGGAACGAGGAAAACAAACAAGGGGTGGGGTAGTGGAGGTTATGAAATAATCGCGGAATATAATCGATTATACAGGGAAATGAGGGAAGATATAGGGCATATGAGCTGATATAATTGTGTATAGTATCTGTTTATTGTAGACAATAAGTGATGCAGTCGAAGTTTCTTTAATAGTTGCCTATGGTCTTATTCAGATTTTACTTGAGTATATTTGAATATTATTTTGTGGGAGGAATCGTTGGAATTGTTGTTATATGTTTTGATGAAAGCGCTTTGCTAAAATTTCGAGATAAATTGAAAACTATGAAAAAAATAAGATGGGAAAGGAGAAGGAGGAAAAGATAGACAAATTTATTCGTGTTGAATGAATTTTGATTGGAATTAAATCTAATATATTTGCTCAAACAACTATACTAAATAAGATTTGACTCATTTAGATCTTTCACACTTTTTGTTCGCCGAAATTATTATCGTTTCGCATTTTTTCCTATAATTTTCATCGAAAACATTGCTTCACTAATGCGCCATAGATATTTGTTTATTTCGAATTAAATGCTCAAATAGAAGGCTTTATGTCTTCGGGTGACGTTATTCGACATAAGAATATTATGGTAGTAAATTACCTTTATCGTTTACCTTATTCATTTGACTCATTCGTCACTCTATTAGTGTCGTGCTAAAATTCGTTAAGCGTAATGCTTTCAAGAGCTTCAGCGAAGAAATTAATGGACCTTTAGCAATCAAAAGTGGTTTCGAGGATTGGCATCGGCGAATTTCAACTTTTCCAATTCCTCATAAGGTCGGTTTTGATATTGGTGTGCTTTAAAAAAAAAATTATTGTATGTGAAAGTCGAAAGAAATCTGAGCCATCTGAAGAAAGGATGAGCTGGAGAGGAGTTTATGGGTTAGAGGTAATTTTATTCGTATGCTCGAATGTATTATGTGGATTTATCTGTTCATGAAAAACGTTAGTATTTGTAGAGGAAGTATGTGAGTTTACATCGATGTTGTATGTCCTAAGGATGCAGGATCAACGGAATATGGTACAACGTAAATTGCGTTGTTTAGGTTTTGCTTGCTACTGCATTATGTGTTCTATTCGGTACTCATGGGCTCGGATCAATTTCCCAACGTAACGTTTTTTTTTAAACCATTAATTAGTCGAATAGTGCCGCAGCGTGAATATTTTGATGATGCGATCTTAGGCGGATTGTAAACTTTGAAAGGAGCCTTCCCGAATTGAAGATAATGTTAACGAAAAAAAAAAATTTTGAAGCTTAATATCTTAGATGTATATACGACGATCAAAGACGACGCGCTATGCTTATTCGATTCAATTGCTTTAATGAATGCTTATCGCCAAGTGCATCGCCGAATGTCGCTAACGATTTGTGCAATTTTTTTGCTACTTTTAATTATTGTGAATACGATTTGCTGCCCATGTTTCACATCGACGAGAAAAGGTTTACTCATCCTTCAGATTTCCAATATTTTTATGCGCTTAAGATTCATATTCTCTCTTCTATAGGATAGATTATATTGTTGTTGATGGTGGAGATAGGATTATTAACAAAAAGAGGTCAAAGTAATAGATTTGGAACTTTTCTGCATCTCATTTCTAAGTACTATTTTGTTGTTATTTCTCTGAATTGGAATTTGTAAGTAAAACTAGCGGATGAGAAAGTGTAATTGACGTGGAAGTTCGGCGAAAAGGCGTTTGAGAATGATCGAATTGCGCTTTCAGTAACGAAACTGAAGTGAGGGACTATGACCACCTCATACAACTTATTGGTTATCCTATTTGACCTATGCAATCATTACGGAGATATTTTGGTGAGCTGTTGAATAGATGGGCTTTCTATCAGTTGTTCGTTCTTGTTTTCTTCTGCTGCCTATATAGGGTGCTGGTCGCTCTAACTTCTCTCTTCTTAAATGAATGCTTAGTAACTTCTCTATAGCTGAGCTGAGCATTATGTAAAGGTTATTCAAGTATTACTTTATTTTTATAAACATTCACCGCGTGCATCGATACGAGTTACGGATGTTATCTATAATCCTCCACTTGTAACACTTACGGATCGTAGTTTTGAATGCCGTGTTACAACTTGGTGTTGTCGATCGGATTGTTGCGTAAATATCGGCAGGAAAAGAGTAAAAGCGAACTTTTCAGTTAAGTCAAGTTGTAGGTAGCAGTTGAGAGCAGTAAAGAAGGCCCACCTCGTGCGTTGGACATGAGGCCATCTCATGCCTTGATTCCGGGCTTATATGTTGTCTGCATTCAGTATAACACAGTCGACCCACTCTCGCATTGATTGCTGTCTTGTCTCTTTTTCTTTTCAGGTTTTCCGCATTCATAATGGGTATGATATTACAGGGTTGTTGCTGATTCATTGGATTCTAGCGAACTTCCTAGCATCGAAAAACAGTGCTCGATGGCGTGAAATTCCTTTTGATAGCCCGTTAGGAGAACTGTTGCCGTTTGCAACGGTTCTTTTCGTCATCGAGAATGGGTTGATGGATGCAACGCGATCTTGTGGTGGGATGTCTTGACCCTTGTTTTCTGGAATATTGTTTTCATCATATTTTTTGCTAAATTATTAAGAATAAGGATTCGTCGGTACTATACCACTGCAGTGTTTTCTTGCTGTGACGAGTACGCTGATCGGTAACGTGTCTTAACTCAGAAGCCTCCCTTTTCTCATATTGTTTGCAGTTTCCATCAATTTTAAGATGTTTTTGCCTGATAGTGCAGGGTTCTGAAAGAAGCAGATGAAAGAGATGAAGTTGCGAAGAGGGTAGCATAAAATAGTAATGTTGAATGTTTTTACCTCAACCTTTTTCTCTCCAATGGACTCCGATGGTAATGGCTCAAGATAATTGTGACGCTTGGCTCCATTTTGGTTGTAGCTGTACAAGATGTTAGTTGGGGATGTCGTCTTATTAAATGTAGGTTTAGGTAGGGGATATCATCTCATTAAATGTGGATAGGACAAATTGCTTCGTTTCAGCATATTGATCTTCACCGTGAGTGGAAAATGCCAGAGGAAGAGTGAAAGTAAGGGTATTTAAGTGATTGAGGGAGACAGAAGGGGGGGGGGGGGGGGGGGAGTGATTGAATAATGACTTGGCATAGTAATTAAGTCAGTAAATAAAATTGTTATGATTCACAGTTAATACAATCATAATCCATTATCATTTGATAGTAGGTGATCCAGGTTGGGGCAGCACTCTCTATGTTTAAAGAGCAAGTTTTTCTTTACATGTGCAATATTTCTTGGTATGGTTTTTCTCTTTAAAGATATGTCACCTCGAAAGAGAGTTTTAACGGCTTTATTGCTGCTATTTATGGATGTGATCTTTGTGGTTGTGAATATCGTCGCTGAGTATGTCGTCGATGTGCTATTATCTTTAGCGTTGCTCAGTGGAATAGCATTTCGTTTTGCGCAACATAAAAAACCGCTTTTACGTAGGGAGAAGGTATGATTCTTCTACATCGTATGACAGTGAACATAGGCCCTGGGGTTTTATGGATTACAATTTGTGGTTCCATCCAGAATTGTCGACTTTTTGCCAAAAAGTGATCCATGCTTGAAAAAGAGCTAATTTTTCTTTTGTGATATCTGCGAAATTGCTCTAAAAGAGGCGTCTTGTTTTTAATTTGTGGTATATGCCACTTGAAATAAATATGTAAGGGTTGTCTCCATTAGCAGCCTATGGTCATTCATCGTCGAGTAATCGTTTATTCGTGTCATTTGGTAGCTACATTCAAGAGTGGTGCACTTTTCCAAGCTTTTGAAATATAGAACTCCGAACGGTATTATATTTTTACAGCCATTGTTTTGTGATATTCTGATGGCAGATAATTACCTAATCGTGAAGCTTTCACTAAGAAATCCAAAAATTGCGAGTTGTCGAAGTTTTCATCGGATTTTATTGAGGAGAAACTTTATTTAACGCTGAATTAGTGTTTCCGTTTGAAGTTCTTTGATCGCTTAGAACGATAGCAAATACTGTTTCGAACGCCGAAAATGAATCGTCATTTTTTCGGTCTTATGATGGCGGAAGGAAAGGGGACTATTGAGGATTGAGCTTTTATTCTAATGAAGAGAGTTTTCCCTCTCCGTTAGTTTAAAGAAGAAAGGATTTTGTGAGGATGAAGTTTGCCTTAAATCTTATGGTAGAGGTCTCATCTCTATTTGAATGTTTAACTCTTCTTGTTTCTTCCTTGTCCTCCTAGCGCCTAGTTCCCATGCAGCATGACGGAATTTGTGATAAAAAAGAGATTGTTGTTTATAGGGAATGTTAAGTTCTATAATAATGAGAGGGCAATAGTAATGGATATGACTGTGATAGTAGATAATGATGAAAATATAACTCTTGATCAGTTGACGTAGTTTTATCTCCTAGAAAGGGCGGGCATAGCTTTCTCGGTCCTTAAGATTATGGCCAGTTCAAATGTACTCTCACATTTACGATCCTGAGGCTTGTGGTGAAAAGTGGGCGCTTATAGTGTCTGTAATACCACAGGATGGTCGAGTATTTGATATCCTCATACGGGAATATTTTGTATATCGTGACATTAGGATTTAATATTAGAATATCCTCATTTTGCAGGAACTTTTATCGTTGTGTTATGATGATCTTTTTTGCGATCCGTTCGACATTTTCTCGGCTAGTGGAGGTTGTTTGAATTATTCGGCCATTACGGCAAGCGTTCTAATCAAGGTGATTTCTTAATGCATATTAGTGATAACTGTTCTCAGACTGAATCGAGTTCATCCTTTCCTTCTTTATTCACAGTTTCAAATTTATAGCTTAGCTGAGCATTGAGTGGACTACTAATCAGAACTTGTGAATTTATTCTGTTTTTATTCCTTTCCTTTGAAACATTTCTTTAGAAATTATTCGTGTAGTTTAGTAACGTTATTCTGCAAGGAAGGTTTGAAGTTGAGGTTCATGATTACCTGAGGTGGTGCTTCAACCCATTCATAACCACATCACATATTGACTTTAGCCCTAATATCAAATGTATATATGGAATGCGACGGCAGTTGAATGGAGTGGAGTTTTTCTTGTGTTGTTTCTCGAAGCTCATGATTGAAACTTATATATCTCTGTTTTAGTTACTCCCGTCGGTTGGGTATACAAGTATTATATTATATTTGCTTTATATTTTGCGATCTGTGATGACTCTGCAACTGCTTATGGTACCAGCCATTTTTGGAGGCATTATTCAATCAGTGAAAGTGATGACGAGATTAGTGGCAGATTGGCGGACCATCAGAATTGATCGTCGTAGTTCGGAAGATAAAAGGATTTATCTGTAATGCTGGATTTTTTTCTCTTCGTACAGATTTCTGATGTGGGAGTACTAGGATGTATATCGCATTGAAACCGATTGCTTCCTATTCGCTTCTTAGGTCGTAGTATGAGCCATCTGAACTGTTCTGTTGTCAGGTAAGTAGATATTGGATGCTGTGGGTTAAATTATCGGCTGTTGTTTAGCGAAGTTTGGTCGTGCCTGAGCTAAAAATGTTCAAGACTGCCTGAAATGGTGCAATCTGTGTAGAATGAGGATAATCTGTGATGCTGTAATGAGGATTTTCTTTTCGCTTTATGGATTATATATATCGGTGATATTTTTCGCATATCTTTATGAACAATTCAATCATTTAGTACACATTTGATATGATTTTTATGCTTATACAATCTTTTTTTGTGTTGATTCGTCTTGTCTATATTTTTATTTCATACATCTGTATATTAAATATTATGATTAAAATTTTACATATTTTCCTCTCTATAGGATCCTTTTTGATTATGCGTATCTATTTGTAGAGGAGGCGAAGATTGTAGATCCAGGAACTTACTAATGAATTGAAATACTGCAGTATCGATTTGCTGTAACTTTACTTTCTCTGTTAAGGGGAACTGAGCAAATTCCCGATTAACTAATTGCGGTGTTTCGACCGTTTTGCGATTTTGTTCGAACGTTTTCTTGACTCGATTGCTGGGGTTTTGTGATATCGCTTTTGAGGGGTCTCTTTTCTTATGCCTATGATATACGTACTAGTCTCATTTGTCAGCCACAAGTTGGCTACTCTTGTTGCCTTTGTTTTATTGCAGTCATAATCTTTGACTCCTCATCTCCGCCCCACACCCCCCTCCCCACCCCTCCCAGCTCTTCTCACTCCTATCTCACTCGTGGGTTTTGTTATCTCCAGCTTTGCTTTCCTTCCCATGCCATCATCTCTCTGTTTAGTGTCGCGTTATGCGTAGTGATCATTGCCCGCTGATATTCGCTTTGTGGCCACTGCCATTTGCTGTTGTGATGCTATTTTATCGTTTACTTAAATGCTTACTTGACAGAAATAGTATAAAAAAGAAACCAAAATATATGAAAAATGAAAGCGTTCGGCAAGTAAACTTTACCCCCTAGACAAATACAAATAAGGGCAAAAACAAATGCAGTGATAAAGTGCATCGTAAGATGATCGATATAGAGGGCAGAAGTTAATTGATGCAATAGTCTTCATCACTTCCAATGGCACATTGAATTTTTAGGCTATCAATAAAATTGAAGTGAAAAGTTTTGTTAGCATTTAGTAACTTGAAGGTCATTGATATGTGAGTGATGAGGTGAAATAGGCGACGTGGAGATAGTATTTTTTCAATGGTTTTTTTGACAATATTTCTGGATGACGCAGAAGGATGGGCTATTTCAAAACAGTGAAGTTGCAATGATATAGTAAATACGGACGCTAGGAAGCAAGGATTTTTCATTGTTGGTTCGATTTCCTGTTCGTTTTGCAGTATAGCTTGAGTTCCTTCAAAACAGTGACTGGAACCTTGGACGGGTTGACGCATGACTATGTGGAGTTGGGTCGAATGGACCCTTTCCGGGCAAGTGGTTGTAACACGCGAGATACCGAGACTGAAGGCCTCAATCCTGGGCCACCCTAAACTCGCACGTCTTCGATGGTCGACCAGGCTTTTATCCGTACAGCACTCAAGCTTAGACAGCTAAGTCTTCTGGCAGACGGAAATTTCGGCCAAACCCAGAGTGCGGACTTGCCTAAATGTGGCACAAGTCCACGTCACGATAGAACCCAACCGTCGGCGAAATCAAATCCCTTGTAAACGAAGCCGACCTAGCCTGGATTGCCTCAGTTTAAATAGACTAAAGTCGCAGGTCGAAATCGCAGATAAACCGATATCTTGGATGAGGCCAACTGCGATTTCACTCTAGTTCTAGACGGACAAAGGCCTGCGATGAACTCAAATCTCGGATGCAACCAAATCACGATGGATCTAAATCTTATCTTATAATGCATTCCTTGCTCTGGATATAATGACCACCCTGCTGTTCGTGTCACCTGTACGTAATATGAGATGGTCTTATAGGAAATTTATTTTTGTTGATAACTGCCCCCAAGAGAGTTTTTTTAACGTTTCTCAATATGTTCCCAGCTTGGTTCTTAAAGCTCATTTTTTTAGTATTTTATCAAATATATTCCGACGTTTTATTCCGAGATGGTGAAGGGAACGTCAATATAATGTGCTCTGTTTGTGTCCCTTCAACAACTGCTGCATACGTATCGAGCCTTTAGTAATATACCGCGCCTCTGATTCGGGTATGTGCATCGGAAGTAAGGGTGTGGGGATGGTTTTTTTGGGGGTGGGGGGGAGGGGTATGTAACGAGAGCTATAGCCACGTATTAGCAAGAGGTAATATGAATTCCAAGAAGGATAAAGATACCCAATTGGGAAGAAAATGATTAGTTGAAAATAAAAGTTGGTGTTTAGCAAGGATTTCGACGCATTTCTGCAGTAATGATGACTGAAGGTAACGGAATTGAGGGGACAGCCGCCAATAGCAAGAAGGGTATGAAGGAAGCAATGTAAGCACTATTGCTACCATTTTTTTTCACTTTGATTTACAAATGAAATATTAAGTCGTGGTTATGGCGTTTTCTTTGCCTAATTCAGAATTGAATAGAATTACAGTTGACGATATCAGCTGAAGAATTTTGTTCTTTCTTATCTCGTTGAGAACTGATAGATCACTTATGAGGCGGTGATCAAGGTCTTACGATTGTCTTAGATGTGGTCATTAGGACCCATACATCATTGCACCACTTATGGTAGTTTCGCCTTCTTTTGTGCTCCCTTCGTTAAGAATTTGCAATATTCGCTAGTCATTATTGGAAAGCGAATACGTGGAATTTGTGAGAGTTGTATGCTTCGGATTGTTGATTGGCATGTTAAGGACGCCTCTATTTATCTCGCGATATCATCATAAAGCATATATACGCCTTCATCGGACCTCCCTATGGTGAATATTAGCCTCTTCGTGTTTGTTCAATAAAGTGAGCCATCTTAGCGCTCAGAAGTATAGCGTTGACTTGAGAAGTGCATTATGTAAAGGAGTGCAGAACTATGAAAGTATCGGTCATTGTATTTTCCCCGATGTTACGCTTCATCAAACAGTGATGACGAGTCAGGCGGTTGCTTGTTCGTTGTTCGCTTTGACGTTCAGCATTTCAGTGGAACTAGCAAAGCACATTAGAGAGACTGAAGAGGAAATGCGTTTCACAGCGTTATGGCGGTGAAACAGGCCGATATAAAAGCACTCAGAATTAGGCTATAAAGCTTAACGGTTCATGTTGTACTGAAAGTGGTCGCCAGTTCTTTTGTTTCTCTCTACCCACACACAGACAGTTTGAAGGACGCATACAGACGGTTTGACAGACAGAACGCACACAGACGGTTTGATGGACAAACAAATTGATAGGTGGTTCGTAATAAATCGGTAAAGTTTTACTTAGCAAATTTTGGCGTGGCATTAAAAGGTTCTGCGTGAAATCGAGTTTTTGTAAGTGAGCCTATTTATGCGATATATAAGTTAAAATTCACAAGAATTTCTAGGTTGCTGTATATATGGTTTGGCATCATAATATATACTGTCAGTATCGTATATTAGCGAAAAAATTAATAGCGCTAAAGTGATCGGAATATGAGTGAGGATTCGGGTGAATTGGAAAGAGAGGTGTCTGATGAGCGCATAGATAAGTGTTTCGCACGAGTGGATCCCTGAATGTTGTTAATGTGAGAGTGCATTCCCACGGGTTCCTTTCTTCCCATTCATCCATTCTTTTCTCCCACTTATATTTTTACTGGCCGCCGAATGTGTGATACATATGATACACAGTACAATACCACCGATATAGAGTGTCCTGGGATATTGGCGAATAACTGTTGAGAAAATAACCTTTAAGGTATGCAAATAGGTTTATTATCAAATAACATCGATTGTTTTTACCTGAAGATCGATCACTTATATTCGATAGTCTTTCGTTTAAGCATTCACAAATCTTATTCTTTATTCTTTCAATAGTTCTCATCGTTATGCAGCATTATTTGGTTGTATGCCTTAAACTAATACGTAGATTTCAACTAACCGATGAATGGATGTGAGCACTCATATTTGCATAAATGCATCAGCGATGTCTTTGAAGAGTGTCCTCTATGAGTGCTCCACATCATGTGAATGCTGTGAATATGTTTCTGGCTGCTAATAGTTTCATAAATAACAGAAAATTCGAACCGTAACGCTCTAGAATATGAGGACTACTGCTTCAGCTTGAATTTTTCCATCGCATTTCCCAAATTCTTCGTTTATTACTTGAGTTTTCGTTCGCTTTTTTAGAGACTTTTGAGGTTTTTTTGTTTCCAATCACTTAGGGTTAGAGACCAAAATACCTTATGTGATTCTGAAGTATTCTGCAATTTGCTACCTGAAAATAAAGCTTTGAAACAGAGGCCATAATAAAACAGTGCACATTCACATCATAGTCATATTTAGCATGAAAGTTTTGATTTAGCCTATAATTGTTGAAAGAGCGATTTGTCGCCTGTTGAACAGGAAATGCAAATGATCGTTGTTCACTGATGAGATGATAATCGATGATCGATGATTCGTGAAAAGGGCCATTTCGCTAAAATTTCGATGATGTAAGCAGGGCACAGCTGTTCTCTGATGATAGATAGCTAACATTCGCATATTGTCAAGTATTCGCGACGAACATCACAAACTTTAATTGAGCTGTCAACTCGGCTCTCACTAGTACAATTCATTTCCTTCATATTTCAAAAGATTTCAAAAAATTCCTCATGCATTGGGAGCAGATGGAAGGGGGGTTTCGTTTCTTTGAAAATTATCAATGTTATCATTTACCTTTGAATTGTTTGATGATTTCTAATCAGTGAGTTTAATTAATTCGAATAATTATTGCTAATGAAGAGAGTCTTATTGTACCGCTCTCGTCATTGTTCAATGAATTATCTTAATGATAGCGCATTATCTATACAAATAATCAAGTGCATTGATTTGTGTTCATATGGTTTTTGTGTTCATCCGAATTCGATTTCTTTAATATAGCCGACTTATATTGTCCTATCTTTTCTTTTTGATAAGTCCATTCATTTAAATTATCAATTATATATGAAAGTTATTAGCTGATTTTGCATTGTAGATAAGTGAACCAGCACAACTGCTTCCCGACACTGTTTTTTTTATATCTCTTAAAGTGACCATTTTGCCCTCACTATTCTCTTTGCAGTAGTATTTATTATGAATAATATGTTGATCAATTATAATTTCAAATTCATTGTTTCATCTTTCACTTTCGTGGGATAAAAGGAGAGGAGTAAATGGGGACGTTGAAACTATCGAGAAGAGTTATGGATATCGCTTGTTTGTAGCGTTCGTGGATGGTACAGACGGGAGAGTGAGAGCAAAAATAACATTAACAGGCGCTTCTCAAAAGTCCGCTTTGATTTTCATCGATGTTCATCGAATGTTTCAGCTCATTGATTGTCTGGCCGCCTATTCTCATCTCATTAAGAGATGTAGTACTTCAGTGAAGTATGTGTTACCTCGAATACTTCGGTGATATTTGAAATTCTTCTTTAATATCGGTAATTTCCTCTAATATTTGTATGGACAAGGGGCAAAAAATTATTATTAAGATTTTTATGAATGTAGTCCGGTTTATGATCGGATCTGAGAATAGTCACTTAGATTAGTTCCTTCTGTACCACGATCATATTTGAGGAAGCCACATGGACTATAGGTGGTAGTCGATTTAAGGTGTGGAATAATATGGGGACGTTTTGTCGCATCGTATTTACTTTATCTGTTTGCTTAGTTTGTCCGTACATCAAGCCTATAATACCCACTTCAAGGTATATTTATAGCGCCCTCGTTATTTGTGCTAGTGCTACTTGAAATTATGTTGCGTATGAGTGCTGCCATTATTGACCATTGTTGCCCATATTGATCATACATTTTTGACCACAGTTGGCCATATTAGCCACACATCATATTTAACTGCGTTCTCGAAGCACTTATGATGAGTAACTATATGGTTGAGAATTTCTCTACACTCAAATATTGACTGATTATACAACTTTCCCTGAAACAGCATTAGAGTTAACAGCTACTTACTAATTATGTGTGTAGATATTTCAGCGTGATGAATTATTTACAGTGATATGGGAATAGATTGAACGACTATTGTAGAGCATGAAAGCGAGCGTTTTCTTTGCGTTCGTTTGCATCTCGATGATACTAATAGTATTTTCAGATGCACTCACCATATTTATCACTGCTGTCGATACGTCGTGGATCGCTATACCTTCTTATCGAAATTTGCTTTAAACACTTGTTTGTTCGTTTAAGTTTTAATGATATATTATCCTTATGACTCTTGACGGAGCATATAGGCTTTTAGAGAATTTTTGGGCGATAGCCGCATGTTTGGCATGGAATTGGCCATTTATATTTACAATTTATTCTATGGTGTCTTCATCTAATGTGATCAGTTTTTGCTTTATTAAAATCAGTTAATCTTATTTATTTTTCCCCTTAGAATATGACCATATTTCGGTTCTCTAAGGTGAGGGGAGGAGGGGGGATCCAGAAAGGAAAAGCGGGATTAAAATTTCTCTATCTTCCGCTATTTTCTTTCATAACAACAAGCATTAGAAGGACTGCTAAGAATGACGTCTGTATTCGTTGCTAAAACTCTTTGAGATCACCGTCGGTAGGCGTCATTATGCGATGAGAGATGAGATTTCTAGAGTTTGGCTTCTGTTGAAGAAGTGGGCACTGCTGACAGGAGATTATTTCTTTATGTAAAAACTCGAAGAGAGAGGTATTTGCAATGAAATATTTTAGAAGCGAATGGTTTCATTCAAATCCTTGTGGTAGACCTCATAATTGGATTTTTATGAGAAATATTTCGTATCCCAGAGAGTCTCTACTACGCCCCAAAGTTTGAAAAGTGTTTCTCCATTGTGGCACCTGCTTATGTCTGCTCCTCCGGGAAAGCTTCTTCTAAAAGATGATATCTAAAGGTGGCGAATTTGAAGTGAAGAGATTAGCTATGGATAACGCGAGTTGTGTGCCCTATTAAATCATAAACCGGACTTGATTGTTCGTCGAAAGTCGATAGCAGCTCACTGAGCACTCACATCGGCAACTAGAATCCGGTCTTACGCCACACACCTCAACTGCTATTTTATTCACTAACAACCACCTCATTTCGAGCACCTAAAAACAGCTCCTTAATATTGCGTGATTGCCTTATATCATACGTGCATTAAGAGACTGCTGGGTTTTGACTGCCTAAAGTATTGTTTATTTGTTTATTTATTGATATTAAGCTGGTAATGCTTTCTTTGAATCAAAAGCATCAGGCAACAGTTAGGAGGCATTATTTGAGTTGTTTCGAGCCAATAAATATCCACTTTCCATTGTATTATATTAAGAAAGATGACTTAAGTAATGGTCGAATAATCTCTTGAGTATTGCTGGTTCAGATGTTGCATTAACATCTTTGTGTTCTCTCAACAACGTCTTCGGGCCTAATGGTAGTTGAGCTAATTCTTTACTAATTTAAGGATTTATCTGCCTTAGTATAACAGGATGGGAAGGCGACTGTATGTAACTTGATAGTAAAAAATGAGTTCAAAAAGAATATTAGGCAAATATTGCTTTATGTCGGCGGTGAGTTCGACAATCGAGTCTAATTAGCGACAATAAATTATGAGCCGCCTAGTCGAAAAAATACCGCAGTTTCTAGACGTTATTTCGGATTCATGGGGATCGAGTTGTTGTCTCAACTCTTTTGCATTATGTTGTGTAAAAACTGGTCTTGCTGATAAGTAAACGAAGAAGTAAATAAATATCTCGTGATTGGTACGTATATTTTGTTTGCAAAGATTCATACGAACAATTGTGGAATTCATGATAATTCATAAATTTTCCTGAAATTTCCAAATATGTGCAAATTTTGCTAATAAATAAGGTAACTACTTTAAATTTCTATTTATTTATTATTTCGGCTCGAATAGTTTACATTATAAGTGAAATCGCTGACAAGATATATCAATGTAAGATCGAGGTCGAGGGAGATCGATCTAAGGTCTCTTGTCTTCGGACGAGGGAGATCGGTGTAAGGTCTCTTGTTTTCGATCGAGGGAGATCGATGTAAGGTCTCTTGTCTTCTATCGAGGGAGATCGATGTAAGGTCTCTTGTCTTCGATCGAGGGTAAGGTCTCTTGTCTTCGATCGAGGGTAAGGTCTCTTGTCTTCGATCGAGGGAGATCGATGTAAGGTTCTTGTCTTCGGTCGAGGGAGATCGATGAAATAAATAAAATGATATGAATTGGAATAGTGTGATAGGCATAAAGTGAATGCGGAATATCCATTTTTAGGCAATAGCTCATATTCCTGAATTCATCATCCTCGTGTACTTTATTGTTCAACTCATGCTTAACATATTCTTTTGCTTTTCCCTGTTCGAAGTATCCGTCCTCCCCTTTGCCTCATTTAAATCTTTCGTTGATTTATTCACTCTAGGGCACTTTTTTACAGCATAATGCAGAAAAAAAACCACTATAAAACTGTTCTAATGAATAAGATGAATGTGTTGTCGTTATTATTTGCTTCGTTGTAATCTCATAGGAAACATAACGATCGGATATAATGAAAAATGTTTGAATGTTCGAATGAGTGGCGAAAAAAAGTTAGAAGTCAATGTCGGTGATGAGATTTTCGCTTCAAATATCCATCCGTTTGGTGTTTCTTGACTCTGATTTCTCATTCTTAGGTGATAATTTTCTGCAAGCATTTATCAAATAGGGTATTTGCGTTTTATATATAATTCGATTAACGGCTTATTAATCCATCGAAAATGTTTTAATTCAAATGGTACTTTCGACGCTTTTATTTATTTATTTTTTCAGATATTTGAGCGGAAATGGGCAACGAAACACAAACGTGCCAATTTGAAAGTCTATGAATAGTTGCGTTGTTTCATTCGAACTGCTAACAGCATGCGTCGTCTTTTCACTTGTGTAGCCTAAATCAATATAAGGTATAGGGTATACGTAATATGAGGTATGAAATAAAGATATGACGAGAGAGGAGAGTATATACCTTAGAAATTTAAGCGCTGCTCAATTCGGCATTCTACTTCGGTTGATTAGTTTTTATTTAGTAACCGTACAATATGGGAAGTTATTATAAATTTCCCAGTATTATTATAAGATTTTAATAAATTTAATATATGGATATGTTCTCTAACTGGATGCTTCATATTTCGACGTAACTTTCGCGCTGTTAATTTTCGTAATTTCAAGAAGATTGTGGATAATAATTTCAATAAATTTAAGCTGGTAATTATGGAATCTCTGTGTTGAATATCCTTCTTAGATATCATAAATGGTCCTCAATATTTCTGATTACAGGATAATTCGATTCGCAAAATTGATCGTACCTTTTCGTCCATCATAAAATTTCCCTTATATTCATATTCGAATCTTTTAAAATGTGAATATTATAAAATAGGTTAATGATCTGAGAATATAGTTTCATGCAATTCAACAATTAAAGATAAAGATCGGAAAATTAGCTTTTAGTAGAAGTAACGATCGCGATGTTCGGATACCGGTCTGTCAGTTGCAATGATAGTGCTCATCTATAGCCGTCTGAAACGTGCGCACAATGTGGGGTGTTTTTTGCCTTCATTTAGAACGCCTCCAGGCAAATAGCATCTTGTTTTGCTTTGCTTATCGAGATATTCGTTCAGTACAATCTATATGGCAACAAATTTCTATTATTGCTCGATTATATTTTACTTTTCCATTTCATCTCTTTGCAGTTTTTTTTCGATATTCCATTTTTAAATTTAGAGTAATGCTGTCTTAATTAAAAGCTTACTTAATTGTATTTAATTAATTTAATTAATTAATTAATTAGATTTTTTCTCCTTAATGATATCAAATTTTTCAAAAAATTTGTTTCATTTTTTAAAATTGCTAAATTGAAGTTTTCCCTTGCAATAATTTTCTTAATTTCTATAGATTTATTACTATTTATCATTACTAATATGCAGCTATAGAATTACCATTAGTGCTGAGTTATTATAGTATTATAATTCTCAATTACTTTATTAAAAAAACTTTAATTATAAATTCGTTTATCGGGATTTTGTATTTTCATTGGAAAAACTAGTACATAATCTCGGAAATTTTCTCGCAAAATAAATATATTCTAAATTTAAATTCTTCATGTTCCAAGTTTCAAATTTAGAATCCGGAATTTAAAGTCTAAATCCAGAAATTTGAAGTCTAAATTTAAAAGTCCAGAAAATTTGGTGATCGAAAATCTCTTTTATTTAGACTTTTACGATATATTAGTGCTAATGAATGGAAAAAAATCCTTAACGAATGATGGCAGATTGCGACGTTTTAATTCCAATAGCTTATTTCGGTTAACGAACTCATCAACCACCAAGCAAATGTTTAATAATTCCGCGCAAAAGTGCTAACTGGAATAGAAAATCGGAAGAAAGCAGAAGACGTCCGTAGCTTTCTGCTTATTTCATGAAGTAATTTTTCTCCCAAGATCTTCTATTTTTCCCTAATGAGAAATTATTGAAATTCGATTTCTCTCGTCTTAGTAGTGAATTTCTTAAGTTTTATTCAAACAATTTAAAAGTATTCGAATAGATAAGCCTATTTTATAGCGTCTAATAACACCTTTACTGCGTCGTTCTCAGCGCCACATTGCTAGAGCCAAACATGAGCAACGCTCGGCTCTGAATGCGCAGAGGTAAACATCGTGTTGAATAAAAGATAGGTGTATTATTGAGGTATCAGATCACCTACTGCAGTGTCTATTTCCTTGGCAAGAGATCTTCTTCAGCAAAATATCCACTTATTGTTCGTCTCATTCCCGCCCCCATTTATTTAGTCATAAATAAATTTCATCAAGGTTGCATGTGTGAAAATTAAGGGTGGAATTGAAGTGAGAGCGAGGACAGGGAGGGGGTGGAGGAGTTAGAGGAAGGGGATTTTTGGACTCTATGCCGCCAGTACATTTTTAATTTCAAAATTCCGCGGTTTTGAATTTTCATTTTTCTCTAAAATTGTTTTTTTTCCGCCCCGCTTAATAGTTTTCCTTACCTTTATTTATTTATTTATTATTTATTTATTTGTTTATTTTTTTCACTTATTTATATTTCGTTTATTCATCTGTTTGTTTGTACGGCGTCTTTGAAAATGAAAGGAAATCCGAGACTTGAAATCAAATCCTAATTCCCAAACAATTGTGGATCATTTCCCTCATTTTCAGGCTCAAATAAATGAAGTGAGGAACAAACAAGAGCTTGGGAACGGATAGAAAGAACGATAATATCACAAAAACAGATTTTATCTTATTTCTTCATTGGTTGCTTTGTCTGAAAAGAAAGTTCAACTATTACTGGACTGTTTAACTTTCTCTTCGTAATCTCTGATCCTACTTCTATCCTCATTTTCTTCTGGGCGGATATTTTAATGCAAATAAATTGCGATAGGAGAAGGTTCTAAATTCTTATTTTTATAATGTTTGCCTTAATATTTACAATTATTTGTAGTTATTGATCAGAGGAAGTATTTTTAAAGCTTTCTTGGAGTACTGAACAGAATTCTCCATATATTGAAGGGAACTTTTTGAAATCCGTTGATCTGATCGACGCAACAACAGACTCACTAAGGCCTAACTCTAGAGGATAATCCAATTTTCTAAAAACTTATAAAATGTTTAAATCGAAATCATATATTTAAATTAATATGAAATGTGCGTATTATTCACAGTATTGCTGCATCTACCATTTCTTCTTTAAAGTTGCACAAAATGTTATTCAACGCATTTTCCGGCAGATACTTTAAGTCAACATGAGTACGTTTGTGAAGTGAAGTGGGAAATAGCTATTGATGAAGTGAACAGGGATTCACTCATCTCTGAACAAAATTGTGTATGTGTGTGCTTTACTCTTCGTTTTCTAAATTTCTAACAGCTGTATGATTTTTCCATCCGTTGAAGTTCCACTTCACGAAAAGTAATTATCAGCCGACTAAACAAATTGCCCCCATTCAAGTCTCAATGGCAATTTTTTCTTTCTGACGAATTTGCACATAAGTCGTCTCAGATTGCATGTCGTTAATAATATTGGAGTGTATATGCACTGTATCTGTAAATGTTACTCAATTGTTCGATGATAGTTTTCTAATAATATTTGCACACAGATAATAAAACAATTATGAGAAAATTTTAGTAGGCGGTTTCTTCTGGAAGATAAGAATTTCGATTTGCATTAAACTATTTGATATAGAAAGTTATCATTCAGATTATTGGATTCTTTATTGCACTTTTGCAGTGGAAAATGGAGGAGGAATATTAACAAAATTTTATGATATTTATTCAACGGAGATGAAGAAGTAATCAGGGTTAGGACATTTAATCCACCGAAATTCAAAGAAATATCTCGCCTTTCGGTGATATCCAAATTTTTATCACCAGCAACTAATAACAGTGAATTTTTCATGGGATCTATTAAAATGGGTCATATATGCAAAAAAAAAAAATTGCTGAAACTTGCATCAGAAACACATATTTAGAGAATCGCATAAATGCATATGTTGAAGGTCGTGCGAATGTTGAATGAGCAATTAATTGGCGACCGAAGTGTCCCTCAAATTGTGCATAATTTGCAGCTGCCTTTCGCGATGCAGCAATTCCAAACTTCTATGTAAGGGCTCTTCGAATATATGCTCCCAGATCCGGAAATATTTCGATCCTGATCTGTGTTATGCGGCCAACTTATCTTTAGTCTCTATTTTATTACAAATTTTTATTCGTTATTTAGCATTATTGTTTAAATTCTTGTTGAGAATATTCTTATCATTTTATTCCCGTAGAAAAGTGTTCAGTCATTCAGCAAATTGTTCCTAACCTTTCGCGATATTTTATTTTATTTATTCTCATCCTTTTCACTTCATTGCTAACAATCATTCGTTAATTCCTTTCATTTCTAGTATTTCACTCTTAACATTCATTCTTTCATTTCATTCTTAATAATCGTTCCTTCATTTCTTTTATTCATTCCTATTATCGAAAAAGCTCCACAGTTGATAGGAGTCTCATAAAATGTGAGTTCTCTTTGGATGTTGATTTTTCTATCCACAAAAAGTAATCTTTTTTATCCGAATTAAAAAAAAATCTTTATGGATTTCAATCGTTTTATTGTGTCAAAAATAAATCTATTTTTTTGGGATGTTATGTGATGGATTGCAAAGCACTCTTTTGCACTTTGCTCATATAGCTGTTATGCTTTATCGATGCTACGAGCTTTGGGGATGGAACAGCGTGGTACGTCTTCTTTGAGAGTGTTCCGGGAGTTTTTTGTATTTTATTCCATCTTGATTAGCTTCTTTTCACTGTTTGTTCTTCTGTCGAGGAAGACGCGGGACGGGAGCGCGGATGGTTAGGGATAGTCGCGTATTGTTTTATACAGAAATTGTATGAATGAATGATGGGATTGAAGAGAACATATTTAGGCTATTCTATGCAATCCTATAATAATGTAGGTAAAAATGAATCAAACTAGTTGATTGAATTTTTCCACTCAGTAGATTTATTTATGATAAGTTCATTGTCATCCATAATAGTAATAGATTATTCCTTTTTATTAAGTACTAAAATCCTTTTTCCCTTACCTTAATATCATAATGATTAAAACATTTTATCCTCCTAACGATTGTTAGCGTCGCGGAGAATATAACGTGAACGGTTTCTATTCTTCTAAGATATTTCACTCTATATAGTTTTTAAATTGCTTTATTGAAATACTCACTAAATAAAAACTGTTCCACTGAACTATTGAGTGCAACTTTATAATTTAGCTTTTCGAAATTTTACTCTAAAATTGGAGCATTTAATATGAACTTATGATGATATTATAGAACTTCAATGAACCGGTTATGATGAACTTCAAAATCGCACATATTATAATTACATTTACTTATAAATAATGGTAAAAGTTAATAAGTCATTAAAATCATTGCTAAGTTCATATCCTGCACCATTACTGGAAATCAGACTCCGTTCGGAGTTTTGGAAAATTGTTTTTTTTCAGTGACCTCAACGGAGTTTACAGAATTACTTAGGTTTTTCTTCTACTTAGTCAAACTTACTTACAATGTTAAAATACTTTACAAATTTTCCATTCATTCAAACAGCACTAAAAGAAAATCTTACAAAATCGAAATTATTCTCAAAAATAATGGACAAGGCTTTAGAGGTTGCTAATTTCGCTATAATTTTGCCTTAAATAAAAATTCTACATAGAATATTTTAAGGGAATGAAACATATTTACATGACTTTATTTGCGCGTTTCTTTAGTACGTATAGGGGGCCAAACGTCGAGTTGATTCACTTATTGTAAAGCAACTCTATGGGGGTGTTTCATCGCATCGGATCGTTGTCATCGTTGTCTGCGATGAACGAAGAAGATAGCGCTGGCACGCGTGCTATTTCTACAACTAGCTTGAAGAGTTAGTCAGTTGAATGCTGAGCTCAGATGCCTTCTCGTAGAAAGAAAGGAATTTGTTTCTTGAATAGAAATTAAAATTCTTCAAAAATGTTTTATTCTGTATTCGGCTATTTAGTTCCACCTCAACTCCACTAGTATGGAAGTTATTTATTTATTTTTTTAAAGCTTTTCTGTTCAAATATGGCTTTCTAAACCATAAGTTAGCTCTGTAACAGTTTATGATTTATTCGACTATAGTTTCATCGAATTACTATTTCACGTCTTTCATATTTAATAAGCTTCGCGTCATCTTTCATAAGAAATTTATTCTCTCTCCCTTAGAAGGGGTTTTCCTATCGATAGGTTTAAAAGAAACCTTCGCAAACGAAATCATTATCTCTAACATTTGAAGGATCAAATATCGCAAAGCATATTCCAACTAAGCTAAATAGTAAACAAGCAAATTGTGCAACAACTTGTGTTCTCTGCATTTTTTGAAGGGCTTGTTTTTAGCGACTAATTCAGACCGGTCTCGTCGAGTGAGTGTGACGAGCAGCACATTCAATAAAGTCATCTCTATTCTCGTTGAGATATTTGTCATTATTTCATTCTTCACTAATAGATATTTCATTTCATTTCATTTTTTTTCCGTCCTATAATTATGAAAATATATTTTATTATGTATAAATTTCAGTAATATTACTATAAAAAGTAATTTATTTTTATTGCTTTCAATGGTAAATTCAATAACGAGTTACTGGAAGTGAATTGGAATTGCTATTGTGAGCAAAAATCATAGAAAAATTCACTAAATGTTGTTGAATTATAATAGGAAGTTTATTCAATTTGAAGAATTAATGCATCAATGAATGTAAGTGAATTTTCACTTATTTTTGTTAAGTAATATAAACTATAAGTAAATTATGAAATGCAAATACACATATATATTAATATGGAATTTTATTTCGTCACCTATATTTATCGGGTAACTAGCTGATACCAAACAGTCAACTAAGCGACCACAAATTAGTCAAGAGATCAACAACTGAAGCACGACGTCATTGGGATATCACGTGCATTCAATTGGTTCATAGTGTATCTTCTCGCTGTGGTGCTAAGAAAATTCGTGATTCTTGTGGAAGCTCTACCCGTCAGGTTTATTTATGTCTGAACAGGTAGGCCTTAAAACGGTTCGTCATCGCCTGCAACGTCCTTTCTTTCAGCTGTTATTTATTTTTTGGGGTGTAATAAAAATACCGCTTATTAAGCTTAGCATTCAGAGCAATTTTTCATTCTTAGATTATTTCGTGGTTATGTTATAACTAATGGCCAAAATATTCGAGGTTTATTTAAACAAGAGTCGCATAGGTGCACACAAAATGAGAGTCGAATTCGTGAAAAATTTTTGTCTCACTCGAACGCTATAACGAACAGTCAAGAGATCAAACAGTACAGTTGATAAAGAAGCCCTAGTGTCATCGAATTGTCCTGTTATATGTGACAAAATAAATAAAATTACTGTTACTATGATAACATTTCATTTAAGGCAGTAATATTTATAAGCTCTAATTCATTCAATTCACGCATAAAACCTTAAAGACAATTGCATATGTTGAGCCGTTAGATGCTTAACTGAAGAAATGAACCACAAACGAGTATTAATCTCGCTCGAATATCGCGTCTGTATATTCGTATAGATTCCCTCGCTCGTTTCGTACTACTTTATTGCAATGATGTGCGATTTAATGTTAATGCGATCACACTTATATATCTCTTATATTTACTAAAATCTCTATCTGGTCGATCACTTACTTTTCTTTCTTTTTAATCTGATTTCTTAAAGCGCTTTTCTCATTTTCATGTGTATATGGATTTTTATTTCCTTGTAAAAAACAGCACATTACAACGATGAATGTAAATTTTCTCAGTTGATTACGTCTGCCTGCCTTCGTATTCGAGTAGTTAATACTCATAAAACAACTTTATTATATGTAATAGGTAGTTACAGCTAAGTACTTCTCCCATTCCCCTTCCGTTCATTGTCCCAAGTTTATCTTTTATGAAAATTGGGGCGATTTGATGTCGAAATTTGCTCACATGTCAAAATTCCCCCAACTCTCTTTGCCGGTCATCTATGGAATAGTCTGGCGGAGGTATATTTAGTGGAAATTCTCTATAGTTAGGGGAAATGGCCATTTAAATCCAAGCTGAAACCAGATCCGGTCGCTCATACCCCTCAGTTTGAAGTTATCTAGGTAGGTGGTCACTGGCCCATGCATCCGTCGCTGTCATCATTCTCATTAAGCTAATAGTACGTTAACGCTTGCACGAAGGATACCTTGACTCAGTGCGTTATTATCAAACGAGCTACTGATTATTATGTGGTGAAGCTTTATAAAGAGTTATTGATTTTGGTTCCATCACTGGTGGATCGTTACATTTATTAGTGTTGATAATGCCTAACATAAGCGATTCTTTCCTTGCATACGTTCACAGATGCTAAGAGCAGTGTTTCGCCGAGTCGTTTAATTCATCCAAAAGTAGATGCCCAGATGATTTTAAGTTTTCGGAAAAGCACCGATTTTTGCACGAATTCTGGGCAAGTAGTCTCATTACTTAACGCGGCCGTCGAAGGTGAATTAACACACGTCGAGATGCTATTTCCTTAGATTTTCATTCATAACTTATAAATATATTCTATCGATTCGTCTCTATGCCTTATTATCTATTCAGTTAATCGAAGCGGAGTGATGGAGGCTGTCAAAGAAACGAATCAAGCAGACAATGAGAAACACCCACCTACTTACGTTGGAGTTTACAATTTCCACAAGTTGTTCTTGAGAGCGCTGCACTATCACAGATCTGCACTCATATGTTCTTTTCAACATTAGAGAGTTGGTCGGCTATGAGCCATAAATTATATTTTTATTGTTATTGATGGGCTAATAAAATCGAAACTTTTTTGGTGGGAACTTTTTTGTTAGGATTTGTATTTATTGCTCTCGTTACTTTGACAAGAATTCACCATAGAAATACAAGAGTAGAGAAATAAACTTCGGAAGCAAGAGATGAACCCCATAGAATTGTTTGATATGAGTGAAGTTCGATTTTGACGCTTATTAACAGCAAATCGAAATTCCAGACACCTTAGGTGAACCACTTCATTGACGTTTTCAACCTACGAAAATATATACATTATAGAATATTTACGAACTATTCTACGAGATGCGAGATACGTCTGTATATAAAATTATCCTTAGCCAACAAAAATCTCAGCTATTTATTATGAACATACCAATAAATATATGGAAAAGAATGGAAATGGAAATTATTATTTCTTTTTCCGCTTCATCAAGTCGAATTTCAAAAGTGCACTTTCCAAAGCACGTAAATTGTTGTTGAGGGGCATTCTCCATCATTGTTGTTGCTTCAAACATCACCGCTGGGCAAATGTAATTTCAAAGTGATTTCGTTACTTTCTTATTCATCTATTAATGTACGCCGATAGTTGTGCTCGGCTGGTGTATAGATGTATCTACATACATGCTTTTAATGAGATAGGTTCACGGTAATGTGAAGTTCTAAATAATGTCATTGTCGGCTAAACATCCATGTCTACTTTCACCTATAGTCACTCTTGTAAATAATAGGCATCAAAATTCAAGGTTTCGTTCATCGTTATTTCCTTTCCACTAGGCGAATGGTATTCTTAGCATTCGGAAGGAATGAGCGAATATTTCTGTTGCAGATGATGGGAATTTCCAGTTTAGTTGACACTTTTCTCAGCCTAATCGTCACCAGAGTTTCAAGACTCAATGACAGTATGCTTAAGAAGAGTGCGAAACCAGCTAACATCTTTGAGTATATTTATTTAGAGATCTGAGTGGTATCCACTTCTTCCCATCCTTTCCCCCTCCTTCGCCCTCACCCTTTTTGCTTTTACGAAGGGCAACAGCTTGAATAGGGCGGTTACATTATTAATGTTAGTCTTGCGAGAATATATGGATAGCAGCTGATGGTTACAAAGTAGCAAAGTTGTTATTTATTAATATTACTAATATTTAGGGCCTGAAATACAAGCGATCATTATATTTATTAAGATTTAAAGCCGTAGGAAATAGCGTCAAGAAGTAAAAAATTCTCTTATGGAAAAATTTTTCCGTTCGAGAGTATATGGGAACGAAAATCTATCGACTGCATGAAATAAAGGTGGTGGATGTTTTTAATGTCCGTTGTGATAATTAAACTGAAATGTTAAGTAATATAGAAAGTGTATTTTCATTGATAGCATAATAATGTACTTTAAAGTTATTAATTATGTATGAATTTTATTCAGCTAACTTATTGAAATGATATATATGCAATCACATACATCAATGAGAAGAAATGCGCTAAAAATGTTATGAGAGCAGTGTTGGCGACGCTTTTTGTGTAGCTCTCTATTCCATCGACGAACCGGTTCCTTTGGCGCCACTCGAATGACTCAACCCCCTATGCGATGGGTGCTTCGATCTCCTCGCAATTACATCAACACTCTTAATGCAAGCTTTTCAGAATATCTTCTATAGCTTATGAGAATATTGCAATTTTAAAGCTCCACATCTTTATTTCCGCTTACGAAATTGAATTACTAAAAGATATAAATTAACACAATCGTAGTTGGAAAGGTTTTATTCTTTAGAGATCTATATGGTCGTTTGTTGTTCTGTTTTTCTGCTCCTCTGCTCTGTAGAGTCTTCTTGATCTTCCCCTTCGTCCGATATAAATGGTTGCTAGTATGCGTTCATGAACCAGTGTTTAATGTCATTTGGCTGCTGTGGGTTTTGCAAAGTTAAGTGCTCGTCGGTTTGCGCCTATGTTTTCTTTTCTATTATCGATAATTTAATTGGGATTAATTTGATTGAGAAAATGAGGAGGATAGATGAAAAGGGAGAGGGGAATTAGAAGATGAGGAGGAGTGAAGTCTTCGCTGAGGAGAGATGCTTTTTCTCGTTTTCAAAGACTAAAACGCGTCCAGAAAAAAAATATAGTGAATTTAATGCTGGGGTGATTCATCGTTCTACTCTCCCATTGCATCGAGAAATTTCTTTGAAAATATCGCCCGTTAAAAGATGAACTTCAAAGTGTGAAATCATATTGATTGGAAGAGCTTCACTAATGCGCAATTATTTATTCGAAACAAAAACGAATCTATGCTGTTTAATAATGCGTTTAATTTTTCTTATAGGGTTCATATAAAACAACGATAAAACGAAAAAAAAAAAAATAGAAGGGTAAAGATAGAAGTAAAAGTAAAAGTAAAAGTAAAGTAATAGAAGTAAAGAAGAAGTAAAAGTAAAAAAAGAATTTCAGATTGTATATTGCAATTGAAAGATATACTTAGGAGTAATAGTTTAAGTAAAGATAGAAGTAAAAGTAAGAAAAAAGGAATTTCAGGTTGTATATTGCAATTGAAAGTTATACTTAGGAGTAATAGTTTAAGTAAAGTAGAAGTAAAGTAAGAATTTCGGCTAGGAATATTGCAGTATTTAATATTTGCCTTATTGATTAATGAAAAGATCGCTATTTTATTTCATGAAATATGCAATGCAGTATTGCAATATTGTAATTTCACCTCAATATTGAGCTATTGCAATGAAAATAACACTCGAATAATCCCATTTTTCTATTATTGTTTATTTCTTCATTTTGTTTTTCTTCAAATATGATAAAAGATTACAATTTAGACTTAATCTTGAGCAAACTGTACTAAGTCGAAGTATTTTACATAAAAATTGGTTATCCTTAATGAATGATGCTATTATGCTTAAATACTGTTATAGTTAAGTGTACAAATAAAGATATGTCCGATTCATAGCACAGCGAAAGTTACATAGGAATTATTGGTGTTTTTTTAGCTGATAGAAGTTTGTCGATGTATGATGGGGGGTTTTTTTTGGTATATTTCTGACCGCTATCACATCGATTATCAGTTAATTATTTATGTTGTCACGTCTCTCGCTCTTTTTTTAAGAATATCTCTTGAATTTGTTCTTAAAATAGTTCAATGGTAGGTTTCTATGCTTCAGAGCGATTTATTTTTCCATATTTCGCTGTCTGCTATTCAAATGTACGAACTCATCTATCGTATGCGGGGTACAAGTTCTATTATGTACTACCTTAAAGCGTACCTCAGCCGTCTGTAGAGAGTTTTGAACAGGTAGGAGGTCTTTCAGGCAGGTAAACGATAGAAAGGGAATAGGTGTTGTTGAGACTTAACCGTACGGGAATTTATGAGGTTCACAAAATGATATACAATAACGTTGAAGTATTTAGTATTCGTATGTTTATACGAGAATTATACTTTATATTATAGTAAAGTAAATGTTCAGTTTTGTTAAAACTTCAAATTTGACGAATACTGAGAGCGGAAAGAAGGGGAAGTGTGAATACCATCGAAGCAGTTGTTCTTTAAGATATTACGACGATATTTTAATTTACACTCCTAACGATTCTCTGTGCAGTTATTCTTTTTTCCCACCTTTAGTGCGTCCACTATAAGCGCATCGAAGATGATTGTATGAATTCATCGAATCGTTTCACGCGCCTATGAGCTCTCCTCTTAATAAGAACTAGAAATTTTTGCCATATTGACAGTTATTGCCAGATGACTGAACTATCAAGTTTCCTACTTTCTTAGGTTCATCTAATCGAAAGATCAATTTAGGTGACGCATTTATTAATAAAATATCCATTGCTTCTATAAATTTCATTGGAAATTATTCTTTAGCCTATATTTTCTATAATTTGGCAAAAGATATTTTCGATTTTATGTCCCTATCGCCAAAAATACCCATACGAGGCAAGGTTTTATACCACTTACGATGAAACTTGCGGCATATAGTTCGAGTAGCTATCCGTCTACGGCTGGTTAGGCTGCGATGGGCTCGCTTATTTTGAAGCCGTTAAAGATTCATCACTTTCTATTAGATAGCTATCGTTTTCGTGTTTTTCTCCTCTTTTCTGTCACTGAAACAGCTGTTATCTCTCCCTTTCTCACCGAATCGTTTAACGAGCTGTTTCTTTCCTTTTTTTTTTGTTTTAAACGATTCCTGTATGGACTCAACTAGCTGATTTCATCTCTTGATTCCACTTTTCACATATTTGCATACTTTAGATCATTTTCCATAATAATTTAGATCATTTTGATGCATAGAGCTGAAACTAATGCTCATTCAACGATAATAGCTCAAATGGCTTCTACATATCGGCGTTTCCTAATCGTTGTTACGAAGTTATATTCAAGATATGAATGATACGAGAATATCACATCGAGATTTGTTGGAAATGGTGACCATTTCAGCAATAGGATATACGAAAAGGAAGAGCATTATGAATCGAAAACTTCAGACTGCAATGCACTAAGATTGGATAATTGGCGAAATTAAGCGGTACGCATGATTTATTCCGACTAAGCGGGATGCGTAAGTAAGGAGTAAAATATGGGGGAGGGATTAAAAGATTCATAAAGAGCTTCAAGAGAGAGAATTAAATTCTATGGAGGAAATTCATTTATGCAAAAATTAAATATTCGATAATGCTTCACATTATGTAGGAATTTCGGCAGTTTGTATTAGAAGCAAATATTACCAATGCATATTTCTTTTACGAATAATCTTTGATCGAACTATTTCTATATCAGTTCCTTTTAATTTGCTCGCAAACTTCCTAATCGCATTCCCTCTTATTTTGCTGATTTTTCCAGATATCGCAAACAGAATGATTGTTCAAAACAAAAGCGATGATAAAATGCGGATAAGATTTTTGAGTGTGAAGATTGTGAAGCTGTCCTTTTCTTGTGAATATTTGCCAAAATCGATTAGCATATCGAAAGTAATCTTACTGTTCGAGGTGGCTGACTTAAAATGAAATAGTAATGAAGTAGTTGCTTGGTTGAATGCTTCGATGAACTTTCAAATAAAGACGTCTGTTCGGAAATTACTCGCCGTAACGCTTTGCTGACATATATGGAATGGAATATCGAACAGCCGAAATTTAATGGTCATTCGTCGAGTTAGTTCTTGCTGTCAGGCGTTTCTCAGTTATGGAGAACTTTGTGGCTAATGTGTGAGACAACTTTTTTATGAAGTAGTAAGTTTTCTTATAGAAGTCGCTATGTGACGACCTAAGACAGCAGTGATTGTTCTAAGGCAGGGTCATACGATTCACAATTAGTGCATATGTCCTCTCTGTTGTTGTGATGACATGCGCAATTAGTATGACGTTGGTTATTACAGCAGTATTGTGTAAAAATACTTATTTTTATTTCTTCACCTCTGGTGAGGTCAAACTTCCTTATTTATATGCTCTTGGCATTCTGCTTTTCACCATTGAATTTCGAAATTCTATCCTCTCCATACGTCATTTATTAATTGCATTTGCAACTCACTGGGAAAGGGAGTAATTAAATTTGATATTTTTGTCTATTTTTTATAGGTAAGGCTAGGGGGTAAGTCGTATTTCTCGCTGTATTTTTCTCCCAAATCTTAATCCTGAAAATAAACAATTCATGGATTAAATGTTGAAACAATAAACATCCTGAAATTAATCCTGAAACAATAAGCATTAATCCTGAAATAATAAACATTAAATGTTCCCTTTTTCCAGTTTTTTGCTTCTAAGATTAAGGTTTTAATCTCTTTTCCCAAAGAATACTCTTACATGTTTACGGCGACTCCAGCTATTGCTTGGTTGTTTTATCTATATGCTGTAATAATTCATCTTATTTTTAACTATTATAAGAAAAATTTCATAAACTATGGTTGCTATTAATAAAGTCATACCGTCTTTGTTGCTATCGAATTCCGGCCTTCCGATTGAAATTTCTTTCGTTTTTTTTAGTGACCGAAAAAATCTATCGATGCTTTTTTTCGGCTCTGATCGAAATTGCTGAATGTGAAATGCACAAGTGCAATTTCAGTTGCAATCTCTTGGATACCAACACATCCTATCGATTGCTGACCGAAACGGCTATCATTTCGTTATTACTGTTGGCGGTTTTAGGCTTCCTCCTCGTTAGATCAAATCTGGAGTATAGTATGGTTACGTTAATAGTGTTTATGAAGTAAGTATAGGCGCTTAGAAACAATTATGTACGATCTTATATAACGTATATAAATAAGTGTAACTTACAGATAGCTTTTCTTGTAATCAGTAATTTACAGTTGCCGTTGGCTGCAGCTGTAAATAAAAATTACAAGAGGTAAGCTGTTATTGTCTATGATCTCTAAGTTATTATTATTCTATTCAATTAACGTTACTAATATTTTATTATTATGTTTATATTATTATTAATATTTATTATCAATATGTTCGCATATATTATTTAAATGAATTTCTGGGAAATGTATATTTAAATGCATATTATTACTTTCCACTATAGTCTTTAAAGCATAATTTCTTTCACTTCTAAGTGTTCAAGTGGGCGATATGATTTGAATCCATAATGGTCATACTTGTCATTTTTATTGATATTATAGAAAATTGCTTAAGATATTCGCTTATTTGATCCCATTTGAATTTTTATTTCTATTTCTTTTTTTTTTATTGCAAAGAAGTCGATTCATCTTTTATGAATATCGCCTAACTTAGAAGATGGAAATCGAAAGCGTAATTTAAACATAACTAAGGAAGGCGTATTTTGAAGGGGGAAGGGCATTAGTGATTTGGGGTATGGCAAACGATGAGTGGGTTTCTTGGGCTAGCAATTTCAGGTTCTAAGCTAAAACGATTTGGTTTTGTTAAGTACCATTCAAAACTTGTGCGTTAAAAGTGCACAATCAATCGCGGATCTTTGAGAGACCACTGAAGATTGCATATTCTATCATTTTTGGGTGGAATTACTATCAATATAATCGGAATTGGTATGAGGTTTTTTAATTAATTTTCCTTATTGTTTTATTGAATTTACTTTTTATGAATATTAGTTCGTATCTTCGACTTTTAATGTTTTGAGTATTTCAACTTTAATATGAATCCAGTGAACTGAAAATTGGATGAAAGAAGTTTTTTTGGTCGTTATTCATTTCTTCTGCCTATAGATAACTCAAGTCGATGTTGCACAAATCAGTGATTTCTGATCCATTTCCCGAGAGGGGGGGGGGGGGGGGGGAAGGAGAAGATGCCTATAGATAACTCAAGTCGATGTTGCACAAATCAGTAATTTCTGATCCACTTCCCGAGAGGGAGGGAGAGGAAGAAGTAAAGCCAACTGAACGATGTAAACGAAATAAGAAGTAGAAACCTATTCGTCTCTCATCGATCGCAAGTATAATTACTGCTAATGATAGACATTACAATATTAACATTCAGCATTCCCATTTATAATGTCATTCAGATTGATTGTATATCGATGAAGAAAATTTTATTCGTTGAAAGGAATCATTTCTTCGATTGGGAATATTTCCGCTCGATTCTAAATTTTTTTTACATAAATGACTTAAATGAGATTAATATTTTAGTTGTTGAGAGTTACTTTTTTGAAAATTTAGATGATTAAAAAATTTTAGTTAAAAATATATAAATAATTAATAATTTTTCATTAAATTTAATGATTAATTTTTTTAATAGAATTATAAATGAGGGAATTTTTCATAATTTTCAGTGTAATATTTACTTCTTTCAATATATACAAAATTTAAAATGAAATAATAAGAGAATATTTAATAATTTGTATATTTCATAGTCAACTGTAAATCCGTTCAAAATAAAGAATATATTGAAAGTACAAATATATGTATAATAATGTAATGTATATATATATATATATATATATATATATACTTAAATTAAGTAACTTATAAAGTAATGAAACTGTAAACTTTTCCTCTGAGGAATTATTATTGCATTTTTTTTCGAGAAAATTAATTCGCATCATTACGGATAATAATAGCTGAATAATTTGAATAGAATTCATCGATATACACTATCGAATAATGGTTTTCTTTTTCTTTTCCAGAAACGGAAATTCTCCTCTTTCTATTCGATTACCTCAACATTTGACTTGTTGGATCGATTATTGCGAAATCAAAAAGGCAGATTAGTGGCGTGTGGTTTCTATTTGGATAAGATTTATATAGGATGGCGAAAGGGATGTTAAGGACAGCCGCAGATTGCCACATCGACTTCGAAAGAATCGTGGGGTGCTTTAACAATCTCATCTAAGCGGGAAACAAAGTGCTAATAAAGAGGAACTTACTCGCATTGACTACTGAATACTTTACTGATTAAAGTGGAGTAAATGAAAATCAATTTTAGTTTGTTTCTCAAGTGTTAAGTTCTACGATGATAAGAAATATTTTATAGTTTCCTGACTTAAGAATTTCTAGAATATAGAATCCTTTGTATTATATATAATATCGAGGGAACCATTCATAAAATAAGTGTTAAGCGTTTTAGGTTGTAACGATAATTGCGTTGTTATAATATATGTTGTGTGAAATATTCGAGCGTGGCAAATTTCAACTTTGAGGTTTTTGATGTGCTAAATGCTATCGTCGAGCAACAAGCGAGAGAGCCGCTTATAAAACAAGGCTCATCAACGTAACGCTCTAAAATGATGATTGCACTTCTTTTATTTTATGCTGCTCTATTCTTCACTTCACAATGTTTTAGTAAGTCCTCCCTTTAATTTATTTAATTATTTAATTTGTTTGATTATCCTTTCGACGGTCTGCAAAAGCTTAATTTTTAATAGCCACTCCTATTCGCTCCTTTCGACTCCTCTGCTTACCTTAAATATCCCGGGAGGAGCCGCTGAGATTGGCGATCGCTAGATTTTCGACGATCTATCAGAAATTTGTAGAGTAGTATATTTCAAGGATATTAGAAAGATATAGCATTTGATCAGACATGATGCATAGATTGATGGAGCCTTCATATAAGTTTTCGCAAGTGGATTTCCGTAACGTTCCAACGAATGTTTGATCTCTACAAATCCACTTAGAACGCAGTTCGTTGCAGCTACAAGCAGCTGATGTGTAACATGTACAGATGATATTTATTTAATGATTTAATTTCTCTGAAGATATCATAGAATAAAATAACGACTATGTGGGCAGGTATACACGATTGAGTGCTGCTTTTACGGATGGAGTAAGCCGCATTGAAGGGCCTCTTTGTCAAATTCACAGTAACGCCTATTCTTGTTGCTATGATTCACTTTCCTTCGTTTACGCGAACAAAGGTTATCGATGAACCAAACAAACAGATAAGTAAAGCAAATAGGTGGACAGACAGATAAGCGAACAAATAAACAGAAAAACAAACATATGAGGAATTTTGTCCTGTATAATATCACGTTTAATCAGATTTAACTTTCTTTTGAAAGTAGGGCTGCCCCAATAATTTAATGATTATCCTATCGATTATCGTTTCTCTAATAACGGGAGTGATGATCCTATAATTAAAAATACAGCAGTTGAAAATTTCACGAAATAGAAGAGCAATACCGGTATGGATAGGGAAGTTTCGGCGCGTCGAAGTATTTAAAAAGGTTAAAGTTCAAGTTAAAGTTAAAGCAGAGAAGTTAAATATAGAGGTTAAAGTTTGGCTCCAATTTGGCTCAAAATTTCCATCTCACGGAAATCATTTCGCAATAATTGAGCGGAAATATGTTCGCATATTTTCGTAATATATTTTCCTCCTTTTACTCAAAAAAAAATTAACGTATATATTTGTTATTTTTCTACAACATTTAAAGGATCTTATCATTTTCATTGCTAATAGTCGGGTTTATGTGAGTTTTTTTTCGAATCATTGAAACAATTAAAACCAATGAGTTAATAAATGAATTGATAGTAAATGATCAAAAGTAAGCAAATAAATTTTTAGGGAACGCATCCGAGAAAGATACTTCGCCGATTGATCAGATAGGAATGGAATTCGCTCCATTATGGTTGCCTCGCTCTTTCAAAATCACTTGCTGCCTAGGTGGTCAACCAGCTCCTGAGAATCCTCAGGTGAATAATTATTTGCCCTTTATGTTCGCTTATTTCTGAGAGCTTTAAGATTAATGATCATTCAACTTTTATGTTCAGTTAATCAAATTCAGGATTCTGTTGTAAGTTACTATGAAACTGCAAAAAAATCGCTTAACTGTCTAGTTTCAGCTTTTCAATAAATTTTGATAGATACACCTTTATTTACCTCTGAAATCCTTTTTAATTTGCAGTGAATGCCTCAAATTGCTCGGATGCGTAGGTACCTGAAAACAATGAACATAGAAGCTTCGTTCCGAAAGATGACCAGATGACAACCGTGCGTTATCGATTAGTTATGTGTTTGCCGCGAAAATTTCTGGTTGAGTGGAGGAGGGAGTTCAAGTGGGAGGGGCAAAGTAGTGGAAGAGAATGATAGGAGGCGAAAATTCTGTGGGTGGTACTTTTATCGAAATGGTTTTAATATTTAAAATTGATTTCCTGTTCGTTTCAGAAAAGATGCTCTCAGAAACTTTAGTACAATAATATTATTTCAGTTGGTTAGGAACTGGACTCAGGAAGTATCAGATTATATCATCGATGAACACTACAATGAGCGTACCGCTTCCATGGAGGAGCGTACTGCTGAAAGTAATTGTCGACTCTTTCAAGGCAGATATCTGCTCTCCGCTTCAGCTCTCTTCAACTTCAATGGTCTTTCCGGTATTGGTGTAATGTGTAATTGTCCAGGTGTGGTGATTTTTCTTTTTTCTTTTCTTTTTTCTCTTTTTAATTTAACACGTCTACTTCAGTACTGAACTTAAATAATCTTTCCTAAAATTTGCTACGTACAAAATGACTCTTCTGTAAACGTTGGTGATTGAGTATTTCAAATGTGAAGTGAAAAAAGTAGGAGAGTCTCGTCGAAGACTGTTGTTAGATATTCAAGGTTTTCTTGTGGTAACTTTTATGTTCTGAAAAAATCCACTGATAAAATGATGCTGAGTCTCATAGGAAAAGCATATCCTAATAGTGATTAGCGGTGATAAAATCGTTCAGCTCTCTGGAAGACAATTAACATTAAAATTATTGAAAGGAAGATAGAAGAAGAATTGAAGAGACTGGTTAAGAGAGGAAACTTTGAATGACATACCTCTAGGCAATCTTAAAGAATCTGATGAGGAGAATATCAAGGGAAAATAGGCGTTGATGATTTTTCAACGATGAGAAGGCGTGCAATTTTGCAAACATTGTTCATATGAGCTAAGAATTGAATTATATGAGATATGAACTGAGTCGATCTGATGGTTGACAATTTTTTTATCATTTGTAAGGGGTGGGGGAGGGAAGGTGGGGCGACAGTTAATGAGACGATGTTAGCAAAGATGAAGTCATTTTAGCGATAGGAGAAAAAGCGGTTTGATACGAAAGTGAGGGAGGTGAAAAAAAAAAAACTCTATCTCTTTCATCAGGAGAGAAGAGGAATTATTAGGTTTCATCAGCCTTATAGCTTCATCTTTTCGCAAATTGAACAGATACAAAAAGGATGAGGAAATGAGTCACTTAAATAAATTATAGTTTATTGTACGTAGTAATTTTCAAATTTTAAAATTGCGCGCATAATTCAGAAGGAGTTGGAGAAGAGCAACTTGATAAGAGTTGTAGACGATTATCACCATGTCTAAACAATGGCCGTCGAGCTTTTAGCCTTAATATTCGTTGTATTTGTCCTGAACCATATTTTGGTGATTATTGCGAGAAGTATTGCGATCAAGGTCAACGTATGAAAGGTTATTTTTCCCAGTGAAAAACTAATATTCCATAATTTAATCTTATAAGTACTTCGTAAGATGAGGAAGAATGCTAAAGATGAGAACGACGTATAGAAAAGTACTCCTTTATCACATATAAAACCTTCAACGCAGTCTTTTAACGCATTAATGCTATCAATGAATTTCATATCGTCGACTTGATTCGATATGATTGATAACGTCGAATCTCAGTAGAATTGTGGTCAATCAAAGATTTTCCTCAGTTCCTTTTTATTTTCATTGAAATTCGCTGAAATTTTTTTGCCAGGTTCTAGTATTTCTTAGTTTCTCTTGATAAAGCACTTCAACATATCAAATGAAAAGAGGGAATTGAAAAGTTTCCCAAATTTTTTTCTCGCTCTTCTGTTCTTCGTTATATAGTTTATTGCGACGATGGTATGTCGTTGCATAAATCAGTATCTGTATACTTTTAGGTGCCGATGGAAGAGACTATTGTGGTTGTGTACCATTCTATCAAGGTGAAGAATGTCGTGAAATGGTCTGCCTTAATGGTGGTACTGAAATGAAGCAACGATGTTTATGCCCACCAAATTTTTTGGGTTATCATTGTGAGATTGATACGAATCGTACTTCCGCTACTTCAAGATTTCAACGTTATGGAGATCAGGTCCTTAGGAGTCAGATTTCTACATGAGCGCTTAACATGAACCATGAACTTCTAATCAATTAGAGGCTCAAGTTTCTCGCATATTTTCCCGCAATACGGTCGAAATTCGAAGAATTTTTGTTAAAAACTATCAGCAAGAAGCAAAGAAAAAATAAGGTCGGCTAAGAAGTAAACAAGCAGAAACTAGTGGAAGTATGACTGAGAAAAGATCTCTTCACCTCTGAAATTCATAGAAAATGGCCGAGACAGTGGAACTTTACCTCAAAAAAATTTTGGCATTTATTGCAGGCGATAGGAAAATTCTTATATTCAGTCAGAAATGGCAATGGAGATAATGTTTGTGCCGAAATATTTACGTGAAAAATTTACTCCATTTCATTAATAATCTTTGTAGATATTAATGCAAAGATGCAACGATTTGATTGCAACATTTAGTTGTTGAGCGTTACTTTTGGGTAATTTTAGGAGATAATACAAGGTAACGAACTATTCACACGTGATATATCTGGTACCATCTTCAGTCTGATTATGATTATTGTACTTGTCGTCTCGATGTACCTATTGATGAAGCATCGAATGCAGGTAATCATTCTTGATGAATCATCGCTTGAGCATGAACTCAGTATTATTTAATTTTATATAGATATGCGAAATTCGATAATTCGAAACGAAGGCAAAAGTACCATTTGTATATCACAGAGAGAATGGATAAAGTAGTGAGTGCAAGGATGGATAACGACTTTCTGCCATGCTTGTTTCACCGTTGTAGCTTCAATATTCGTGGTAGCTTCAATATTCAGCATCAATATTGGGGAGGAGGGAGGGGCATGAAGGGATGATGCATAACTTTGTGGTTTGCTCTTAACGCAACGAAAAAGCATCTTAATTAAGATCGCGAGTTTAAGGGAAAACTTTGAAAATTTTAACTCCAGTGAACGCACACAATCTAGCTCTTAAATTCTTCGAAAACAAAGATTCTTGGTGGTCCTCTTTCTCCTATTATTATAAGATCCAAAATGCACCACTGTTACAAAAAAAAAAAAAAATCGCCCGACTTGTTAGCACCTGAGTTGTCACAAGTTCGTCGAATCGCCATTTGTTGCCCACCAGATATGATTAACAATAGAATATTAAGAGGATGTTCATATAAATGAAAGCAGTAAGCTGGTTATTTCTGCTGAAGATAAGCAAAGGATATTTTCCGTTTCCCTGATTGTCATTTTGCTTCAGAATTCTCGTCCTCATTCATTTTTACCCTGAATCGACCCACTGGTTTCATTTCAATGGCTAAAGCCTTGAACAAACTTGGAAAAGTGAGTATTTCCTCATTACGCATTAGAAAATCCCCTCATCGTAACCCGCTAGATATTTATATTTCCTATGGTTCTACAGAAAGTAAGGGAAAATATTTTCAAACGGGAGAATTCATTTTAAAAGAAGAGATCAGATATTTACAACGCCTCTTATCTGTTTCATTTATAAAAATAAGTGTGTTGAGTTAGTTGAATAAAAAGTGTGCTTATTGAGGTACAAAATCGACTGGCAACATTGAGGCGCGAGGATCTATCTCGTTCAGCACACGGATTGGGTACCCGACGAGCAGACATGATATCACCTGAGGATACGCGAATACTTCCATTTCGTGCAGCACCTATTCTTGACGGAGGACCGCCACCTTATGTCTCACATCCTCCTCGAGGTGGGCGCAACAATATCCTAAACAGGCTTTTTTCTAGCTAGTTTTTTCTTTTTCTACAGAAGAACCAGTTTATTTTGCCATTTCCGATAACGTTGCCCACGTTATAGTTTTCTTGGAGGTAATATTGCGGATACTCGGGAGGTGCGATGGTTATTTAGACCCGTCTTATCTGTATGTCCGTATTCTTCTTATAAACTGAGTGCATAAAAAACCTTGGCGTCAGGATATACATTTATGACTTTTATGTATTGGAAAATTTTACCTAGCTATGGCAAGTTTAAATCCGAGAATATGGCATTATGCATTTCGTTGTGATGCACGTGGAAGGTATATTTGTGCTCCTCATCCATATAGGTTGCCTGCGGAATGCATTAGCATCTTACATGAATACGATCTCGCTCATTTCTCTCAATCACCATGCCCACCTCTTTCCCCCCCCCCCCCCCCCCCCCTCCTCCACTCCAGATGTCATCATCCTAATCTGAAATTTTTCATATTTTAACCCAGCGATATTGAAACTTCACATGAGTCGATTTGCTTATGTTGATGAAATTATGATTGAGTAGATCCTTCTCAACGACAACGTGATAATTTTTACATTTTTTATTAGTAGGTTTCCACGGGTGTACAATGTACATATTTTCTTCTTTTGCATCAGTCCCAATAAATAAAGGTTGTTAGGTAAATGTAAGTGCAACGATCTTTCTATGTTTCTCACTTATTCACAGTAAAATTCTCAACATCTTACTGATTTTTCTTTTCCTGAAAGAGATTTCCATGTATGGGTAGAGAGGCCACAGAAATGATCTTTTTTTCAAACTCATATCGATGAAGGAATCTCCAAATATTTTGTTTCCCCACTCACCTAAAAATTCCAAATCTCCTCACTTATTATCCCCTTCATCCGCAGTTTGGAAATCCACTGCAACGTCGACATACGCACATTTATTAGAAACGTTCTACTTTAATTGGTACAACTGAAATTTCAGGGCGAATTCGACGCCACGAGCAACTGCCACCACTACCGAGTTACGAAGATGCCACAAAGCTACCTCCTCTCACGCGGTCGGCTCTATTCTCCCCAACGGAACCACTGCAGCAAAGGCGAGTAACGTGCTTCCACTTGGAATTGACAGATTCAAGAGCAAAGAAAATAGACTGGTTCGGGAGGAGGTTTAATCAAGGATGAGAAATGCGAGAAGCTGAAAAGAAGAGAAAAGATAAAGAGGCAGCTCCTCCCCGCATCACTTTCTGTTAATAAATGAACTAATAAGGCTTTTCATTTAACGCCACCCTTCTTTTCTTTTCATATACTTCGTGATAGACTGTTAGAGCGTTTATCATGACATCTTCACACCTTATACCCTTCCGGAAAATTGATTACAAAATGGCATCAAGAACATATTACTTCTATGCCTATGTGAATGTTTTCATACTCAGCATTTCAAGTTCCAAAGCTATAAGCATTAGAGTTGAGAAATTTGATCGCCATGTTCGACCGTATTAGATGATTTTCCATTCCAGTTTTCACATGTTACCTACCATAAATTAAAAAGCTTCAAAGTTTATCGTTTCTTTTACCACTCAAAAGTCCTTAAGGTCGAAGTTGCTACTCCGTGAAAGGTTGGAAAACGGCTTAAAGGTTCACGTGAATGGATGAACCAGCTAGAATTAGAGTGTACTATAGATGTCTTCTCAGTTGTTGTAAGTTAGTGAAATTGTCGATACGATTTCATTTCTTCGAGCATTACCAAGACTTGGCTGTACTAATGGTTCGCATCAACGAGAAAGGGAGAGGCGAAAAGAAGAAGGGAACATGGATAAACATTTGAATGAAAGAACTACTCCTACTCCTCTTTTCATATTTAGAAGAGGACCTCCTGTATCTTTTCATATCATTAAAATTGCATCGTTAAAACAACCTTTTCAGTGAGAGGAATTGGGAAAAGAAAGAGCAGAAGAGAGGCAGAATTAACGCTGTTTAAAGTCCCATCGAATTAAAGGTACCTGCAATTTGTTGGTGCATACACTCGGAAATGAAAGGACAGTTAACTGGATTTAATTTAACGCATGAATACATTACTGGTGTACTGAACGAAGAAAAAGTGACTTTTATGTTTAAACGAAGGTCACTTACGCTCAGTAATTTGATGTACCGATGCGGCCCAGTTTGCAGCAGACTAGTGTTGATCAGAGAGAATACAAGCGTTGATAGGAATTCAATATTACGAATAATAGATGATTATACGTAGAGGAGGACCGCCTGGAGGGCGACGCTTAATACGGAGCTCTCCTGAGCTCCACACCAGGGACCTGTTCCTGGTCGCTACCACTGTCCGAATGGGGAGCCTTTGCTAGGTCAGATTTCGCTCATCTGCCTAGCTCCACCTTCCATTTCTGATGATGCATGCAACGTGCCATTTATCCCATTGACCATTTTCGGTGATGTATGCAACATGCCCTTTTTCCCATTGAATGTTTAGTCTTTATCTCCCAGATTCCGCTTGGTGTATCATCGTTTGCACTATGTCTTTCATCGTTTCTGATCGTCATAGGCGCCGCTGAGGCGGTTAGCCGTTTTTTGCTACACGCTGGCTGCAATGAGCCATGATGACGCATCTCGCGTTTCGCGACACCAGGGGCCTGTCGCTGGTTGCTAAAACTATCCGTATGGCGAAAATTTGCTAGGGCAGATTTCGCTGATCTGCCTAGCTCCACCTTCTATTTCCGGTGATGCATCCAACGTGCCCCTTTTTCCCACTGAAACGTTTAGTTTTTGTCTCCCATTTTCCGCTGTGTGTTTCATCGTTTCTGGTCGTCATAGGCGCCGCCCTTTTTTGCTACACGCTGGCTGCAATGAGCCGCGATGACGCATCTCGTGATTCGCGACAAATGGTGTAACGCTATGGATTTGCAGGCCCGCAGTGATCGAAATTACTGATGAAACAGCAGGTGATCAGCCTGAAAACGATTCAATGGTGACACCACCTTGTGAGAGGAGGGCTATAGAAGAAACACAACCATCTACTTCAGCATCAGAATCTATTGCTCACACACCTATTTTTATCGTTGAAAGGCCTAAGATAGAAAGAAGCTGTTCAACAAGAAAGAGTATCTGAGAATGACCAATATATACTGGTAGGCTTCATAAAAGGAATTCGCGGTGTCCACCTGGACCCGGCCGGTAGGAGGCGGAATGGTGTGACAAAATCCGATGCAAACGTCACTCCCAAAACACCACTTATAAATTTATTCAAACAATAGAAGCAGTGGCGGCGCGGGCTCAGGTGTGGGCGCCCTCAACCCATCTCCTTCGAACCTTCGGACGCGCGGACGGGGGGTGGGGGGGGGGGAGGGGTAGGAAGCTGGCCTAAAATGTGAACAGAAGGAAAAGTCTTTTCCGTTTTCCCGTCACTAATCTTTTCCGCTAATCGTTAACCTAATTTGACTGAAAAAAATTCAAGAACTACAAGTCCCTAGCAGCAGTCAGTTCCTCACATTCGGTTCTTCAACCGTCACATCCGCCCAACCATTTCGGTTTTTCGGCGCCGCGAAGCCAATAAGAATATCTGTGCAAAACATCATTTTTTCAACTCTTATATGAGGTGGAATCCTACTAACTGGGACCACATCTTTTAATGGATTTGGCGCTGCTGCCTACGGGGTTTGATTTACCGAATGTCATTCTCACGAATCGTAGTAGTGGATGAAATGACTATTTTATTGGAATATGCTTTGTATTATATGCTGTGTACTTGATTTCCGTCCCATCATGTGATGGTGCTTAAAAAAACTATATTTGCGTATTATGTGAGCGTTTGAAGAACACTGCATCACAAATCTGTTCGGTGCAGTATTTGGAACTGTAAATGAATAACATCCACCAATCACTGCAAAAGCTACAACTCAACAACGAAACCACAGCGTGATATTTTGGATCGGAAATAACCGCCAAACTCCCACCTCCCTGAAGTCTGATAGATATGGTTTATTTTGGTACAGGTTCCCACGTCAAAACTGAAAGTTTCGTTCACACAAACAATAAAACAATATTCCACGAATGTTGTTTACACGAGGAACAATAAGCAAAACATCGACTTCAACGAGAAGCACACATCCATCAAGTGAAAAGAATTAGCCAAGTCCATGGTTCTCGAAGGAACCTTGCGGAGCTTCTTCCTGCAAAAATTCCTATTAATGAGTTTAAATTTTAGAATCACCAACAGAAAACAACTAGAGATTCGGTGCACTACTTACCTGGTTGTCATCATTGGTGTGCATGTTGGGCAAATGAAATTCAAGAGGCAAACCTCTTGTATAAGGTCCTGTGCGGCGATAGCTTTCAGCACCTGTTTCTTGCTCGTCTCTTGGATCTCACCCGCCAGCAAAAACTCATCAAGAATGAAATACGCCTTCTCGAAATTAAATATTACATCCAATTCACAAATCTGAAACAACACATGCCTGGGATGACGTAACTGCAGTCTTAACGACTTCCATCATGTTGAACGAATGGCAGAAGGCGAGGAGAATGCTATATCTGATGGGATGAAAATGTACTACTGGCCTAAAATTTTGGGTAAATTAGAGAAAAAGAGGTGAAGAACACCCTCATAAAGGTCATAGTAGGGAGGTGAGGGGGAATATAAATGACGGAAATCAATAAAATCGTCCCATTCACTGCTTCAATTCACGCATTAAAAGAGAAACACAGAAAAACTTTTACTTCCGAAATAAAAGAAAGACATTGAAGAAGATAAAAACCTACACTTCCAAAGTATTTACCGAGCAGCTCTACAAATCTAAGTATCACCTTGAGACAGCAATTCATTGTCACTCTGTTCGACAGCACAGCAGAAATGCAACGAGGCATATCTGAAAAATGGGCGAAGCAATATACCTTACAGCTTCAGAGAACGCCTTGTTCTTAGCCAAGATAAGAACAAGTCAAAATCTACGAAGGAGAGCCGACCCGCTCTACTGGGTGCACTTTCCTGAAATAATCAAATAAACGAAATAAGAAAGTGCTTGATCCCTCCATGATCACATCATAGGGTCGTAATTAATTATACTGATGTAGAATTTCCCCAAAATCTGCAGTCCCTTGTGAAAACCACGAGAAAATCTGATGTTCTCAACCATAATCGATTTGGTGGAAGTGCTTCCCATGAAGATTTCATTAACCGTACCTTTTGTATACGATTTTAAGGTCTTTATATTCGAGAAATGCGCACATCTTCGGTTTACGTGCCAAAATGGTTGTTACCAGTTCGCGAGTTATCTTCTTTTTCATCTGCAAATAAGCGGAAAAACAGTTAGAACGCCAAGGATTGAGTAAAAGACAACTTTGGTTGAGGAAAAGAGACCAATAGCATGGTCAATCCTGCAGTTATAAATAAACCTCGGCATATCCAACCTATCGCAGCAAATTTTAAGAAACGGCTTCTTCATCCTATGTTAGCGCTTAGAGAAAGAAAAGCATTTCATTAAAGGTTAGCAGTTACCTTATCTTGATAGGCGACATACCGTTTTTGCAATCGTAGTTTAGCTTGTCGACTGAATAACAGCATAAATTGCATCATCTTTTGTGCGCTTATTCTGTAAATAAATTAATAACATAAAACAAGTTTTCAGAATACTGAACATAAAAAATCCTTCCTAAAATTTGCTACTTACAAAATGACTCCTCAGACCTAAGAGGAGTCGTAAATTGATAATAGAAAACTTAACAGTTTCTGAAATCCATATAAGCAATCACAAAAATGTTGGAAACGAGGAATATATGTCAGCCAGTGGGTAGTTTTATTTTTCTTGTAAATACAACAACGAGTGAGTCGATCCAGGTGATGATTAAGGATTTCCTTACGAAAATAACTTGAAAATTTTTGAGCTTAAAAGATATATTGCTAAATTTGTCTACTAAATTTGATGTAAACGTTGGTGATTGAGTATTTCAAATGTGAAGTGAAAAAAGTAGGAGAGTCTCGTCGAAGACTGTTGTTAGATATTCAAGGTTTTCTTGTGGTAACTTTTATGTTCTGAAAAAATCCACTGATAAAATGATGCTGAGTCTCATAGGAAAAGCATATCCTAATAGTGATTAGCGGTGATAAAATCGTTCAGCTCTCTGGAAGACAATTAACATTAAAATTATTGAAAGGAAGATAGAAGAAGAATTGAAGAGACTGGTTAAGAGAGGAAACTTTGAATGACATACCTCTAGGCAATCTTAAAGAATCTGATGAGGAGAATATCAAGGGAAAATAGGCGTTGATGATTTTTCAACGATGAGACGGCGTGTGCAAATATGAGCTAAGAATTGAATTACATGAGATATGAAGTGAGTCGATCTGATGGTTGACAATTTTTTTATCATTTGTAAGGGGTGGGGGGAGGGAAGGTGGGGCGACAGTTAATGAGACGATGTTAGCAAAGTTGGATTCATTTCAGCGATCTCTTTCATCAGGAGAGAAGAGGAATTATTAGGTTTCTATCAGCCTTATAGCTTCATCTTTTCGCAAATTGAACAGATACAAAAAGGATGAGAAAATGAATCACTTAAATAAATCATAGTTTATTGTACGTAGTAATTTTTAAATTTTAAAATTGAGCGCATAATTCATAAGGAGTTGGAGAAGAGCAACTTGATAAGAGTTGTAGACGATTATCATCATGTGTGCGAAACGCGAGAGCGTCATCGCGGCTCATTCCGGCCAGCGTGTAGCAGAAAAGGGCTAACCGCCTCAGCGGAGCTTATGACGACCAGAAACGATGAAACACATAGCGGAAACTGGGAGACAGAAACTAAACTTTTCAGTGGGAAAAAGGGCACGTTGGATGCATCGTAGGAAATGGAAGGAGGAGCTAGGCAGATGAGGGAAATGTGACCTAGCAAAGGCTCTCCATTCGGACAGTTTTAGCAACCAGCGACAGGCCCCTGGTGTGGAGCTCGGGAGAGCTCCGCATTAAGCGTCGCCTTCAAGTGGTCCTTCCCGACGTATAATCATCTATTATTCGTATTATGTGAGTTCCTTTCAACGCTTGTATTCTCTCTGATCAACACTAGTCTGCTGCAAACTGGGCTGCATCGGCACATCAAGTTACTGAACCTAAGTAACCTTCCTTTAAACATATTTTCATTTTTCTTCGTTCATGGAGGCTCAGGCGAGAGCGTAACCATAAATAAATATGGCATCTGCTGCGTACCAAGGCTCCATACGAGTAAAGGCTAACTTGCTAAAGGCGGTTATAAAAAGCATAAATTTTCGTGACTTACGTGCGCCTGCTGCACAAGCAGACCCGCAAGCAGCGTTCGAAACTGCCCTTTTGCAAGTGGAGACAGCAATTCGAAGACTGCAACGTCACATTTCGGAGGTTGAGGCTGATCATAACGCGCTTGGCTAGAATACATAAAGCAGCTACGCGCGGCCGCTGAGAAAGCGAATGAAGCTTCAATTTACCAGACTCTGGCAGAGGCGCCAGATAGTTTTCTCATTGTAATCCGTGAGGCTAAAAATGCATGTGATGACCTGGTCACTGCCAAGTTGAATCTTGAACCCCACATAGCCCGACCCATTTCGTCAGCTGGCAGCTTCCTTACAGGAAACAGCACGCCTGCCCAGCAACCGCAGCAGCATATGTCCGTGAACGCAGTGCAGCTGCCAGGATTGCAGATTGCGAAATTTGATGGACTGCATCAGAAATGACCACAGTTCTGGGCCACGTTCCTGCATGTAGTTGACTCGCAATCACTCGCAGAATTTGAGAAGCTTTCTTATCTGCAGTCCTTTCTAGAAGGCAAAGCGCTAGAAGCAGTAGGCGGATTCACAGCAGCGCCTGAAAATTACGAAGCCGTTAAAGCAACGCTCCAGCAACGGTTTGGGAGATCCGAATTGCTGTTGAAGTCACTCTACGCGGAACTACATGACGCAGCATCTCCCACAAAGGACTTTGAGTAATGCGTTGCGAGTGTCGAGCGCATTCTACAACAACTGGAGCAACAGGGAGAAAACATCGACAACTCGCAAACCGAACTCTGCATTGAAAAACGGATACCACGTTGGGCGCTGTTGGAAGTCGAACAAGCTAAAGAAGCCGATGCACCCTGGAGCGTCCGAAAATTGAGGGACAAACTTCAAGCTATAGTGCGCATCAGGGAGAATATGCGAACGGCGACTATAAGGAAACCGACGCATGAGGGTCGGCAAGTTCAACAGCAGGTAGGAATTCGAGAACAAAGAAATCTGCGAGGTGTAAAACGAAAGGAAAGTTTACACCACACTTCAGCACTACCCGTAGTGGCGAAACGACAGATCGAGAGGAAAGGCAGACGGCACGATCTTCTCGTATATTCTGGTTTATTCTGATCTATTCCGGTGTAACCCGGTTTAATATGGTTTATTCCGGTTTATTCCGGTTTATCCTGGTCTATTCTGGTTGATTCTGGTTCACTGCGCGTTTTGTAGTGAACCACACTGGGCCGATATTTGTCCACGCTTTATCACTTTGAAAGAACGGTTTGACCGCGCCCTGCAGTTACGCTTTTGTTTCAAGTATCTCAGTGCGGGTCAAAATCAAAATGATAGTACACGAAACGTCTCCTGCTACCATTGCAAGCGCAAGGGACATCCCATGGCACTCTGTAAAACGTGGCATCGATCGCAACAGAGGGAAGGGGAGAACTCGATCGGAGAAACCCATACTCAGACGATTCGCACTGTCTCGGCTATCGCGACGCCGGAACAGCAAGAGCAAGACAGAAAGGTCTTACTCATGTCCACCTTCGTGGATGTTAGGGGCAATGCGCCACACACAAAAACGATCAAAGTGCCCGTGCTATTCGATGTTAGGAGCGAACGCTCATTCATCGCGGAAGAAATAGTCCATCAGTTGGGTATCGAAACAAAACAGAAGAGACTGTTGATTGTTGACGGATTTGGTGGAACGCACATTACCCACTGTACGTCTGCGCGCATCAAACTAAAAATGAGGCGCACTGATGGACGGCTCTTCACCGTGTTCGCGAACTCGCTACCAAGACTGGTTAACGAAATTGCAATCGCCAAGCTAACGGAAAAAACGTTACGGCGCATCCGTTCAACGCGGAATATCACCCTACCGACGGTTACACTCAAGCCGCAGATCCTCGTGGGTGCCGATTATTTCCACGAAATCTTCAGAGGAAGTGCCTCAACAAACTGACCGTCCGGATTCCATTTGATACGCACTTGTCTAGGCGACATGGTCAGCGGATAGGGACGCAGTAATCGGCACGATATCTTTTCAAAGATCAAGCCTGCAAACCGCTACTTTGCAACGTGGCCAGTGCAAAGGACGAGCTAGAAAACTTCTGGTCGTTGGAACTTGTAGGAGTCAAGAATCACGGAGGAAAATCAAAAGCGGTCGACGTCAGAATGCCGAACGGTCACGTGCCGGGCAGTGAGTATGTTGTACCCCCTCGAAGTGTCGGAAGAAGAAAGGGAGACGCAACCGACAACAAAAAGCAAAGAATTCGTAAGACATCTGCAGGCAGAAGAAACAGAGGAAGAGGAAGAAAGCAGAACCAAGCCTAAAACCATCAGGACAATGCACGCGCACGCGCTATCAATCGTGCTAGTGATGCTATTCGCCACTTTTGCACTGACGAGCAGCGTCCCGACGAACTTACAGTTTCACGTATGCGCAAAATATGGCCACGGCTTATACGTGAAGATACCAGATAAACTAAATTGCAAAGAGGTCCGTGAGGAAATGCACAGCTCCTCGCAAATTGTAGAAGTATTGAACAGAGTGTTCATTACGGCAAACGCTACCTTCTGTGCGAAGGTACTGCGCACCGTCTGCACGAAGTGCTTCCTTCGATGGAGTCTAGCAGTTACGCGTGATGAAACAACGGTCCAGAACATGACGGCATCACAATGCATGGAGATGAGACGGTCGCAACAGCTCAACGGCATCCGACTCGAACAAATCGACGCAAACCGATGGTCGTCTAAACAGCCGACTGAATATAGCTACGGCTGGATCGGAACCCGATGTCATACAACCACTAATTATCGTATGGAGCAAGGAGTAATCAAGTTCTACGACGGTTTAAGTCGCACATCAGGATGCAATAAAACTCTGGGAAAATGCATCACAGCCACGGAAACGATTCTGTGGGATCCATCCGAATTGGCTGATCGGTGTCCATACAGAACGCTGGGGAAGGCGAACGCTCAAGTATCACATCGGTTTGTCACGATTCCAACAATGCAAGCGGTATTCGTCAGAAGCAAGAAGACGCAGAATGATACGAGCCTTGACACTGTGTGCAAGTTTCGGAGAGCCGAAGCAATGAAAAACGGAGTAGTAATAGAATTCAGCCCCGAGGAGCAACCTCCCAGAGAGACATCAAACGGAATCCTCAGTAAAAGAAATATTCTTTTACTGAGGATTCCGTTTTTGTTCGTTGAAGAATTGCCAAAAGAAATCAACAAGAAGAGTGACACCTCAGTGAATGCTAAGCTGCAGTTTTTATGGAATAGCCTCAGTGAACGGGAACAACGAATAAGTCAAGAGATTCGACACAGAATTTGCGAACAGCATAATCGTATGCTTTGGCTCATTGGAGCTCTCAGCAGAACGGATCCAACTACTGCAGCGCGAGTACTCCTCAGACGGATGGATATCGCCGCAGAAAATATCGGAGACCTGTTGAAAGTGTTCCCGTGCAAAAAGCTGGAAGTTTCTCAAGTTTTCGCGAATCACGAAGTTCAAGGCAAGTGCTATCGAGATCTTCCGGTACGATACAAGGACAAGATCTTATTCGTGCATCCGAGGTCGCGCGAAATCAAAGCAGTGTCAGAAGAATTTAGTTGCAGAGAAATCAGGATGAAGCAGGACCGCGAAATCACTGAAGAATGGGCGCTAGTAACCGAAGAAAGGGAACCAATCTTCGACGCGCCACCATTTGTAGATATTTCCGAAGAAAGGCTTCAGTGGGTGCTGGGAATGATCGACAAGAACTCACAAGCATGGGAAAGATCCACAGAAGAACAGGGGAAGTCTACGGCCGACGCCATAAGAGACAACGCGGAAGAAATCATCGAAGCGGCCAGCGATGCATTCCAAAAGTCATTCGCAGCGCTAGCAAGAGAACTCGACAACATCGCCTTCCGCTGGCGATGGATCTTCGGAGGAGCGATTGCGGCTATACTAGCAGTTGGGTGCGCAGCTGCAGCAATATTTCTCTGTCCACAGTATCTAATATGTGCAGCACGATGCTGCTGTGTACGGTGTCGACGCCAGGAACGAAGCGCGAGCCTAGCCTCGCCCCAAGGGACTGAGTCTCCGATGGAATTACGCAGTTTCGAGCCGATATGGATGCCCCCACTAACGTCAAGGGCCGCAGGAATGTCGCGAAACGCGAGATGCGTCATCGCGGCTCACTGCAGCCAGCGTGTAGCAAAAAACGGCTAACCGCCTCAGCGGCGCCTATGACGATCAGAAACGATGAAAGACATAGTGCAAACGATGATACACCAAGCGGAATCTGGAGATAAAGACTAAACATTCAATGGGAAAAAGGGCATGTTGCATACATCACCGAAAATGGTCAATGGGATAAATGGCACGTTGCATGCATCATCAGAAATGGAAGGTGGAGCTAGGCAGATGAGCGAAATCTGACCTAGCAAAGGCTCGCCATTCGGACAGTGGTAGCGACCAGGAACAGGTCCCTGGTGTGGAGCTCGGGAGAGCATTAAGTGTCGCCTTCAAGTGGTCCTTCCCTACGTATAATCATCTATTATTCGTATTATGTGAGTTCCTTTCAACGCTTGTATTATCTCTGATCAACACTAGTCTGATGCAAAGTGGGCTGCATCGGCACATCAAGTTACTGAACCTAAGTAACCTTCCTTTAAACATATTTTCATTTTTCTTCGTTCAGTACATCATCTGTAAACAATGGCCATGGAGCTTTTAGCCTTAGTATTCGTTGTAGTTGTCCTGAACCATATTTTGGTGATTGTTGCGAGAAGTACTGCGATCAAGGTCAACGAATGAAAGGTTATTTTTCCTAATGAAAAACATAAATACTTCCTTATATGAGAAAGAATGTTCGAGATGAGAACGATGTATTTTTTTTGTATGAATATTAGAGGAGTGTCTTAAGTGATGTTTTCTTTCTTCATTTTTTTATTTTGATTTTTTGAAGGCAATGTCGAATGATGTGATAGAGTCATTTTTTCTAAAACATATTTTGTTGGAGGCACTTAATAAGAAGCGGATGAAAGCAGTTATTCATTATCGTGATAGGCATTGAGTGGATGTTATTGCTAGTAATAGATAAATATTCGTTTATCACATATCTTTTAACGCATTAATGCTATCAATGAATTTCATATCGTCGACTTGATTCGATATGATTGATAACGTCGAATCTCAGTAGAATTGTGGTCAATCAAAGATTTTCCTCAGTTCCTTTTTATTTTCATTGAAATTCGCTGAAACTTTTTTGCCAGGTTCTAGTATTTCTTAGTTTCTCTTGATAAAGCACTTCAACATATCAAATGAAAAGAGGGAATTGAAAAGTTTCCCAAATTTTTTTCTCGCTCTTCTGTTCTTCGTTATATAGTTTATTGCGACGATGGTATGTCGTTGCATAAATTAGTATCTGTATACTTTTAGGTGCCGATGGAAGAGACTATTGTGGTTGTGTACCATTCTATCAAGGTGAAGAATGTCGTGAAATGGTCTGCCTTAATGGTGGTACTGAAATGAAGCAACGATGTTTATGCCCACCAAATTTTTTGGGTTATCATTGTGAGATTGATACGAATCGTACTTCCGCTACTTCAAGATTTCAACGTTATGGAGATCAGGTCCTTAGGAGTCAGATTTCTACATGAGCGCTTAACATGAACCATGAACTTCTAATCAATTAGAGGCTCAAGTTTCTCGCATATTTTCCCGCAATACGGTCGAAATTCGAAGAATTTTTGTTAAAAACTATCAGCAAGAAGCAAAGAAAAAATAAGGTCGGCTAAGAAGTAAACAAACAGAAACTAGTGGAAGTATGACTGAGAAAAGATCTCTTCACCTCTGAAATTCATAGAAAATGGCCGAGACAGTGGAACTTTACCTCAAAAAAATTTTGGCATTTATTGCAGGCGATAGGAAAATTCTTATATTCAGTCAGAAATGGCAATGGAGATAATGTTTGTGCCGAAATATTTACGTGAAAAATTTACTCCATTTCATTAATAATCTTTGTAGATATTAATGCAAAGATGCAACGATTTGATTGCAACATTTAGTTGTTGAGCGTTACTTTTGGGTAATTTTAGGAGATAATACAAGGTAACGAACTATTCACACGTGATATATCTGGTACCATCTTCAGTCTGATTATGATTATTGTACTTGTCGTCTCGATGTACCTATTGATGAAGCATCGAATGCAGGTATTCATTCTTGATGAATCATCGCTTGAGCATGAACTCAGTATTATTTAATTTTATATAGATATGCGAAATTCGATAATTCGAAACGAAGGCAAAAGCACCATTTGTATATCACAGAGAGAATGGATAAAGTAGTGAGTGCAAGGATGGATAACGACTTTCTGCCATGCCTGTTTCACCGTTGTAGCTTCAATATTCGTGGTAGCTTCAATATTCAGCATCAATATTGGGGAGGAGGGAGGGGCATGAAGGGATGATGCATAACTTTGTGTTTTGCTCTTAACGCAACGAAAAAGCATCTTAATTAAGATCGCGAGTTTAAGGGAAAACTTTGAAAATTTTAACTCCAGTGAACGCACACAATCTAGCTCTTAAATTCTTCGAAAAGAAAGATTCTTGGTGGTCCTCTTTCTCCTATTATTATAAGATCCAAAATGCACCACTGTTACAAAAAGAAAAAAAAAATCGCCCGACTTGTTAGCACCTGAGTTGTCACAAGTTCGTCGAATCGCCATTTGTTGCCCACCAGATATGATTAACAATAGAATATTAAGAGGATGTTCATATAAATGAAAGCAGTAAGCTGGTTATTTCTGCTGAAGATAAGCAAAGGATATTTTCCGTTTCCCTGATTGTCATTTTGCTTCAGAATTCTCGTCCTCATTCATTTTTACCCTGAATCGACCCATTGGTTTCATTTCAATGGCTAAAGCCTTGAACAAACTTGGAAAAGTGAGTATTTCCTCATTACGCATTAGAAAATCCCCTCATCGTAACCCGCTAGATATTTATATTTCCTATGGTTCTATAGAAAGTAAGGGAAAATATTTTCAAACGGGAGAATTCATTTTAAAAGAAGAGATCAGATATTTACAACGCCTCTTATCTGTTTTATTTATAAAAATAAGTGTGTTGAGTTAGTTGAATAAAAAGTGTGCTTATTGAGGTACAAAATCGACTGGCAACATTGAGGCGCGAGGATCTATCTCGTTCAGCACACGGATTGGGTACCCGACGAGCAGACATGATATCACCTGAGGATACGCGAATACTTCCATTTCGTGCAGCACCTATTCTTGACGGAGGACCGCCACCTTATGTCTCACATCCTCCTCGAGGTGGGCGCAACAATATCCTAAACAGGCTTTTTTCTAGCTAGTTTTTTCTTTTTCTACAGAAGAACCAGTTTATTTTGCCATTTCCGATAACGTTGCCCACGTTATAGTTTTCTTGGAGGTAATATTGCGGATACTCGGGAGGTGCGATGGTTATTTAGACCCGTCTTATCTGTATGTCCGTATTCTTCTTATAAACTGAGTGCATAAAAAACCTTGGCGTCAGGATATACATTTATGACTTTTATGTATTGGAAAATTTTACCTAGCTATGGCAAGTTTAAATCCGAGAATATGGCATTATGCATTTCGTTGTGATGCACGTGGAAGGTATATTTGTGCTCCTCATCCATATAGGTTGCCTGCGGAATGCATTAGCATCTTACATGAATACGATCTCGCTCATTTCTTTCAATTACCATGCCCACCTCTTTCCCCTCCCCCCCCTCCTCCGCTCCAGATGTCATCATCCTAATCTGAAATTTTTCATGTTTTAACCCAGCGATATTGAAACTTCACATGAGTCGATTTGCTTATGTTGATGAAATTATGATTGAGTAGATCCTTCTCAACGACAACGTGATAATTTTTACATTTTTTATTAGTAGGTTTCCACGGGTGTACAATGTACATATTTTCTTCTTTTGCATCAATCCCAATAAATAAAGGTTGTTAGGTAAATGTAAGTGCAACGATCTTTCTATGTTTCTCACTTATTCACAGTAAAATTCTCAACATCTTACTGATTTTTCTTTTCCTGAAAGAAATTTCCATGTATGGGTAGAGAGGCCACAGAAATGATCTTTTTTTCAAACTCATATCGATGAAGGAATCTCCAAATATTTTGTTTCCCCACTCACCTAAAAATTCCAAATCTCCTCACTTATTATCCCCTTCATCCGCAGTTTGGAAATCCAATGCAACGTCGACATACGCACATTTATTAGAAACGTTCTACTTTAATTGGTACACTGAAATTTCAGGGCGAATTCGACGCCACGAGCAATTGCCACCACTACCGAGTTACGAAGATGCCACAAAGCTACCTCCTCTCACGCGGTCGGCTCTATTCTCCCCAACGGAACCACTGCAGCAAAGGCGAGTAACGTGCTTCCACTTGGAATTGACAGATTCAAGAGCAAAGAAAATAGACTGGTTCGGGAGGAGGTTTAATCAAGGATGAGAAATGCGAGAAGCTGAAAAGAAGAGAAAAGGCAAAGAGGCAGCTCCTCCCTACCCTCTTTTCATATTTAGAAGAGGACCACCTGTATCTTTTAATGTTATTAAGACTGCATCGTCAAAACCTTTTCGCTGAGAAGAATTGGGAAAGACAGAGCAGAAGAAAGGCAGAATTACCATACTGTTTAAAGTCCCATCGAATTAAAGGTACCTGCAATTTGTTGGTGCATACACTTGTAAATGAAAGGACAATTAACTGAGTTTAATTTAACGCACGAATATATTAATGGCGTAACGCTATGGATTTGCAGGCTCGCAGTGATCGAAATTACTGATGAAACAGCAGGTGATCAGCCTGAAAATGATTCAATGGTGACACCACCTTGCGAGAGGAGAGCTATGGAAGAAACGCAACCATCTACTTCAGCATCAAAATCTATTGCTCACACACCTATTTTTATCGTTGAAAGGCCCAAGATAGAAAGAAGCTGTTCAACAAGAAAGAGTATCTGAGAATGACCAAAATATACTGGTAGGCTTCATAAAAGGAATTCGCGGTGTCCACCTGGACCCCGCCACTAGGAGGCGGAATGGTGTGACAAAGTCCGATGCAAACGTCACTCCCAAAACACCACTTGTAAATTTATTCAAACAATAGAAGCAGTGGCGGCTCGGGCTCAGGTATGTGGGTGCCCTCAACCCATCTCCTTCGAACCTTCGGACGCGAAGCTGGGGTGGGGGGGGGGGAGGGGTAGGAAGCTGGCCTAAAATGTGAACAGAAGGAAAAGTCTTTTCCGTTTTCCCGTCACTAATCTTTTCCGTTAATTGTTAACCTAATTTGACTGAAAAAAATTCAAGAAAGTCCCTAACCGCAGTCAGTTCCTCACATACGGTTCTTCAACCGTCACATCCGACCAACCATTTGGGTTTTTCGGCGCCGCGAAGCCAATGAGCATAACTGTGCAAAACATCATTTTTTTAAACAATTGTATAAGGTGGAATCTTACTAACTGAGGCCATATTTTTAGATGAATTAGGCGCTGCTGCCTACGGGGTTTGATTTACCGAATGTCATTCTCACGAATCGTAGTAGTGTATGAAATGACTATTTTATTGGAATATGCTTTGTATTATATACTGTGTACTTGATTTCCGTCCCATCATGTGATGGTGCTTAAAAAAACTATATTTGCGTATTATGTGAGCGTTTGAAGAACACTGCATCACAAATCTATTCGGTGCAGTATTTGGAACTGTAAATGAATAACATCCACCAATCACTGCAAAAGCTACAACTCAACAACGAGACCACAGCGTGATATTTTAATCGGAAGTAACCGCCAAACTCCCTCATTCCTAAAGTCTGATAGATATGGTTTATTTTGGTACAGGTTCCCACGTCAAAACTCAAAGTTTCGTTCACACAAACAATAAAAGAATATTCCACGAATGTTGTTTACGCGAGGAACAATAACCAAAACATCGACTTCAACGAGAAGCGCACATCCATCAAGTGAAGAGAATTAGCCAAGTCCATGGTCCTCAAAGAAACCTTGCGGAGTTTCTTCCTGCAAAAATTCTCATTAATAAGTTTAAAATTTAGAATCACCAACAGAAAATAACTAGAGATTTTACTTACCTCGTTGTCATCATTGGTGTGCATGTTGTGCAAATGAAATTCAAAAGGCAAACCTCTTGTATAAGGTCCTGTGCGGCGATAGCTTTCAGCACCTGTTTCTTGCTCGTCTCTTGGATCTCACCCGCCAGCAAAAACTCATCCAGAATGAAGTACGCCTTCTCGAAATTAAATATTATATCCAATTCACAAACCTGAAACAACACAGGCCTGGAATGACGTAGCTGCAGCCTCATCGACTGTGGAACAGATGGAGAAAGGCGAGGAGAATGCTATATCTGATTGGATAAAAATGTACTGCTGGCCTATAATTTCGGGTAAATTAGGGAAAAAGAGGTAAAGAACACCCTCATGAAGCTCATAGTACGGAGTTGGGAAGGAGAGGGGAGGAGGTATAAATGAAGGAAATCAATAAATTCGCCACATTTGCTGCTTCAATTCACACATTAAACAAAAGAAAAACACAGAAGAGGATAAAAACCTACACTTCCAAAGTATTTATCGAGCAATTCTACAAATCTGTGTATCACCTCGAGACACAGCAATTCATTATCATTCTGTTCGATAGCACAGCAGAAATACAACGAGGCATATCTGAAAAATGGGCGAAGCAATATATCTTACAACCTTTTTGAACGCCTTATTCTTAGCCAAGATAAGAACAAGTCAAAATCTACGAAGGAGAGCCGACCCGCTCTACAGGGTGCACTTTCCTGAAATAATCAAATAAACGAAATAAGAAAGTGCTTGATCACTCCATGATCACATCACAGGGTCGTAATTAATTATCCTGATGTAGAATTCCCCCAAAATTTGCAATCCCTTGTGAGAACCATAAAATCATGATCGATCTGGTGGAAATGCTCCTCATGAAGATTTCATTAACCGTACCTTTTGTATACGATTTTAAGGTCTTTATATTCGAGAAATGCGCACATCTTCGGTTTACGTGCCAAAATGGTTGTTACCAGTTCGCGAGTTATCTTCTTTTTCATCTGCAAATAAGTGGAAAAACAGTTAGAACGCCAAGGAAACTACAGTTTCGACCATGAATTTTAGGCTAAATTCTTTCGTCCCTAAAACTAATGACAAAAATAAAACTTGACGTCTGTATGGTAAAGTATCCACCGGTGGTAATGTAGAAGAGTGTAGCCGGTTCGCTTCGTTATGACAACTTTGGTTGAGTAAAAGAGACCAATAGCATGGTCAATCCTGCAGTTATAAATAAACCTCGGCATATCCAACCTATCGCAGCAAATTTTAAGAAACGGCTTCTTCATCCTATGTTAGCGCTTAGAGAAAGAAAAGCAATTCATTAAAGGTTAGCAGTTACCTTATCTTGATAGGCGACATACCACTTCTGCAACCGTAGTTTACCTTGTCGACTGAATAACAGCATAAATTGCATCATCTTTAATGCGCTTATTCTGTGAATAAAGTAATAAAATAAAACAAGCTTTCAGAATAGAATATCGACATTCAACACGAAACTTTAACAAATATAAACGTTAAAAATGCACGACAAATCCATTAGAAGACCGCAGTTAGCATCAATCGGAAGAAAATGTAATGCTTAACAGCTGCAACAAAGCTTACGAACCATCAATATTTCCGCAAATTCTCTGCGCTTTCAAGCCATTATATACCCAACGCTGGCGCGTTCTCGAATCAATCAGTCTCCTCTAGTTCAGTTGCTTTCGCTGCTGGATTAAGACCTCATGGAACGTTGTGGGAGTACGAACGTTACAGCGGAACGATCCCGAATGATTCCCACAAGTTTTCGTTTCACAAATTATTGCAGGGGGCTGGGAACGGAAAGATTTTTCAAGGTGTACCTGAATTCAATTCATGAACAGCCTCTATAATGTGCCCGTTCTCAAATAAAATATACGAGCAACCATAAAAGAAGATCTGAAAACACAAATAGTCATATGCAGGATTAAAATCTGACGAAGGGACACTATTCGTTCTTAACCATACGCGTTAAAACTTAAAAAAATCGGCGTGCAATAAACTGACGTCGTAAATACATTCGAGCCAAGTACTTTTTACATATCAATACAACAACGCTGCTGAAAGTTTTCGAGTGGTCTATTCAACCCCGACAATTTACTGGGGTCACACATTATTCCACGCGTTTGCGCCGCTTTCTAATGAACGATAAGCTAAAACAGATGCAATACCTATCCCTCCTGAGACGCGCTATTCGGTGCTGACATAGACGAACTATTCTCATCTCTCCCCTTCCCTCTCCAACCCCTTAAACACCGTTTACCATCTCACCCTACCCTTGAACACCTCATCTTTGATCCTTAAACGAGTCTAAAATGGTTAAATCAGCTACATCCCTCCCTCTCCTTTCCGCAAGAAAGAGCTTAAAATATGTTGGCTAAGCGCAGTTTGAGTGACCTCTTCCGGGTTCATCTACTGTCGAGCGCCTACTGCATATTGTCCATAGTGTCATCGAAAAGAAAAAAAACCCATTAAATTGGAACCACTTCTACATTTACCATTTCCATCCACAAAAAACAGTACTTCTTACGGCTTCAACGGGATAACGTAAATAGACCGATATGTTTCAGCGGGTATTGTGCGCATCACCGAAGCTAATGCTAACAATTCGCCACAAATTCTCGACGAGGTATATAATATGTGGCAAAAATAAACAACAGTTTCACTACATGCCCACATGAAGCATGAAAGCTATCTCGTCAGGACCCGATAAATATATGCAATGTCGAACCGCACAACCGCACACAGTAGAGGATAGTACGCGCCACACGATACATTCCACCAGCCTGTCGAACCACACAACCGCACACAACAGAGGGACAATATGCGCCACACGATACATTCCACCAGCCTGTCGAACCACACAACCGCACACAACAGAGGGACAATAGGCGCCACACGATACATTCCACCAGCCTGTCGAACCACACAACCGCACACAACAGAGGGACAATATGCGCCACACGATACACTCCACCAGCCTGTCGAACCGCACAACCGCACACAACAGAGGGACAATATGCGCCACACGATACATTCCACCAACCTGTCGAACCGCACAACCGCACACAACAGAGGGACAATATGCGCCACACGATACATTCCACCAGCCTGTCGAACCACACAACCGCACACAACAGAGGGACAATATGCGCCACACGATACATTCCACCAGCCTGTCGAACCGCACAACCGCACACAACAGAGGGACAATATGCGCCACACGATACATTCCACCCTGTCGAACCACACAACCGCACACAACAGAGGGACAATAGCGCCACACGATACACAGCCTGTCGAACCGCACAACCGCACACAACAGAGGGACAATATGCGCCACACGATACATTCCACCAGCCTGTCGAACCACACAACCGCACACAACAGAGGGACAATATGCGCCACACGATACATTCCACCAGCCTGTCGAACCACACAACCGCACACAACAGAGGGACAATATGCGCCACACGATACATTCCACCAGCCTGTCGAACCACACAACCGCACACAACAGAGGGACAATATGCGCCACACGATACATTCCACCAGCCTGTCGAACCGCACAACCGCACACGACAATATGCGCCACACGATACATTCCACCAACCTGTCGAACCGCACAACCGCACACAACAGAGGGACAATATGCGCCACACGATACATTCCACCAGCCTGTCGAACCACACAACCGCACACAACAGAGGGACAATAGGCGCCACACGATACACTCCACCAGCCTGTCGAACCGCACAACCGCACACAACAGAGGGACAATATGCGCCACACGATACATTCCACCAGCCTGTCGAACCGCACAACCGCACACAACAGAGGGACAATATGCGCCACACGATACATCCACCAGCCTGTCGAACCACACAACCGCACACAACAGAGGGACAATAGCCACACGATACATTCCACCAGCCTGTCGAACCGCACAACCGCACACAACAGAGGGACAATATGCGCCACACGATACATTCCACCAGCCTGTCGAACCGCACAACCGCACACAACAGAGGGACAATATGCGCCACACGATACATTCCACCAGCCTGTCGAACCGCACAACCGCACACAACAGAGGACAATATGCGCCACACGATACATTCCACCAACCTGTCGAACCGCACAACCGCACACAACAGAGGGACAATATGCGCCACACGATACATTCCACCAGCCTGTCGAACCACACAACCGCACACAACAGAGGGACAATATGCGCCACACGATACATTCCACCAGCCTGTCGAACCGCACAACCGCACACAACAGAGGGACAATATGCGCCACACGATACATTCCACCAGCCTGTCGAACCGCACAACCGCACACAACAGAGGGACAATATGCGCCACACGATACATTCCACCAGCCTGTCGAACCGCACAACCGCACACAACAGAGGGACAATATGCGCCACACGATACATTCCACCAACCTGTCGAACCGCACAACCGCACACAACAGAGGGACAATATGCGCCACACGATACATTCCACAACCTGTCGAACCGCACAACCGCACACAACAGAGGGACAATATGCGCCACACGATACATTCCACCACCTGTGTCGCACAACCGCACACAACAGAGGGACAATATGCGCCACACGATACATTCCACCAGCCTGTCGAACCGCACAACCGCACACAACAGAGGGACAATATGCGCCACACGATACATTCCACCAGCCTGTCGAACCGCACAACCGCACACAACAGAGGGACAATATGCGCCACACGATACATTCCACCAGCCTGTCGAACCACACAACCGCACACAACAGAGGACAATATGCGCCACACGATACAACCAGCCTGTCGAACCGCACAACCGCACACAACAGAGGGACAATATGCGCCACACGATACATTCCACCAGCCTGTCGAACCGCACAACCGCACACAACAGAGGGACAATATGCGCCACACGATACATTCCACCAGCCTGTCGAAACAACCGCACACAACAGAGGGACAATATGCGCCACACGATACATTCCACCAGCCTGTCGAACCGCACAACCGCACACAACAGAGGGACAATATGCGCCACACGATACATTCCACCAGCCTGTCGAACCACACAACCGCACACAACAGAGGGACAATATGCGCCACACGATACATTCCACCAGCCTGTCGAACCGCACAACCGCACACAACAGAGGGACAATATGCGCCACACGATACATTCCACCAGCCTGTCGAACCGCACAACCGCACACAACAGAGGACAATATGCGCCACACGATACATTCCACCAGCCTGTCGAACCGCACAACCGCACACAACAGAGGGACAATATGCGCCACACGATACATTCCACCAGCCTGTCGAACCGCACAACCGCACACAACAGAGGGACAATATGCGCCACACGATACATTCCACCAGCCTGTCGAACCACACAACCGCACACAACAGAGGGACAATATGCGCCACACGATACATTCCACCAGCCTGTCGAACCGCACAACCGCACACAACAGAGGGACAATATGCGCCACACGATACATTCCACCAACCTGTCGAACCGCACAACCGCACACAACAGAGGGACAATATGCGCCACACGATACATTCCACCAGCCTGTCGAACCGCACAACCGCACACAACAGAGGGACAATATGCGCCACACGATACATTCCACCAGCCTGTCGAACCGCACAACCGCACACAACAGAGGACAATATGCGCCACACGATACATTCCACCAGCCTGTCGAACCGCACAACCGCACACAACAGAGGACAATATGCGCCACACGATACATTCCACCAGCCTGTCGAACCGCACAACCGCACACAACAGAGGGACAATATGCGCCACACGATACATTCCACCAGCCTGTCGAACCGCACAACCGCACACAACAGAGGGACAATATGCGCCACACGATACATTCCACCAGCCTGTCGAACCACACAACCGCACACAACAGAGGGACAATATGCGCCACACGATACATTCCACCAGCCTGTCGAACCGCACAACCGCACACAACAGAGGGACAATATGCGCCACACGATACATTCCACCAGCCTGTCGAACCGCACAACCGCACACAACAGAGGGACAATATGCGCCACACGATACATTCCACCAGCCTGTCGAACCACACAACCGCACACAACAGAGGGACAATATGCGCCACACGATACACTCCACCAGCCTGTCGAACCGCACAACCGCACACAACAGAGGGACAATATGCGCCACACGATACATTCCACCAGCCTGTCGAACCGCACAACCGCACACAACAGAGGGACAATATGCGCCACACGATACATTCCACCAGCCTGTCGAACCGCACAACCGCACACAACAGAGGGACAATATGCGCCACACGATACATTCCACCAGCCTGTCGAACCGCACAACCGCACACAACAGAGGGACAATATGCGCCACACGATACATTCCACCAGCCTGTCGAACCGCACAACCGCACACAACAGAGGGACAATATGCGCCACACGATACATTCCACCAGCCTGTCGAACCACACAACCGCACACAACAGAGGGACAATATGCGCCACACGATACATTCCACCAGCCTGTCGAACCGCACAACCGCACACAACAGAGGGACAATATGCGCCACACGATACATTCCACCAGCCTGTCGAACCGCACAACCGCACACAACAGAGGGACAATATGCGCCACACGATACATTCCACCAGCCTGTCGAACCGCACAACCGCACACAACAGAGGGACAATATGCGCCACACGATACATTCCACCAGCCTGTCGAACCGCACAACCGCACACAACAGAGGGACAATATGCGCCACACGATACATTCCACCAGCCTGTCGAACCGCACAACCGCACACAACAGAGGGACAATATGCGCCACACGATACATTCCACCTGCGCCACACGCCTGTCGAACCGCACAACCGCACACAACAGAGGGACAATATGCGCCACACGATACACTCCACCAGCCTGTCGAACCGCACAACCGCACACAACAGAGGGACAATATGCGCCACACGATACATTCCACCAGCCTGTCGAACCGCACAACCGCACACAACAGAGGGACAATATGCGCCACACGATACACTCCACCAGCCTGTAGAGGACAATATGCGCCACACGATACATTCCACCAGCCTGTCGAACCGCACAACCGCACACAACAGAGGGACAATATGCGCCACACGATACATTCCACCAGCCTGTCGAACCGCACAACCGCACACAACAGAGGGACAATATGCGCCACACGATACATTCCACCAGCCTGTCGAACCACACAACCGCACACAACAGAGGGACAATATGCGCCACACGATACATTCCACCAGCCTGTCGAACCGCACAACCGCACACAACAGAGGGACAATATGCGCCACACGATACATTCCACCAGCCTGTCGAACCGCACAACCGCACACAACAGAGGGACAATATGCGCCACACGATACATTCCACCAGCCTGTCGAACCGCACAACCGCACACAACGACAATATGCGCCACACGATACATTCCACCAGCCTGTCGAACCGCACAACCGCACACAAAGAGGACAATATGCGCCACACGATACATTCCACCAGCCTGTCGAACCGCACAACCGCACACAACAGAGGGACAATATGCGCCACACGATACATTCCACAGCCTGTCGAACCACACAACCGCACACAATAGAGGACAATATGCGCCAAACGATTATGCAGTGATGCAAAAACGTGAAGGTAGATGAAAGTATCAAGACAGATAGCTTCTATCTGTCTTGATACTTTGGATGAAAACATGAACGTAGATCAAAGAATTAGAATGGAGCAAATGTGAAGGTGGACCAACATGAACGCATGCTTAGACTTAGACTATAGCGACTTCAGGCTTATGTTCAGCGAAGGTTAATCAGAATGTTGAAGAAGATCAAAAAGTGAAATCTTTATATGTTGATCCACTTTGATATTCACATAGTTTCATATCTTGGTCTAGTTTCGCTAATCTTCGCAATCCCATCCAACCGACTATCTTCAATCTGATCTATGATCAGATTATGATCTAAAGTGACATTGTGACCCGCGTCGACATTTCGATGATGTACCATCAGCTATCCTACGTCCACACTTCGAACTGCTTTCACACTAAATCTAAATTCACATAACGATCTACTCTGACATACCTCCACATTATTATTTCCTTCGATGCATTCCACACTCTGATCGGTCTTCACACTCGCATATACATTTATAAATTGATCTACCTTCAGTCATTCATCTACTTCCACAGTGAAAGTCCAAGCCTAAGCAGAAGCCAAAGTCTGAGCCTGAGCATATGACTAGGCGTAGGCCAATAACGAAGCCATCAGCCTAAGAATAAAAAGAGTGGAAATTTTTGAGGGAAATATTGTCATTTTTTGTGTGAGGCAAATCCTTTGGTGGTCAGCTTTTCCGTAATTTTTGAAAATGGCACTGTTCGAGCAAACAGGGAGAAATGGAAGGTTGGGGGGAGAGGGAGGGAAAGAACGAGTTTTTCCTCTTCCCGCAATAGCAACTGCAGGCCGAAGGAAGGTGTTCAAGGTAGCAGCAGTCCGACTTCTTCGAAAGATATTCACTTTCACAAGAAGGTTAGAGGAATCTAATGAGTAGAGAGGACGATATCCTCTTCAAGTGTTTCATTCAATCCATCAGGTACACCTTCATTTCCTGTTTTAAGCGTCGATGGCGTCCGCGTGCTGTGTAGAAATTGGTCTACTGTCTTTTAGAAGGCTTGGTGAGTGATCGATATCGTTGTGCGTGTCTCGGATCTTTCCTACGTCAGATATTACAGCACCCCCTCCCCCCCCCCCCCCCCCCCCCTCCCACTCCCTATGGACGTACTTTGATGCGTTTTTTGCCGAAATACTTCGCGTGGGATGTTAGGAAATGTGATGCGCCAATAAATCTTAGTTATAATAAAAGATTTCCAACAAAGTTGTCAAAAGATAAAGCTGTCTTATTGATAAAAAATGTTTTATTTTCGATATATTGCTAAATCTTTTTTTTGCCTCATTGACGGAAATTTCTTTATATAGGTTCATTTGTTCCCCTCTTCCCTCTTTTGAGATCTATTATGCAATATTTCAATGAAATTCTTTTAATTTGAAGGTTATCGAGGAAATCCATAAAAGTTTCCTCTAAACTCTGCAAAACTTCAGCATCATCGGTGATAGTCCATGATCAGTTTAGCAGCAATAAACCGGAGGCGGTGTGATTCCTGAACAAAACTTATTTCCCATAGCTTATCGACTAAGTTGAGGATGTTTTAGTGTCACACACGTTGAGCATCTCAAATATACTGCCTCCTTTGACATAGTCGACTATCATCATTCCCAGCCATACTCGCATAAAGTAATACTTCCTGGATCAATCATCTTTAAAGATTCGCAATTAAAAATCGTTCTTTTTTTTTCCTCTACTTGCATTCATTTGACTTTCAGAAATAACTTTGCCAATATTTTAAAGGTAATTTAATTTGCGTACGACTTACAAGCAATGAAAGGAAAATTTACTCATCCGTTAATGAATGTCATCGAAAAAAGAATTCATCGGATATAAACGCTTTTATCAGCGATATGTGTGTTACACAGCGAGCGATGATGAATTCACAAAGATAAGAATGAAGAAAAGAACATTTAATGCTTTAATTTCCTCGAATACACCCGATACAATATATATCACCAATAGAAACGTTGAAATATATCGAGAGCAATTCATTAAAAATGGTCCATAATTGAAATTTATACATAGCGTTGTATCCCCCCCCTCCCCTCAATTTCTTTCTTTCCCCCCCCCCCCCCCTCCCCCTCTCTCCCACCTCGGCACGGAAGCAACCTTTCAATTAATTATTTAATTTCTTAATAGATATTTTTGAGAGAGAAGAAAAAACGACTGAATGATTAGCGGTTATGGACGTTAACGAGAATTGAATATTCCCACTAACAACAAATAAAGGGATCTATAAATGAATGCAGTTAAAGTTGGACTATATTCAATGACCTTTGGTATGCACTCGCATCCACCTTCACCTGAAGTGACAAAAGAAATATGAACGAATCGATGTGCCCCCTTTATTCGTTGAAATGAAAAGAGATGAAATCTTAAATTATCACCTCATTTTCCATAGAATTTTTCGAATTGAGAGTATATTTTTCATAGAAAATAAGAAAAAAATGCAGCATAAATTGAAGCAACGAACATAATAAAAGCTAAATTAGACTAGCGACGATTGTTTCATATACAAGCAATCGCACAATGAGACTACCGTTATGGCAATAGATTCAATATCGAAGAGAAAGCCTTATTAACGCAATGATATAGGGTTATCGAAAATATATTTTATAGTACGTCGACCCTCTAAGAACAAAATAAGATCGAATCGGAAATGACGCCTCATTTCTTTAGAATTTAAAAATGCTGGTTTATTTGTAAAATTATATGTGCCTAATGTTGAATATCCTCCTAGAAATAGCGCTTTTTTTTCAGATATTATAGTCAATAAACCCCCACTCTCCCTTCCAGCCTAACCCCCCAGGCATCGAGCACTTGAAAATCTCAGCAAGACAGCAATGAAAAAAAAAGCGAACATCGGATCATAAAATTAAATATAAATTAATAACAATTAAATATAATCAGTTTGAATAAACTGAACGAAACCATCGCCGATTATGAACCGTATACGAAAGCACTAACGAATATACTTGATCAAAAGGCGATCAACAAGCAGACAATCCTTTTATAACAGTCCTTCTTTAACTAGTCGCTTAGTTACTACATATTAGGTGAAGTGGGTACTGAAAGTCTTGATTTGGTGACGCTCACTGAGAGATATCTTTAGTAATCTATTTATGAGAGAATGGAATCAGTTAGTTCCCCACCTTTCCAGTAAAATCCAGAAAATCCAACATCGCCCAACCAAATAGTTATTCACACAGTCACCTCTACATTCTTCAGCTATGAACGTTCGCTTCAGGTGACAGATCACACAAGCCTGTGAGTGGGTGTTTTCGTGCTCTTAGAACGATAGCCGCGGTGCTGGATTTCTTCCCCACTCCCCTCCCACGAAGGTATTAATAACTGAAGAGTGGTAAAACCTGTGGTGAAGACTGTCCAGATCGTTGAAATGATGTATCGATAATCCAACAATAATATCGAATCGGCTCATATAAAATGAACATTTCATAAAGTATTTATAAAACTACTATTGCATCTTAGAGGCAACAAATATGACTTTAACCTCATATTTTATACAACTCGAAAACATACAACGCATTTGAAATATACATGAGTGGCAACATGTTTTCAATTTCAATCAACGACATGAATGGAAATGTGACTGATCATTTGGTGCCCCATTTACTATCCCCTCCCTGCTCTCCCTTTTCCGTCATCCCTTCCATCGCATCCTTCTATCCGTCTAGGATATAAACTAGTCAGTCTGAAATAACTGCAGACGCCCTGCAAGGATTGATATCATCGAACAGAATGTGCTCCCCTATTCGAGTAAACTTGATGAACAGTGCTTAAACATATCTCGAGTTTTTTCCCGTTTCTGTCAAGGGATGGGAAATAACTTCCATTCTCTTTTCCCGTCTCTAAATACTAATGAGAAGCGATTCCGTAAGCTCAAACTTCAACAACAAGCACAGAAACGAAAGCTCAAGCTTAAATTCGGAGAAAAAAAGTATCATGGAACGAGAGGTAAATTAGCGTTGTCGAATTGATTGGCATTGCCTTGCGGTACAGGGAGATGAAGAAGAGCAGATGAAGAAGTGGATTGTGTGAGAGGGACACATACCGAATGCTGTAAAGGTACATAGCCATGACGTTGTTGCATGAGTAGTGTATTTTGAAGTTCGACGATCTTCTGTGTAAGCAAATCCACTTGTGCTATGAATTGATCTTGAGTACGATGCATTTCCCATAGAGTTTCGTGCATTTCGTTGTGCAACTAAATAAGCCTTTTTTAAAGGTTAGAAAACTGACACTATTGACGGATTTCCAGCTCTGTTGAAGTTATCTAAGTAGGCTTAAGGCAATAATTCCTAATAAAGGAGAGGTGAAGAAACGAAATGTTACTTCCACATTGAGTTGCATATCTGAGATATTTCAGTGAAGGTTTCAATACACGCAGCTTCATGTATGTGATCCCTGATGAATATAAGTAAGTAAGAGTAACATAACATAGCAAATCTTTGGAAGCAAACGAAAATAATTATATAATATGAAAATGCGACTTGTTGATAGCTACTTTATGAAGAATTGTTTGGCGTGACAGGAGGGCAGTGGGGAGGGGGGGGGGGGGTGAGGGGAAGAGGCGTAGGGAGGAGGAGGGGTAGGGAGGAGGAGGGGTAGGGCGTGAGGTGTTGCACAAAACAGCCAAGGTCGTGTATATTTTAAATGAGGGGGAAACACTAGAGTTTTTCGGATTCGTCTCCAACATTCCGATGTCAGTGGGGACGACCACCCCTAAGTGCCATTAAGCCTATATAAGTAGGCTCATGTATTGTAACACTGGCCGGACCAAGACCCATAAAATAAGAAAGTGGTTTGCAAGTTGAATGACTTGTCTGTTCTATCAGTATTGGTGAATCATGGATAGAGTATGAAATTACAATGTGGAAAGACTTTAATGAATGAGTAGTAGAGATAATAATTATAATACTAATTATGGTACGGATGTAATTTAGGATAGTACATAATTTATTGAAAATTTTTAATGAATGTAATAAAAAGCGGTAAAATGATCGATAGGCTATAGACTTAAAAATAAAGAGAATTAAGCAATATAAGTGCAAGAATTACCTTGCCGACATCGAGTAATGAATTGCCTTTCTCTTGTAGTTTACGCTGATCCCATTTAATTCGTCGAAATTCGTTGATCGCATGCAAAAAACGACGTTGATGTTGACGTATTCGAAGATCGTCACCTTTTGCACATGATTTCTTATATTTATGAATAAACCTTAAAATCAAAAGAAATCAATTACTATTTAATCGTCGTGGAGAGCAGCAAAGACCACTCTCAGATCTCAAAAGTCTGAGGATCTCCAATTCTGCCCAACGAAATATTTGAGAATATCTAAACTAGAGAAGCAGTAGGGATTTGTTCACTCATCAACTCCTGTGCAGATAAACTAATTCGGGTGATTGTGTCCCGAAAAATCAAAAATAACCTACACCTACCGTTCAGCATGACATCTACTACAGTAGAAGGAAAACTACCTTATACGAAATTTATTCAGATCTTCCCATACGTTCATTAGTTGAAAACGAGCACTAATTTCAGATATAATCCAAAAAGTAATTTTAGTATAAACGAGAAATAAATTCAATTATTAATATCGAGAACTAATATCACTAGATGAATGGAAGATTACTGAATTTAAATGCAGGTTTATAAAGGTCTGTAGGTGAATTTCCTGTATGAATTTCGTCCTTTATGGAAAAGGTTTTTTGAATATATATGTCGTACAATATGACGCACCTTTCAGAGAAATCTCAGATTGAATTAGTGCTATTATGCAACCGCTCTCATGAACTAAACCGTTCGTAATTTACATCAGCTGAGAGGATTTTCAGACCCGATCCATGAATAGTCAAATCATGGAAAGGTAGGATCTTTGCTGTTTAACCACTTAACAACCACCAATTAAGAGAACTGGTGAGTGAAGGATGAGTGAAACCTCATCTCACAGGGGAAATCCCATAGGTTAGTACAATAACCCTCATTATTCAGAACCATAAGAAATACACTCAAATATGTATACTATAATAATCGCATAAACTGACCATGTTTCTTGCAGTACAGATGCAGCAGCATTTTTACGTTGATTAGTGAGTTTAGAATCAGCCATGAAGTTGTTGACATGCTTTTCAGCTCTACTTAACTCGAGCTTCCGTGATATTACCGCGATGAGTGCCGACGAAACCCCAGCACCCTTAAACGATACTTATAGTACAAATCTCCTTCGGACATTAATTATGCGAGAGTACATTCAACAAAAGCACCAGTATTCGACAAGTAGTGGCAACATACTGAGTCACAAATATCTGAAGGTTCAAAAAGAGGCAGCGGATTAAGGCTCGCTGAGCGGATTTATTTCATGTCATGGATGAATTTTAAATATACTTAGTTTAAGCTTTCACTTGAAATGAATGACTTTTTATTTCTCTGCTAAGAGAATTTCGCATCGAACATTAAAAAAAATTTAATTAATGCTGAATTATTTAAATTTATAGTCGCCGTAAAGTCTTCACGTACGTAGTATACGCCAGAATGGTCGCAATTTGCTTCTGCTTATTTATGTGGATAGTATGTGAGCTCTACGGATCACTCTTCAGAACTATCGATGGAATTTCTTAGCAAATAACTACTGAGGAGATTTCCTCGCTGAGGATTTTATACTTGAATTTTCCTCGACTTTCACCTTTTGGTGGTATTTTCTATGTGGTTAGTACTTAAATTACCATTAATGTTTAGCGAAATGAACGATGGACAGTGGAACATATGAAAATCTCATACCACAATGCCCGTAGTTATTGAAAGTGTTCGACCACAATAAGTATTTGGTACAATATCGCCATAACCTGTAAAAAGTGGGATTTTTTCTTAGACGCTAATCGGACAATCTCACCTCTCATTCAAATTTTTTGAAATCAGTTAATTTAAGGTCGTAAAATTAGTGTATCTGTATTTGTACCAACCAATGATGGAGGGAGGGGAGCTTTGGGGTGTGTTGGTAGAGGAAGTTACGTACGTTTCTTATATGCAAACTGCGGATTTTCTCCGTTATTCGACATACAACTCGATTATACAACCGGGCAGAAAATGATGATCTTTAGTGTTGTCCTAATTACCGGAAACGTAATATGCTTAAGAAATGATTCAGAGCGCCGCTAACGAGTTTTCGATGTGGATATTTACTTCCTTCGAAAGAGATAGCCTAATGGTGATTCCCCTCGCGAGTTAAAATTTGCCGCCTTAAGCAATATTCTTTAAAAAAGAGGAAAGTTTGAACGAGTGGATCGGAAAAATCCCTGTTCATAGATAGAGAGGCGAAATTAACAAAAAAAAAAGAAACTGTCCACTCCTCTACTCATCGCGATCGAAGTTTTCCTGCTCATCTTCCGATAAACGTTGTCGTTTTGACCTGAGGTCACACTTAAAAACTATCTCATGAGCATTCAATCAACTTACATGCACATAATTCATATCAGCAATTTTACTCCATCGTATAGATGTAAATAACGACTAGCAAAAGTGTACATGCTGGTCAACACTTCAACTTGCATAGGCCACATACTGGCACTAAAATTGCATGCTTCAGACGTTAGACTGAGGAATTTGGGGCAAATTATAACATCGCTAAGTTGAACTTCGACGGTGAGATAAATGAGAAAATTGAACTTATAAAATGAACGAAAGGAAATAAACTGCATGCGGACGATATGAAATAAATTCACACGAATAATATTTCGAAAAAAATTAATAATTTCTCACTTTAATTCTTTCTTTAAATTTCTAATTTACAGTATTTTTTTAAGGTTCTTAACTTCCGAAGATATAAAGAAAAACACCATATTAGCTTAACAAATTTGTATTATATCTGATAATTTCAATCAAAGACGACGAATTTATTCATCATAAATGACTCAAATGTGAATGATTCTTGAACCAATCGTACGTATTTCCAATATCAAGTCGCATTGGATCAATTGTTGGAGGGACTGAAAAAAAGATACCCCATTGAAAAATTCTCTGTGATGAAAGTGATTATATTACGGCTCATAATAGAAAAAGAAGATATGAGTACAAATATGATACAATATTTGCGATTCACTACCCTCCACAATGACGCGAATGGTTGGTTCACCACTGAAATGGTTCACTATCTCACTGCCCTCCGCAATAATGTGAATGGTTGGTTCACCACTGAAATGGTTCACTATCTCACTACCCTCCACAATAATGTGAATGTTTGGTTCACCACTGAAATGCTTCACTATCTCACTGCCCTCCATAATGACGCGAATGGTTGGTTCACTACTGAAATGCTTCACTATCTCACTACCCTCCACAATAATGTGAATGGTTGGTTCACCATTGAAATGGTTCAGTATCTCACTACCCTCCACAATAATGTGAATGGTTGGTTCACCATTGAAATGGTTCACTATCTCACTACCCTCCACAATAATGTGAATGGTTGGTTCACCATTGAAATGTTTCCCTATCTCACTACCCTTCACAATAATGTGAATGTTTGGTTCACTACTGAAATGCTTCACTATCTCACTACCCTCCACAATAATGTGAATGGTTGGTTCACCACTGAAATGGTTCACTATCTCACTACCCTCCACAATAATGTGAATGTTTGGTTCACCACTGAAATGCTTCACTATCTCACTACCCTCCACAATAATGTGAATGTTTGGTTCACCACTGAAATGCTTCACTATCTCACTACCCTCCACAATAATGTGAATGGTTGGTTCACCACTGAAATGGTTCACTATCTCACTGCCCTCCACAATAATGTGAATGGTTGGTTCACCATTGAAATGGTTCACTATCTCACTACCCTCCACAATAATGTGAATGGTTGGTTCACCACTGAAATGTTCACTATCTCACTACCCTCCACAATAATGTGAATGGTTGGTTCACCACTGAAATGGTTCACTATCTCACTACCCTCCACAATAATGTGAATGGTTGGTTCACCACTGAAATGGTTCACTATCTCACTACCCTCCACAATAATGTGAATGGTTGGTTCACCACTGAAATGGTTCACTATCTCACTACCCTCCACAATAATGTGAATGGTTGGTTCACTACTGAAATGCTTCACTATCTCACTACCCTCCACAATAATGTGAATGGTTGGTTCACCACTGAAATGGTTCACTATCTCACTACCCTCCACAATAATGTGAATGGTTGGTTCACCACTGAAATGGTTCACTATCTCACTACCCTCCACAATAATGTGAATGCTTGGTTCACCACTGAAATGCTTCACTATCTCACTACCCTCCACAATAATGTGAATGGTTGGTTCACCACTGAAATGGTTCACTATCTCACTGCCCTCCACAATAACGTGAATGGTTGGTTCACTACTGAAATGCTTCACTATCTCACTACCCTCCACAATAATGTGAATGGTTGGTTCACCATTGAAATGGTTCACTATCTCACTACCCTCCACAATAATGTGAATGGTTGGTTCACCATTGAAATGGTTCACTATCTCACTACCCTCCACAATAATGTGAATGCTTGGTTCACACTGAAATGCTTCACTATCTCACTACCTTCCACAATAATGTGAATGGTTGGTTCACCACTGAAATGGTTCACTATCTCACTGCCCTCCACAATAATGTGAATGGTTGGTTCACCACTGAAATGGTTCACTATCTCACTGCCCTCCACAATGACGCGAATGGTTGGTTCACTACTGAAATGCTTCACTATCTCACTACCCTCCACAATAATGTGAATGGTTGGTTCACCATTGAAATGGTTCACTATCTCACTACCCTCCACAATAATGTGAATGGTTGGTTCACCATTGAAATGGTTCACTATCTCACTACCCTCCACAATAATGTGAATGCTTGGTTCACACTGAAATGCTTCACTATCTCACTACCTCCACAATAATGTGAATGGTTGGTTCACCACTGAAATGGTTCACTATCTCACTGCCCTCCACAATAATGTGAATGGTTGGTTCACCACTGAAATGGTTCACTATCTCACTGCCCTCCACAATGACGCGAATGGTTGGTTCACTACTGAAATGCTTCACTATCTCACTACCCTCCACAATAATGTGAATGGTTGGTTCACCATTGAAATGGTTCACTATCTCACTACCCTCCACAATAATGTGAATGGTTGGTTCACCACTGAAATGCTTCACTATCTCACTACCCTCCACAATAATGTGAATGTTTGGTTCACCACTGAAATGGTTCACTATCTCACTACCCTCCACAATAATGTGAATGGTTGGTTCACCACTGAAATGGTTCACTATCTCACTACCCTCCACAATAATGTGAATGGTTGGTTCACCACTGAAATGGTTCACTATCTCACTACCCTCCACAATAATGTGAATGGTTGGTTCACCACTGAAATGCTTCACTATCTCACTACCCTCCACAATAATGTGAATGGTTGGTTCACCACTGAAATGGTTCACTATCTCACTACCCTCCACAATAATGTGAATGGTTGGTTCACCACTGAAATGGTTCACTATCTCACTACCCTCCACAATAATGTGAATGGTTGGTTCACCACTGAAATGGTTCACTATCTCACTACCCTCCACAATAATGTGAATGGTTGGTTCACCACTGAAATGGTTCACTATCTCACTACCCTCCACAATAATGTGAATGGTTGGTTCACCACTGAAATGGTTCACTATCTCACTACCCTCCACAATAATGTGAATGGTTGGTTCACCACTGAAATGCTTCACTATCTCACTACCCTCCACAATAATGTGAATGTTTGGTTCACCACTGAAATGGTTCACTATCTCACTACCCTCCACAATAATGTGAATGGTTGGTTCACCACTGAAATGGTTCACTATCTCACTACCCTCCACAATAATGTGAATGGTTGGTTCACCACTGAAATGCTTCACTATCTCACTACCCTCCACAATAATGTGAATGGTTGGTTCACCACTGAAATGGTTCACTATCTCACTACCCTCCACAATAATGTGAATGGTTGGTTCACCACTGAAATGGTTCACTATCTCACTACCCTCCACAATAATGTGAATGGTTGGTTCACCATGAAATGGCTTCACTATCTCACTACCCTCCACAATAATGTGAATGGTTGGTTCACCACTGAAATGGTTCACTATCTCACTGCCCTATACAATGACGCGAATGGTTGGTTCACCACTGAAATGCTTCACTATCTCACTACCCTCCACAATAATGTGAATGGTTGGTTCACCACTGAAATGGTTCACTATCTCACTGCCCTATACAATGACGCGAATGGTTGGTTCACCACTGAAATGCTTCACTATCTCACTACCCTCCACAATAATGTGAATGTTTGGTTCACCACTGAAATGGTTCACTATCTCACTGCCCTATACAATGACGCGAATGGTTGGTTCACCACTGAAATGCTTCACTATCTCACTACCCTCCACAATAATGTGAATGGTTGGTTCACCACTGAAATGGTTCACTATCTCACTACCCTCCACAATAATGTGAATGGTTGGTTCACCACTGAAATGCTTCACTATCTCACTACCCTCCACAATAATGTGAATGTTTGGTTCACCACTGAAATGGTTCACTATCTCACTACCCTCCACAATAATGTGAATGGTTGGTTCACCACTGAAATGGTTCACTATCTCACTACCCTCCACAATAATGTGAATGGTTGGTTCACCACTGAAATGGTTCACTATCTCACTGCCCTATACAATGACGCGAATGGTTGGTTCACCACTGAAATGCTTCACTATCTCACTACCCTCCACAATAATGTGAATGTTTGGTTCACCACTGAAATGGTTCACTATCTCACTACCCTCCACAATAATGTGAATGGTTGGTTCACCATTGAAATGGTTCACTATCTCACTACCCTCCACAATAATGTGAATGGTTGGTTCACCATCGAAATGGTTCACTATCTCACTACCCTCCACAATAATGTGAATGGTTGGTTCACCACTGAAATGCTTCACTATCTCACTACCCTCCACAATAATGTGAATGTTTGGTTCACCACTGAAATGGTTCACTATCTCACTACCCTCCACAATAATGTGAATGGTTGGTTCACCATTGAAATGGTTCAGTATCTCACTACCCTCCACAATAATGTGAATGTTTGGTTCACCACTGAAATGGTTGACTATCTCACTGCCCTCCACAATAATGTGAAAGGTAGGGGTTCACTATCTCCACAATAAATGCATATTTAAACACAACATGCAAAATTCACTCCCTACAGTGAGCATATAAATCAAAATGAAACCATTCACACATGCTATAATATCAGTCATCTCATAGAGGCACTTACCTATCGACATAAATGTAACCTGTAAAAGTTGAAACTATATTAAGTGAGGAAAATATATGAAAATATTTATATTTCTTTATGAAGTTAACTTTCACTTAATTTATAATATTTATCAATCGCTATAATCTTCAGCTCTCCAGAGATCTTTACTTAATATTAAATGCCTGTCCTTATTAAGTTATATATTAGTCCCTATCACTATCCTTGTCTTTATAATGATCTTGATCCTTATTGCTATCCTTGCCTTTATTAGCATCTCTGTAATCATCGGAATGTCTTCATTTACTATCATCCTCTCTTAATTGTTACCCTTCTCCTTATCATTATGGTTGTTAGATCCTTTATACTTTTCTTTATTATTTTCCTTGTTGTTGTCATCATCTTTGCCCTTATTATTATCCTTGTCTTGCAATTACTATTATCTTCGTACTCAGTAACATCTCCGAAGTCATTACTACGCTTATCTGTATTATTATCCTTGCCCTTGTATTATCCAAAAAACACATCCGTGCTCTTAATACACATTTGTCCTTTATAGTATCCTTGTCCTGTCATTAATACTATCGTTGCCATTATTACTGTTTTTGTCCTATCAATATCCTTATGTCTATTATCATCCTTGTCCTGACATTATTATTATTCTTATCCTTATTACTGTGCATCTGACTTCATTATCATATACTTTTCCTTCTTACTACGTACTTCTAATTATTATGCATTTCGTTATTATTATCCTTATCTCCATTATTACCCTTATCTTTGATCTAAAATAAGCACAACGAAGATAAGATAAGGATAACAATAAGGATAAAACAAGAGTGGTAATAGGGACGAGACAAGGATAGTAAAAGTAAGAGAAGGATAATAAAAAGGACAAGATAAGGACTATAATAGGGAAAAGGACAATAACAGCGGCAAGGATGATGATACGGACAAGAAGAGTAATAATAGCAAATAATAATAAAAGCAAAAGCTTTTCTCAAAAAAACTTCTCTTCAAATATGGATTCAACTCACCATAATAAACCACATCGAATTGAGATAGTAATGTTCTGCAGGCACTCGCCCATCGTAACTGAAAGAAGCGCGACGTATTCGATTAATTCGAGTTGTATTCGGCTATGCAAAACGCTACACATCAAAGATTATGAAGTATGAAGTCATCACAAGTTGTAAGATGAGAAAAAAACTAATTCACCGAAATCGTTTCTCATCCTTTAGCTCATCTATTTCCCTTTACCCCTCCCCCTCTACATTCTTCCTTTCCTCTCCCATACAAAACAATAATTCCCATTTGTTGCAACAACGATATATGATCGAAGAACCCCTTCTTGGGCACAAAAGAAGGCTAAACTACTTACTTAAGCCGCGGGCTGAAGAACTTTTTACTACCCACGGCAATTCAATTTCAGTTCGGCGATCAACGATTCTCAATTAAATAACATCAGTCTCCTTATCTGCATTATTTCTGTGCATACTTGCGTCCATATGTATGGTAGGATTAGAACACAAACGGAGACGAGGGAATGCATGAGAGAAATATCCTCAGCGATGCCTTTCAGCAAAACTCTTTGTAAGTATGTCATCATATTGCAAGGCAATATTGAAATTTTAACTATTAAAATCACACTGACCACTACGCCGTGGTCAAATTGCTTATAATCCACAAGAAGACGCGATACTGATAAGGAGAGATGGTATCGAGATAGCATAAGATCAAGCTGTGAAATATGCTTCGGCACTAATTGGTGGGAATATGAAAATAACCATCTGATAACGTTTGATTACAAAGTTCTGAGGCGATAACGTCTGATTACACAATTGTCTGATGTCCCTCCTTATCATCGCTTAGATCGGATACTCCTGGCTAAGATGAAACGGAAATGCCTGAGTTAAAATAACATGAAGATTACTAGAGATAACGTACCGTTCACACTGGGTGAACATCCACGACATACATACCCAATAGGATACGGTAAAAACGATGAGTACCCTTAGGGGATGATCGGCCATCATCGTTTTTATCACGAATCGAAAATCCATTGAGATACGATTGAGCGCTGCGATTGAGCGAGTTGCTGCATCCTTCAATTCAAATGTCCATCAATTTGAATTCATTTCCTCAGCACATTTGTGGAAGATTATTTATTTCATATTGAATGACTTGGTAATCAATGATAATTAAGATAACTGCGAATGAGTGGTGAAATAGTGAAGATGGCTCCCCACTTTGGTCAATTCAGTTAGCAATATAGAACGCTGGCTGAATTTAAGAAAATAATATGGAACAACAAAGATGGTGACAATTACAAAAATTATATAACTCTCCCCCCCCCCCCCCCCCCCCCCTTATAAATACACAAAAGGATAATAACGATCAAGAGATATTTTCGGATACAATTACATGACCAACTGACGTCATATATAATCGCAAAATGAACGGAACAATACCTACCCAATGCCTACTTTACCTCTAAACTAGCGAAAGCACATAAAGCACTGGACTGAAAGATTCATTTTTCCCGAACCCATCTTATAGCACTTTAAGTTACAACCAATAAAGGGGATAATTAATTCATCAGTCGAAGAGAAATCGAGCGGCAAGACCTGCCTGAAGTGCCGATTACATCCAGCAGATCTCATTATCGTACCTTATTCCATTCATCGATTAATTAGCCACGTATACATAAACAAAGAGAGATTTCTACCGTTTATTTCCTCTACCGGGGATTTCCTCTACGTGCCGTTAGCACCGGCTGCTTGAAGGTGGTCATAATTTCACGACAATGTACACATGAAGGTAATATGTTAAGGCGTAAGTTATTATAATATAAGATTCATAGCGCAAGTTTTCCGCGAAAAAAAAAGATCGTTGATCGGAAGAACCAATCGTAGGAACAGTTGGGGAAAAATGATCAAACAAAATGCTACTAGCTGCGATACAATCTATATATTCGAAATATTCGATGGAACTCCGATAGCTATCTCCAGAGGAGTTTTTAAAGACGTCATAAAACTAGCCCCGATACTCTCGAATAATTCTGGCGCATCGATCATCGGACCTTTTTATCCCCAACAATCAATGTCGGCCACACATTACTCATGCTAATTACAATTATAACGTACAACTGCCACGCAGTAAAAATTGCATGATATTTTCTTTACTCATGAAGTGTTTCCGGCAACTTTTATATTACTTTGCAAGGGAAAAATACACTTGAGTGAATATTATAGCATAATGTTTGAAGTGGGATATATTTCACGATCCCTTATCTGTTTACATCACCTAAAGAAAAAATTAACAGCAATGGATAGGCAGGTTAGTCGAATCTGTTAAAGGAGCAGAAAACAAAATATTCCAAGAAGAATAACGGATATACCGCTTCGTTGATACACGAAAAGAAGGTGGAAAAATCAAAAGAAATAAATATATCGATAATATCGTCGTAATTAATAAATCAATAATAAATCAGAAAATAAAACTCAATAATATCGTAGTGAAATACTTACTTGAAATTGTTTGCTATGTAAAACCATAAATCTACACAGCAAATATGAGCGGAGGAACATCGGCACAGAAAGAATCACATCAACGGGTACATCGACCATTGTTACTTTCCGGTTTTCCGGATGTATAAACGGCCAGCTCATCATTCCTGTTCCTGAAAGCATTATCGTTGCAATAGGGCAAAATGAAGCAAACTAACGGTTGAAACTAGTAATCGGAAAAAACAATGCTTACGTTAACTTTAATAACAGTTCATAGGTGGATTTCATCAAACGGGCGACGCACCATAAATTCTAATTTATCTTTCAGATGCAAGGCTCATCGACATTGCTATGCCTAGCTTTCTTTGCTCTCTTTCACAACAACGAATTATGACCAACGGGAATGGGGACTGAAAGACACAATTATATGTATCCAATTCAAAAACAAAATGCATGTTTCAATATATATTTTTTGCTTTAGAGAATTATGCAATGAATATGTTTGCATATATGCGTTATACAAAAACACATATGCTATATGCTTTTTGATGTGTTTCCAATGCGATTTTTTCAAACGATATATTTTCCACATCCATAAACGTCAATAACCTTCTCCACATAATAACTTATTGAATTCGATTCAGTTCATTTTGATCCAAAGTAAACATAAATTGCAAAATGCAATATAAAAATATGAAAGAGTGAATAAAATTATCGGCTAAATATGCTAACCTGGTAGTGGACAAATGGAGCAAATAAGGAGTTCAATGGCGAGCTTTATGAGGCGTTCGGTAGTTAGCGCTACTCTCCAATCATCCGCACCGCTATCAATTAACGCTATTTTAACCTTAAAAAAACCACAATTTAAATTATTGGAATCAGCGGAATTCCTCTATTTGTAAGATATAGGTCTTATGTTATTTATTGGCTTTAAAATCAATGAGCACTCAATATTCATGAAATATTCCATTGAGATGATTGACTTTTGGCTGCTTTTTGAAGTTTTCTGGATGAGAATGCTGCCAGATTGAAAAAAAAAGAGAATCCAGAACATTTTTTCTGCGCTTCCACGTTTGCATTGATAATGATAGTGAAAAATCCCACAGTTATTTTGCATAGGAAATGTTGCATAGGAATTTCATATTGCATAGGAAAAATATGGGAAATAAGATGGGAAAAATCCATGAGATTTTTGGATCCATGAGAATGAAATTCAAGCGGAGAGAAAGCAGCTGTAAGCGAAGCGTTCACTCAGAGATGAGATTATAGACGAGAAAATCAACGATATGAATAAGTTAGCAAATAATTCATGTAAATGCTACTCTTTTCAGCATACAGACTCCTTTAGGTAATTACCTATAAGTTAATTAATGATTCATATTTCGGCAAAATAATGCATTCGCGTTTGAATATAAGCAATTTATGGAGAGAAAATGGTTAATATGGCGCATATGACCGTGCTCCGCTTGAAAGTTATTAATATACGTGGCTTAGACCAAGATTCGAGGGAAAGATCACCTGGACTAATTTTGTAGGTGCGATGATCTCTTCCAATAGATTAATTTCTTGAACACATTAATGATAAACCTGTTAGTCAAAAAGAGCATATTGCTTGTATACGTTTGATGTAAAATCATTCTATGCAAGTCTACGTTGAAGGAATAATCTAATTCTGCGGCCATTAACATTTGATAGCATTCTATAGTGTATTTTCCCATAAATGGAAATTCCCCTCTCAAAATGAAACAATCAAACTCGTCTGAGGAAACAATCATAACAGTGGATGAGGTAATGTCTTATCCATACTTTTTGAATTTGCCCCATATCTCCCTTGGATAGTCTAACGTAAACATTCTTTGCAATATATCCCGATCATGTTTATCCCCATGAGGGTTATTACGTGATGCTTCCCCACTGTCGATAAATCGACGTGGAAGGTTTCATTTCCACAATATCGGTAAACTCGTCGAGGTGTCTATGAGAGAGCTTATTTATTAAAAAGATTATTAAGAAATATTTCAATAGCAAATATTTTATAAATGGTGGAAATTCGATATATATATTCTTAAATATATGATAAATGCCATATATGAAATATTCTCATTTGTCGGAGATATAACATATTGTTATTTTAACATAACTATGACGTCAGTGCATTATCATAAATGAGCACAACGATGAGAAGCCGTTCAATTGACGTAAATAGGGGGCGAAGATAGCACTAATTATACTAGCATAATATGTATATTTTATGGATCTATATTTTAATATGGATCCATAAATGAATAAGGATCTATAAATGGATATTTATTATGGATCTATGTATTATGGATCTTTAGCACAATATGGATCCATATTTTAATTCCTTAGTTCATTCATTTGACGAAATAATCGAAAATATCGACAAAAACGTCGAATTTTCGCTGAGAAAATTCTAATGCTCACATTGGAGTACCCTAATTATACAGAAAGATTAATTTGCAAATTTCTAGAAGATATATTTAAGTCTTAGTTAGTAGAAAATGATGAAAATGAATAGAATTCAAGGCTAAGACAATTTTTCCAATTTACTTTTGTGATTTTGTGTTTCCGTTAAGTTTATCCATCAAATTTAATCACCAAGGATTACCAAGGATTCCTTGGTGGTTACCGAGGATAAAACATCAATTAATTTCCTCACTGAGGGCATCTCTATTTGCGCATTCCACATTAAAGGTGCAATGTAAAATTTCAATGTTCTGCTATCCTTTATAAGCATCACTTACTTGGTATACTGTCCTATATACAAAACAAAACCTCTGGATATTTACTGCTGCTGACTGTTGGACTTTATCCGACTAAGGAGCTGGACTTTGTGCGAATATGATGACGTGAATTCCCAAAACGAAAGATTAGCGCTACTATGATTGTTGACTTCTTCATTGGGTCATAATAAAAATTTGATAGGTTTTAGGTGGGCTTTATCCTCGCATTATTGGTGTACTATCGACGGGGACAAAACAGAGCTAAACGAATGATGTTATACTGCTACGAAAATCCTCAAAGAGAAACGACTGATGATAGCGTGAGTTTTTTTTCCTTCGCCTAAGGTCTCACACGATGATCACGTAAGGGGCTTCGAGTGAACTTCTTGTCCAATTGAGATCACCTAATAAGGCGACACCTAATAAGGATACTTAATGATAGCTCAGTTAAGCAGCAAAATTACATTATAGACATATTATCACTTAAATACATAACAGAGTTATCCCATAAACCGGGTGCTACGAGTGTTGCATAGGGAGAGGATGACAGCATTTGCTTTATGCAATAGAAGCCAAGTGATGCTTGACAGTTTCAAAGAAAACTGGTTGTAAGTGTTCTCAATGAGCTAGCGATGGAGACAGATGAGGGAACTAGTCACAGAAGCCTTCCTAAGGCAAGGAAGGATAATAAGTCCCACAGATCACCTCTTTTCTTGTATTTAAGGAAACTACAAAAATAAGCTTGTTAAAAAACATGCAGTTTCGCAATATTAAGGATATTCAGTATACTCGATTATATGTTTCAGCGAAAGATAATAAATTTCATTATAGAAGGCGGATTAATTCTTACGGTGGAAAATGCCGAAGATGAATGTTAATATTTGACTTGAAATGATCCACCTATTGGAAGTTTCAACTATCGTCTCCCATCATCTCGCAGCCTTTCCATCTATCAGCTCCATGATCTTCCAACTTCAATCAATCCGTTGAACTTTAAAAGTGAGATATGACAGGTATCAAATATTGTGAATATTAAGCCACGTTATACTTTAAAGCTGATATACTGCAAACATTTTCTGCGCATAAATGAGCCTATTTCATACATTTTTTTTTTTTTTGGAAGGTAATCCTAGGCAACAAAACGTTAAGAAGAGAGAAAAAACAATGATATTCCACTTACCTCGATTGCATGATAATTGACGAGGCTTGCCATTAGCGCTAGTGTACTAATAACACATAATGAACGTAGCAATAACGAAATTGGATGACGCTAAAATAACAAAAAAAGGTTAATTGAGGGAATATATTTTTATAGTTAATCGTACATGTTTTATGGTTATTGTCGCTTTGAATGACGTTCATAATCAACTGATGCGTTCATTTCGAACTAACGATGTGTTATTTCACAGCTAACATCGATTTAGCGTGGCTTACAAGAACTTCACCAAGTAAAGTTCAAAAACAATTTAGGAAGAACGCATATAAACGCGGCGTTCATATCTGATAATACCACTAAGAAGAGATGAATTACTACAATAAAACATAAAAAGTAATACAACAAGGAAAATTACAGAATTTCCTGAGAACTGCTTATTGTAAAAACATTGCAGAAGAAGGCAATAGTAGCGATTCATGAAAAAGCAACTATCGTAAAGAACAATATCGTTAAAAATTCAATTATCTAATAATTCAATTATGAATATCGAAATGGCACAACATGTGAAATAAAATATCATTATCAATCATTATCATTATCACTATCACACATATCAGCATATGACTATTAAACACTCAGAGAATTTAATAATAAACGACTCGCTTATCACTCATAATAACTGATAAGAATTCATTGTCACTCTTTATTGGATGATCCCTTTCCTTTCAAAGAGATTTTGAAATGGATATTGAGAATGCATCACTAGCAATATATAAACAGACAATTCCCAAATGAGTGTGCATTCTCATCAACGATTTTTTTTTTATTTCAATTCGATGTGGAGACAATTTATGCGCTCATTCGCCCCCTCCCCCACCCCCCCCCCCCCCTCCCCTCTGATGTTAATTTAATTTTAGGTGCTAACCTGAAAACAGATATATCGAAATAGGTAAAAACACGAATTATTTATATAAAAAAGGCACCAAATGCTTAATAAATAAGAAAACAAGAAGATGCATAGGCCAGAAAAGTACTAGTAAATATGCCTTTTAAACATTATTTTGTTGGTACTTTTTCCCGAAATATATTGTTTCTACATTTAAATGAGAGTATTCTGTTTTATTGGCTCCTTTAATGACTATTTTTTTCTATTACGTACGAATATTCAGTAACTGATTGCATTTACACTATCTATGCTGTTGGATGATATGATATTTAAGAAAGACAGAAATAGGGAACGAGGAAAGAGAGAAGACAGAGGAGGAAAGCGTGATGATTTTTCATAAATTCATACAACTTGCTGAATGACTGAGAAGGGAAGAGGAATAAAAACTGAGGGATGGTTTCATCTGCCGATGTGCAGTCATTAAAACAACAGCGTCGCTCCTGTAGGAATAATACCACGACAAAGATAAGACATAAAAAGGAAAAACTCGAAGGAATTGTGAGGAAAATTCGAAACAAATAAAGAAATATTCTTTTTGTTAAGCTGGAATGGCTTGAAAGGCTATGACGAAGGAGGTTCATCCCTTAATGAATGGGGAAATATTCAAGAAGCAATATCATACAAAGCTTTAATGAACTTATCACTTATCACTTTAATGAACTTATCACATTATACAGGCATCGTTATAGTGATATCTTTCTCATCGATAAATTATCTTCAATGATAGCTTAAATATATGTGAAAATTTTTAGCATATTTGAGAAGTTTTCGATTTAAAGAAAAAGGAAGAAGTGAACGATGAATGTATAATGTGCACAACTTAATTGGGAAGCATACTGTGATAGATATTTGCACTTTTTAAGCACTTATAGATTGGCATTACAATAGAACGCAAATTTTCAGCTAAGCTAATAGATTTTATCACCGTGACAAACCCGTGAACATTCCGATAAGGTTCTAGCATCATAAAATAGTTCTAGTACGACAAAATCTGAGACTATCTGTCAATAAATCAATCTATAACAGTGGTCAAACAACAGACTATGAATTGAATCGATTCATAGTGCTCGAACAGATTACGAGTTCAAGTGAAGCCAATTCTTATCACTCGATCAGATAGCCAAAGAAGTGCGTTTTCCTTTCAGCACAATAATCGGCGAAACATTCGCCATCAAAGATTAATTTAATATTACACTACGCTTCATTAGAGTATATTTCGGTAGCCCAACATTCATATATTTTTTCCACAGCAAACTTTACACCGATATTCAGAACTGAGCGGCAAATACAATTTTTTAAAAAGCATTTAAGAAAATTACTGAAATTCGTGAAAATATGATTAAAATCACAGAAACTGAAAATATTTGCTTCTATACTATAGGATATCATATTGTTTGCCTCAAAGAATGGTAGGTATTTCCCCCATCCTCAATAATGAGTATCGATTGTAAACCAGTTGGCTGCAGAATTTGTGGATTTAAAAAAAAACTCCCATAGTGCAAAGGCATTTTCATAGTACTTGTGATATGAGTTATTAGAGAGAAAATGACGCATTTTAATGGATGTGAAAATGAGGTCGATCTCCCTGTAGCGATCACTTACGCGGTAGAATCTGATCCATCGCAGCCTACATGGGTCAGAAGTTGCAACTAATCAAGAGAAACACCTTCAATACTTAAATTAGCAATTAATTATTTGAAGATGTTAGGAAAAATTCGCAAACTGAAGCACCGTTGTCATTTATGAACTTGTTTCTGATAGAAGAAATATGGAGGTTTCATATCGGCGCAAATATGGGATTTCTACAGTGAACTAGACTTCTAAAATTATATTCGATATCACTAATACACTGATGAGGCTCATTTTCTTTATTTTTTAATTTCAACGAAAGAAATGAAAAAATAAATAGCATTAATTTTACCTTTGTAATATTGGTATCGGATGAAAGAGCGGTCAATTCTGCATCGACCACCACAAAGATTAAACCGGCAAGTGCAAGCGCCAATGAAAGATCACAAACTCTATTACGCTTTATAAATAATTGCTTCCGCATACGACAACGCATCTTTGCCGTGCTATCACTGCAACAAGAAAATAACCACAATTAATTTGGAGCATTTTAAATATATTGAGCATTCTGAGCATATTGAGCATTTTTAAAAATCTCTCCGACTAAATTCATATGTAACTTGCGGCAATTTGAGGGCTATTTTCAACCGAATGATATCAACTTGAGGTAATTTCGCAAATGTCGATTTTTGGCAGATATTTTTGCATCATTTATTGGAATTTCCCTTTCTCTCATTTCATACTGAAGGAGAAAGAGCAAAGTTAAAAAAAAGAAATTGCTTTTCCATACGCAAGATGGTAAAAATTAAACTGAAAAGTATAGCGTTCCATATGAGATGCTTTGAAATCACAAATATCTCATTGAAAGTATCCTTTCTGACTAATTCGTTAATCGAAATAAATCAGCTTCTACATTTAGGAGTTATTAATTGAAAATATAGAAAAATATTCGAAACAAAAATCTGCAGGAAATGACGTCTCTGTTCTATTATGTCGTTGCACACTTAAGGTCACAACTTGTGCATGGGGTGCATGGCAGATAACTATTCTTAAGCTTTATAATATATATACGAACGCATATATAGGTAGAGTCGGTCTTAATAAATACAGGTGAGCTTTCCGAACACGCGCACTACGCTCAAACTGGCAGAGAGTCGTCCGATAACGAAACGTATGGCAACCAATATTACCATATTCATTCAACTATTTCTAATTACCCATCAATAAATTGCCCAGTTTTTCTACGTCAATGTGCAAATGCGTTTAACGTTGACGTGTGCCACCGGTACAAATGAAGCGACTTTGACGTATCCATTGATGCATTTATTCGAAAATCACTTTTGACAGGACTCTGATAGACCCAGAATCGAAACAAAATGGAGAAAACAGATTTATTGGGACCGTACAAAGGGAGCGGAGGTCTCTTTCTAGGCAAATACTTCTGCGGAATTCGACTTCAATGGCTATACATTGTTTATCTGAGCCAAGTTCTTCAGTATGTTCGGGCAGCTACTCGATTGATCTTGACAAAATATGCCGTGGTAGCGAAAAATAAATGTCAATTAGCTCAATACCGAATAAACAGGCGGACCAGGGGTGCTGTTTAGACTGAAATAAACTAGCTTTTGGTTGTGGAGTCGTAAACTTCCATGCACAATTTCACTTTAAAAATTCTCGGAGAAATTCATTATATGAGATCTGCTTCGTCAGCAGAATTTCTCATTCACTGTAACCTTTTCAGCTATCAAATTTAAAGAATATTTCCATTTCTGAGAAATATTTTTCCCACTTTTGCGGAAAAAAAACTTTTGGGAAATATTACCTATTAATATTTGGTATAACCATTGGATTTATGTCAGTTTTTCAACGTAATATTAAAGGTGCACATTTTAGGGTTAAATTAAAGAAATACTGAACACTTTTCATCTTTTTATTATTTGAAAAATTAGAATAAAAAAATGATTTCTGATACAAAAAACAATGTCCGTTACAATAGCCATTGTTAGAAAAGTATTGCATAAGTGATAGCGAAAAAGACGATAATGTGAGTTGAATTATAAAAATATTTCTTAACTTCTACGCTTAACGTTTTTCGACACTATTTGTCACTTTTGTCACTCTTTATCACTTTTGTCAGCTATTTATGATAAACAAACTTATTTTTCTCATATTAAAGGTATAAAGTTTACATTTGAAACCAGCTCAATCACTCAGATCGTTTCAAACTTCGAGGAAGAAGCGCTCATAAACTAAAATAATTCTCTGGCACATGGGAGAGTTGAAAATAAAAATAAAGTGGTTTTTTTAATGCAATCTTATAGATCAATCTTGAACATTACCACTTCTTATTACTGCAGTAACTATTACTTCATTACTGCAGCATTATTCGCCTCTCAATTTCTACTTCCATGCCCTCACCCTTTTCATAGTTCGGAAGAATTTCGTCTAAATGAATGAAATTAATTTGGTGGGATTTCATTGAGACATTTGTGAATTGCGCCGATATCCAATGAAATACTAATATTCATCTTTTCGCATTCACCTCACTTTTTCTTAAGCGTTTTCTTTCTTTTTGGAATAATATTCTTCTCCTCTATGTAAATGCAATCATTTTTATATACTTCAATGCCACTGTTTCTTGATCGAGGGAGGAATTGTAGCGTTTATTCATTCATTTAATTCTCTTTAGAAAATCTTTTGCTATTTTTTAATGTCCTGACGGAAATTTGTTAGCATTTTCTTATGAGCAACCCGTAGGAGGGCAAAAAACCCGTAGGAGGACAAAGAAGCAAAAATACCTAGCTGTGATATCCGCCCAACTCGAATAGTTATATACCACCTATCATTACATAATTGAGCGATATTTCTACGACCGCCTTACCTCTTTCACTACTCTCTTAGGTCTTAATTACTGAACAGCCTTATTTGCGCATCAATTAAAATGTTTAACGTCTGATGCATTTCTATATATTTCCCGTCCCATTCTATTAAGGCGTCATCTCCCAAGGTGGGAACATTTGATGCAAATATTGCGCCTTTCCGTCTAGAATTTATTTAGTCACTTCTTCAAATTTCACTATTGCTCTTTCCGTCCGTCATCGATTCTACCAATGAGCTGAATATGCTAATCGTTGTGTATATGCGATGGGTATGCCCTCATAGTTCATCTAACCTTCTCAAAAGATTCATTTTTAAGCGTTTCAGCAAATTTGCACTTGTAAAGTAAATTAAGGTATAATTAAGGTAATTAAGGTACCTTTATACAGGTATGTACGTCGAATAAAGGGCAACTGCACGGCAATAAGTTATTCAAATGACATAAAAGTCATGTTGAATCCGTCAAATTATACGTAAAACTATGCTTAAAAGGCAATAAACTAATTTAAAAAAACTTAATAAATTCCGCATGCGATTTGATCGAAGGAAAATATGAGCAAATTAATGGTCCATCCTTTTATTGCAGTTCTTGTTATTCCCCAGTTCGAAGTAATGATCATCGAAATAAACAAAGCGACAGAGACAAATGGACTGACAAAAATACATATGCATCATCGTCATCCTTATGCTCTTTTGTGAGGTAACTTTATAGAAGAACACAAAAATTTCGATCATAAAAGACAAATTATTTAATTATTCACATAAATAACGAATGAATTATTATACGAGAAATAGAAAATTTCCCTCCCTCCCCCCACATTCAAAAGAAACAAACAACTGGAAGTGACTAATTTCCTCTCTTATTTTAGATTTCCGTCGCAAAAAAATTCGTTGCAACTGCAATGACCATCTCATCGTCTACAAGCTTAATTGATATGTGAAATTTGAGCATGACAATTGAGAATATCTTCAAAAAAATTAAGGATAAATCCATGAAATTAGGATAAATCCATTTTCTCTAGTTTTACTTCCTTTATCCAAATAAATATCGTCCCTCTTTTATCGAATCATTTCAAGTGGCAAAGTAATGAGGCCAAAGCTTATTCATAACAAATAATGCAAAGATTAGTTTATAACAGCCAATCGGGTTGCCAACACTATACGAGGTAATTGAAAAAATCTGTGGTTAATGCGCGATTAAACGCGACTGAATATTATTCCCTTCTATTTTTAAAGTTTTTTAACGAAGATGAAAATAGGAATATGAATATTTTAGTCATATGTAACATTAGTGGGGCCAAATCCACCCACCCACGTTCTCCGTTAATCCCTTAGGGAAATTTCATTGAAAAATGCCCATCTATTATTGCCGATCGTTGTCGAAATATATGTTGGAAGGAAACATCGAAATTATGTCGAATAAGTGAAGAAGTGCACAAGAGGAGTTCAAGTAATATATGCTCAACTGCAGTATTCATAGCCAACCATTTAAGATGGGACAATTTAATAACAAAAAATAAAAGATCTACCCTCTTTATTTATTTATTTATTTTTCTATTACAAACTTATCCCATCTTAAATTGTTAGGTTTTTTAATGCTCCCTCTATTTTATGGAACTCACCGCCATCTTTACAAGCGAACAACGCAAAATTTCCTTTTCACCGAAATTGAGCGCTGTAGCCAATAAAAGCAATCAATTCAAAATGCATGCCAGTTAGTCTATACTTAAAAAATCCTCCGACTCTTTTCGACCTGGAATGACCAATGGGAGGATCGGTATAGGAGGCTTCCGTGATGAAACCTTTGAAAATAAGAAGTGGACGGACAAAGGATGACCAATGGGACAATCGATATAAGAGGTTTCCGAGAAGAAACCGTTGAAACTACGAAGTAAGTGGACGGACAAAGAAACGGAAGCACTGCAAACAATTATGAAAATGAGTCCCCTCAAGCAAATTTACGAAAGCGCATAAAAATGTCGGCAGTAATTTCAAATTATTAAAAGCGATGTCTATAAACCTATTTGCAATGAATTGTAACTTCATCGTTGTTCGGAACAAAATGATCGCATTCAATTATAAACGAATTTCTGGCAAGAAAAAGAATAAAGTGAGAGGCGAGAAGATTACGACGTTTGTGACAAAAGCTCGAATTACATTTAATGAAAAAATATAGAATTAGCCGAGGGATTGCAAAAGGACAAATCTCACGTTATTCGCTTATTTGTGAAGAAAAATGAAACTTATCGAGTGCAAAAGAAGGGGATGGAAAGGATGGGAAATGGGAAATTGAGCGTGAAATCGAAAAATGAAAATAAATGAACGAAAAAAATAAGACTCCCCCCTTCCTCCTCCTCCTCTGGGTACATACAAGTAGATCGCTGATAACCAAAAAAATCCCCCAGTTAAAAGCAGTTATTAATAAACCACAATGTCACATTTGTTAGAACGGATTTGAATAATGGTGATTTTTTATCCACATGCTCGTCCATGGTGTTAATATCAATGTGATCGAATACACCCTTTCTTGTACCAGCATAAGCTCCCTCCCATAGAAAACCTCTCAATTAACACCCCGTCCATTCCCGCTTGACGCCTTCCCCGATCAAAACTGCGTATGCGCTCTGCAGTGAACTTTTAAATTTCATAGCAATAAACAAGCCACGAGATAATATTTTGGAGACAATGAGCGAAGCGTTCAGATGTGACTGCATCCGTCACTGTGGTATATGATCGCTCCGCTGTACTTGCAACTGAGACCAAAACGAGTAGATTCGAAGATGGAAAGGAGAGAGGGGGGAGCGGTTGCAGGGTAACCAAGAAATATCAGTATACAAAATCAGGCTTCTATTACTGAGAACAGGAACTCAGCCTTCTCTTTTCCTTGGCTCCATCACCGTCAACTGTTTCATGGGGGGAGTGGGGGTGAGGGGGAGGTGGAAATAGGATGACAGGAGAGGGATGGGGGTCTTCTGTCCCTCCCCTGTGCGACAACGATAAATTCTTTAACACTGTTTGGATCGTTCTTTAACACAAATTTAGCGACCTTCCTCCTTTCATATGTTAGGATACTATAGACATGTGGTTTATTGAATTAAAAAACAACGGTTGTAAATAAAGTGAAACTTTGAAGTAACCTGCTAATTGCAATGCCGTAACCACTTTGCCTCCGCCTTATAACCCGTACCGCAGAGCTTGACTTATGCTTTACCTCTGTATCAGCACTCGAATCGAAACGAACGCCTCCATTGCATTTCTCATCTAAACGATAGAATTTAATTGTGTCGTTTACGTTGTACTTCAATGGTACTCTACCACCTTCCATATACTTAATAATGAACTTCAAACTATTATGATTTAAGCTAATAAAAATTGAGCCAACATAGTAAAAGTTATGTTATTTCAATTTCTAGAGGTTTTTTGCCAAGGAGTTATTGTTGGAGGATGAAAGTTTTTCGACAAGAAGATATGGATGAGAGGTTGAAAGAGAAGAAAATCTATCGCTCACATTAAACTGGATGAAATGAGCGCTACTAAGTGTTAAAGATCTCCACAACAAGGTGAGTTAAGGTACGGTTAGGTAACGTTGAGATAAGCTAAAGGAATGTAAAGAAATTTAACTTCCACCATAAATATCAAATATTTTGTCGCTGAAGAAAGCCTTAATAAAATGACTTAAGAAATAAATATTTGAATCTCTTAAAACGGGTTCGCCTATATTTAGCCAGTAAACTCAAGCAAAAACAAGAAAATTACATTTATATTCGAAATTGTCATGTCAATTAAATTAATTAATTTTTTTAAAACTAAATTAATTAATTTCTTTTCTAAATTAATTCCCAATAATCCGATTTTCAAGTGATGAAAATTTATTGCATTTTATGTTAAAATAAACCCATAAATGGATTTCATACTTCGTTTTATTTCATTAATTAAATTAATAGAAAAAATTAAATATCAAACATTCTATTCCTACTGTTTCCTTTCAATTTTCATGTAGGCAATACCAAAATCTTACAAAATATCGTATTTTGCTATTAATAAGTTGGATATAATGAATAACGCAACCTATTTCATAGAGAGTATAACATCCATCTCGAAAACAAGAGATGGATATTACCTGAGGATTATGTTACCTGACCTGAGGATTCAGAAGTCGAAATTCCTCATCTGGCGCAAGTTTATAGTTACAGATTAACTAGTAATCGAACAAAATACTGGTAAGTATGCATGGAAATATTCCTCGATACACATATTTTTATTCACTCTACTTGAATATATTCACCTCTCTCTCCATTTTATTGCTGATGAAATATATATTGCCATTCTCTCGGCATCTTTTTTTTCTTTGTCCTCATATATATGTATATTTTGTAAAGCTATGGACGCTATAGGCCCTAAAGGTTATAATAATTTTGCATAAAGCAAAAAGAACATTTTGAGCATAGAAATGATATATTCGATGTTTAAAATTCATAATAAAATATATCTGCACTTAGCTTGAGGAACTTCTTCGCTTCATTTTATCTCGAATTTCCATCGACGACGTAAAAAATTCCATAACACATCAAAAAGTACATTTTCTTTCCACCATTATCGGAAAGAATGAAAAAGAATCCCCAAAATTTGCGAATAAATTTAAAATATGATCATTTCTCATTATTAAAAGAGCGTAATTAAACTGACTGAAAAATCTAAAGTCAGCTAATATTAGTGGTGACTTAAGGCTTTCATTAATCGCCCTCACTAGCAATGTAGTTGAGTTGCCTCATATCGGGAAATGCACTTCTATTGCCTCATTGAGCTGAGACGTTGCACTAACGCACAGCAACTATGAAAAACGTGCATTCATTGTATATACTTCTATTATTTGTTTAAATCAGACCTTTATATGTGCAAAAGATCCATTTTCCTTTAATTTTTTTTTCTTTTTTTTCATTTTTTCATTTTTTCACCTTTTTTTTAAATTTTCATTTTCCAATGCGTCGATCCTATGTTTAATTGTAAAGTATTGGAAGGAAAAATGAAACAAAATTAAGCACCAATGAGAAAGGCTTTGTTTTAATTGGTCCAGAGATATTCCCTCAAACATATATAAAAATAATATCTGAGCGGAATATATTCGCCAATATGCATCAAAAAATAGAAGCATTACAAGTATCTTTCGCTAATAAATTAATAATTGAAGGATGACGAATGAGAAATTTCGTGAACGAAATAGAGCGGACAAAATAATTTATATAATATAAACATCGATTCGTTTCGGTCTTTAATGTATCCGACTCCCATTATCAAGGAAATATGAGAGCCGCGGGATCGATCGCTACTCTTTGTCACACGAGCATTTACGTATTGCTCACCAATCATCAATTCACGCTATTCGCATGTTTACAAACATCTACTGCCAGTATTGGGAAATTTTCTTGCCTTAGGAAGTTTTTCTCATCCCACCCCACTTTCCATTCTTTCCTCTTTCCGTTAGATCACGCCGTCCAAAGCAAAGCAGCTCCGGTTTTTTGAACTTCTATTAGAGAACCCCAGTTTTGGGGATTGAAATGTCAGCGCAACTAACAACTCAATCGCCTCTAAACTATTTGATCTTTACATCTGAACTTTTTTTCTCAACAATTACATATATCCTGCGGTAGCTGGTAGACCATTTGCTAAACTCAGCATAGATCATTGCAGCCACAGCTTTTTAAAGCGTCTCGTGTTTTCATCCATAAGCTTTCACTTGCTGAAATTACCTAATGTTGAAATTACATATAGGGTTCCAGTTTTTCTAAATAAACGCTCGAATACTATAAATTCATTTAGACTATGTACGGTATGCAGTAACTGATCTCCTTCAGAGAACAGCGGACCATAACTGAATAACTTTACCTATCATATGTGCAAATAAAAGTGCAAAATTGTCATTTTTTGATGCAATATAAAATTTTTCCGTTCGTTTCTACGCTAAACAGAAAGCGATATACCATCCTACCTTATAAGAGCATTTGAGAGAGGCGATCAACGACGGAATTTTGATTAAGAAAAAACCAAATTCTGACTTGGTCAATCTAATTTTTATCAAAATCACATCCGGCCATTTAGAGGAACGACCATGAAGTGACCGGCCCTTCCAACTGACGCGAAAACTACCAGTAATATGAGAAATTATGTTCCTATCTATAAATTTCGGGAAAGTTATACACCATGCTATACGTTCTCATATACACTGATTAAGAGGATATGGACTGGAAACTAACACATACATAATTAAGACTGCAATAAAAAGGACTGACTAAATAATACTGCATAGGACGGCGTAGTTCATACATATTTGGAGCGGTAATCAAAGTATCATTGATTCTAATCAGTAATATGTGTGAGAAATCAGCGTCATTCAAGTAATGCACATTTACTCTCTTTCACCTAATCCCCCTTCTTCGTCCACCGCCTCCCCGTCCTCTCCCACCGTATGATCGAAATTCCTCAAGGAGATCCACAAATTCAACAAGCGTTTCTGATTTTTGTTATCTACAAATGATATGCTTCATATATGCAACCGTGAAATTGTGCGTATTTGTCCATAGCTTTCGCAATTCATCCAACGAAATATATAATGATATTCCCATCAAGGAATACGTTAAACGAGTGAAATGAGATATGCGCGGCATATTATACCTTCATTACTTGGAAACGTCTCGCGACTTATATTTATATATAATTCGAAAATATAGAAAAGAGTAGAGGAAAATGATATGAAGGAAATGGGGAAGAGAATGGAATGATCCTGGTTTTCAGTGTACCACTGATCGATCATCTATGGTAATTTTTCCGCACCTAAAGGCAACATAATAAGTTCGCTCATGGTAAAGACGGTTAGCCGTTCGCTTATTTCAAAGAATTTTGCAAAGCAATGCCTGTATAATTGTAAAACACATACTTACTCTTAACGCACAAAATTATGCAGATGTGATGTCTCGAGTGGCAATCGACAAATGGATGACATGAAAAAAAGTCGACCTGCCAATAAGAAATAACGAGGTACTATAAATTTAGGAAAAACATCTCCCTTCTATCCAAAAAAAAGGAAAAATGAATGGTTACCCTCATCAACGTTGGATATGGAAGCTTTTCATCATCAGTGTCATTTGTTGCGCAATCGAAGTCGCATAACTACCCATATATGACAGATTCCTGGTAGATTACAAAAGATGACGAATAAAGAGATAAAGGATAATTAATAATTCATTAACAAGAACATCGATTGATAAATATGTAATAAAATGGAAATGAAAGAACTGTTTCGGGAAAAACGGCTAACAGGAAGTACAAATTCACAAGACTGATTTTTCCGTTGCTTGATGATACCTTGTAAGAGAAATGCTCTCCTCCCGTCGTTCCTCATCCTTCATTAATTACAGCTGCAATTTCGCACCTAATGCAAACTGATATTGCATTGCTTCAACTGCTATAGCCACCTTGAGAAGTGAAATAAAAGTGTCTGCAATTACTTCAAGGTATTTAATCTAGTCGTGATTACGTTCTATCATTTGTATTTTCACTTGGAATCATTAAATTATTTCCGCTATGCGATAAACACTCAATGCATAGGCGTCGTTCAGAGTGATCTTATCATATCTGATAATTTAGAAATATATAAATGTTAGTGTTTAAATCGAAAGAGTAACTAATTGAAAACACTGAATTCCTTTACTTCGAAATAGAGAACTAAAAAATTGGAAACAAATATCTGTTAATTTCTCAAAAAAAGTGTTCAGAAAATTATTACTCCTAATGTCGAAGTAATAATCAATTAACAACTTTGAATTTTTTCAACTGGCGATGATAAAATAAGGAAATAAAGATTGCATCAGCTAATCGCATATGACCTCTTCCTTCCTTGCTTTTATTTTTAATAAGCAGAACAACTAACGATCGAAAATTTAAAATAATCCTACTGAAAAATTTCCCATCCTAAATTTAATGCTTAATGATTTTTATTTTTTTTTTCAACTTGAATAGTAAAACTCCGCAAAATGACTGATTAAGATATTAGGGCATAGAAATTGTTGCTCTTGCACCTAAAAAGGCTGCCAAAAAAAGGGTGTCACTACTGAGTTGAAAATGCCTCTCGTAATTTCAGCGACGCCGTTTCAATTTTCAGCGAGAGGATGCGGGGACGAAGGTAGGGAAGGATGGAGGGTGGTAAGGTTTTGGATCCAAAAGCATTATACTAATTTCTAGATCAACCAACTATAGATCAGTATTATGACTTTATTCTCACACATATAGCGTACTCTTTTAGTGGAAATTCATCCGCTACCTTATAAATTGCAAGAGAAACACATATTTTTAACCTCTAAAATTACCTTTTCCGTTACTTTTTAGACTTTTTGCGACATCTGTAACTTAACATAAAGAGTACACCTTACGCAATTTATAATAATGAGCAAAAAATTTTGACGAAAAAATTAACGAGAATGTAATCGTCTTCTTAGATTTCTGCAATTTTTGCATATTACGGCGTATGCTGCGTATTCTAAAGCGCCCGTATGTCGACTTTACTATTCTGATATTTCCGTTAATAAATAGGAAGGTGAGAAGTTTCAAGTATATAGTATACGCTACAAGCTGCTTTCTTAATCGATACTTCGTTCAAATTGATTGCCTTATATGAATGAGAGGTTAATTAGCAAGAGAAGTAAAAAAAAGCAAAAAAAACTTGCTTCGAGCACAATTTGAAGAGAAAGCAATTTAAAAAACAGATGAGCAAGAAGATATGTTTGCAAAGAAAAATTCATTCATTGGAGAAAAATCCTAAACTAATTAATCTTCTTTCAATAAGTGTTCACATTCGTTTCCAGTTTGAAATGGAACAACACTCGTGAACGTTTGAGCAGCTCATAAAATAGCATAGTTATGCATCAAAATAGTGACGTTCCATTGAAAAGGAAACGAAAAAAATGCCGAAAATATTCGAAAAAAATTTATGAGAAACTGAAATTTTTTCAAGTTTTTCACTGAAAAAAGCGGAAAAACACTGGAATTTTTCTCTTATTTTTTCAGATTAACGATCACTTTCAACGATTAAAAATGAGAAATAATAATATAAACTTCGATTTTGATGGATTTTCAAAATTTTTTTCTTTAAAGCAATCATTTGGGAAATGGAAAAATTGGAATTTTCTAAAGATTGCTCGGAGAAAAAAGACAATTTTCAGTTGTTTCTTCGCCCTTGATTCTTACCTCTCTTACCCCTTTTAGCGCCCCTTTACCTCCTATTATCGAATTTATTTGTGCGAAAATCTACTTGAATCAAAATTGTCTGCACATTAATAGTATCTCATTTTCAACACCTTTGCTTGCACATTTTTATATCCTCTATCGACAATATTTATTACTCTCTCACTTATACCAATCTCTGAAAGACAAATATAAGTGTAGAATGGAAAAGCAGTAAGAGGAGAATATCCAGTGTCAAATTGTTCATAAAATGAAATCGATTAAAAGCAAAAGGAAATGAATATCCCATTTTTGCACTTCCATCGGCTCGAGCAAACGGATGATCTGGATCCAAAAACAACAAAGAAACTGCAGTGAGGTGCTTTCATCCAGAACAGTTACCTTGTAAAGTGAAAATGTGAAATTCTTTGCTTTACATGAACTATCTGTCCTAGCACTTATGCATCAAAAGCTTACCTAAATGTTTATTAATTTATTGATCGAGAGAATTTTATAGATCCATCTTACGACGGAGACATCCAACAATAATTGAAATATATTTTAAAATTTCGCCTGGTTTAGCATAATTTGTCGCGTACTTGGACCTGATACAAACAGTACTTACTACTTAGTACAATATGACATATTAAACTACTACTTGATACAAAACTAGACCTTAAATGCAAACTACATGATGAACAAATGCGAATCGAATAGCAACTACATCTCAATTCCTTAAAACTTAAATTTGTCTGCATCTTGAACGGTTTTTTTGCCGAGGATTTGCTCCATAATTTCTTCATGAGCAGGATTTCACTCGAGTACTGTTCCAAGCAGAGTAAACATAGGTTTTCCCGTTCGTCTTTAGCGGTTCCAACTTCAACACAAATAAATCCTATATTTATTTTGTAGGTAAATTTGTTAGAAATAACGGAGCTTATCAGTTTTCTCATCTAATATACATATCAGCCGAACACTCTGCAAAATCACTTTTCTATTTTAATATTTAGACCATCTTTTCCAAGAGAAAATAAAATACTGATAATAAGAAAAAATAAACAAGTTATGAATTCTGCAAGTACCATGCTAAACTACATCGAAAGAATGTGTATATGCTTTAAATATTACTTAAAGATATTTCACTGCAGAACCTTGCACCTCAAATAGAAAGATATTCCACATGCAAATCACTAACAATATCTCTATAAATTACTTGAGAAGAAAACAGACTTCCAAAAACAATACACTAAAGACCACGGACCTCCAAGTTTAAATTAAGGGTATATTTTTCCACTTAGTAGCAGAACATAATCAACGAGAGATAATCGACATATTATCTGCTACATGGAGTCCATCTAGGCATTACACGGTAACCACACATATTACCTTAAAGGAAATTTCTTGAAACAATTATTCACACCTGTTGGTAACAATTCACATGAAACACCAGTGAAACTGCTCGATTCGACACTTGTAGGCTTCTCGAATGATCGCCAATTTGCAGAACGATTACGGTAAGGAGTTGAGCGAGTACCGTAATCGAAAGACCTTGGAAACGTGCAAATACTGTAACGCCGATAGCCATTCGTTGGATGTCGTTGTAGAGGGGACATGTGATAGGGCCTTGAATCAGACAGCAAAGATGTTCGCGTATTTGATGATAACTGACGTGCAAAGCCGGCTTTTCTAGCACTAAGAGTTGCCGATTGTCTGTCCACTTGAGTGACCAATACTGGCCAACCACTATCAGTATTGTATCTCTCCGAATAAGGCATTCACAAACAAAGCGCTCAAGCGCAGTCTTGCTTACTCCGCTGTATTTTAGAGAACTTCGTAAATTGAGCGATTTAAAAAAAATTAGCACCCCAAAACAGTATTTAACTCTAGGAGTGCTTAATATCACTCCCGCAAAACATCCCATACCATATTTGAATTAAAAATACGCATTGAATATATAATGTTCCCCCATCGGGCGACAATAAAGTGGTGACCGTAAAATCACGGCAACAGTAACCCATAATCAATGAGTAATACGGGTAGAGCGTTAAACAGGAGTTAGTGAGTCGAAGCATTTGATATTTCTGTGAGCCACAAATATTCGCAGCACCACTGTAAGATCATATCCATTAGGATCAAGTGGAGTGAATGTCTCAAACCACCGACGAATGATGCAATTCAAGCCAGCATTCGACAAGCTTTTGTCATTGCACTAACCAATGGGAGGTGCTTGCTAGTGAATGTTACGGCGAATGTGTATGTGTGTGTGTGCCAACGAGTGTGCCAACGTTAAGCGAGCAGGCGCGGACGTGCAATGCAAAACAGCTCCCACGGATGTCGTCACGTTCGGTGAACGTCGACACATATGATGACGATAATTCCCTTGGTTACCGCTACGATGTTTGATTTCGACAAACTTCATTTATCAACTGATTTTATACACTCTATAAATTCTGTTGTCTCACATGCTCTATTAATAAATTGAACGCTCTAACAGCAGCTTATGATCTAAAAGAATTGAGGTTAACATTCCAGGTAACAATCTGTTTTTCATAATGCAACGACTGCAATTTGAATCCACTACAAACTGAGTGATATAGAATGCAACAAATATTTCAGCGCACATCGTTAGTATAGAAGACTTTCCCGAATAGGTTCCCATCTCAGCACTATCCCTAATCAGCAGTTTTACGAGATCATGATTTTCAGTTTCAAACGGTTCGATCCAATAACCGTACCCAACAAAACAGTATAAAACATGGGATTATTTCATATGCGATAGTTATCAGCAAACTGATTATGCAATCATAGGGAGATTTTTCATTCTTAAACAATTTGTGCGATACCTGCTGATATAATGAGGGCGTATATTGCTCTGTTCTTTGTTTAAAAAAATGGATAACCCATTTTTTAAATTTCCAGTTCGAGTTGAGGTCTCTTATTTGAGGATCAGGGTCAAGAATTTTATGACTGCTCTCCGTTTAAAGTGATTCAAAACTACACGACATCAAATAAACAGCTCTTTAAACATGCCATTTATATGAAATCAAATGAATGGAAGAAACTATTGTAGCTTGGAAGTGATGGTTTTTTCGAAAAGCTATCTCAAAGTGAAAATTGCACATATGAAAGAGTTTAATGAAGCATCTTGGCGAGAAAAAAAACGTTGGCCCTTAATAATGGATGCATTAAGTAATACATTAGTGGACTGTTTTGTTGTTCCGCTCTCGCATAGATGCTTTCCTGATAGAATTTTCTTTCTTTTTTCTTGAATATTTGAGAACAGAACTATTTTCAGGTGGAAATTCCGGCGAAGAAAATTCCAAAAATGGAAAATAGTATATTTCTACGATCTCTAAACTAAATGAAATATTATTTAAGCATGAGAAAAATTGAAGAAAATATGCAGTAATAAAAAGCTAGGTATGTAAAATGATTTGCTAGAAAGTTCTAAGAACATTCACCAGAGGTTTACTGAGGAGTTTCCTTTTTTGTAAGAGAGAAGCGACCTTTAACAGCGTTGCCTGTTTTCGAACAACCAACTCCAGCCAATGACCGGAATGATGTTGTATCCCGGTCATCCAAAATCCGAACCAAATGCTTCGGTGAGAATTTCCACCACCGCGGAAAAATAATTGCCATTTTTGTCTAGACTAAATGGTGCTGTGTTTCTAATTTTCAAGGCTCAACTTTTAAGGTCTGTCCCGGACAGACGAGTATGAAGGTGTGAAGAGGATAGCATTAACGATAATCTGAAGATATGACGACATATAAGAGATATTGTTTCGATATAGATTCTATGCGCTCGAGTTTAATCGAAGGAATAGTTTGGTATAAAAGATCACTAAGAATTATCACTGAAATAGAGCTTATCAACACGAATGAACTTATCGGAGTGAATGTGTGAAGTTTGATTACAACTTTTACTAGCACTCAAGAAAGGTGAAAACACTTCTTTGCGTTCAAATGCATATGCAAAAGTAGTTGGGGGAATAAGATTCGAGAAAAAATCCGATTGGTAAGAAAGGGGTTCTCTATGTAAGAAATTCGGAAAGCTTTAAGATGTTCCAAAGTTTAGAATACCGATATTCCGAACTCCAGTTTATATAGTGTTACTGCTGATTCCTGCATTTCTGGGCATGGGAGACGCAACGAAAGTTGGGAGAGCGGATGGTGCGTTAAGAGAAGAAAGCGGTATCCTCTTCAACTCTTTATGACAGACATCCATTCACTTACAGCCCGTCGAGAAGAAGAATCTAAAATAGTTATGTCTCTTAGAAAATGAAGTTTTCAGATGCAGACAAAAGAATTCAGGATGTGTGCAACGTTTTGAAGCAGAGGACATTTGCATAAAGCTAATTTTGACTAAATTAGCGCAACAGGAGTGAACATTCCAAGGAAACTGAGAATATTGTAAAGACTACCAGTGTTTGAATTATCTTCATTTTGGGCACTTATACATATTACAGTTCACATAAATCTATACCATCCATATAAATCTATATCTACATATAAATCCATGCAAATAGGGAAAAATTTCTCGGCCTCCATTCATTTAAGTCTGTTCAAATGCATCTAGCCTGAGGTCTATTCCTCCGACTATGAAATACCCACAATAACTAAATCGAACTGAAAAGCAAACGACAAATCATCTTCTGCGACTAGATGTGCCTAATAAGAACACGTACTGAGAGGTAATTAATTAGTGGAAGAATGTGACAATCGAGGGCTTTCTCAGGCCTACAATGATCTTCCTTCATCACAACCTGAAAGAGTTGTTTAAATATTACTAAATTAAGGATGGTACAGAAAATCCATTCGAACGAGTATTAAATAATTTACTTCAGTAATGTTAAATTGAAAAAAAAAGAAAAAATAATTTACTCTTTTTTTTCCTATTTTAATCTAAAATATAGGAAACCAATAGATTTTAGATTGTTTGGATGAATTACTACTTAGTTACTTAGTTAATATTCTAGTATGTTACTGATCTCAGGTCTGATGAAATGAAATACTTAATAACATGTAAGATAAATGCGATACAAAAATGTCACAGATTAAAGCTTCATTAGCGCAACACATAAATACTGAGAAGAGCACACAATTAAGTGACGAAAGATTTCGACTTAGGTGTTTTTTACCTTTCTGATAAAAAATACTGCAGCTGGAAAGATATTCCCATCTATTCGATGGAAACGCAAACGAAAGAAATTGAAAAATGCATTTATGGAGTTGGCGTGACGTTTATTTCGGAGTAGAAGTGTATTGACGGAAGGTACATAATTACAACCTAACTATTATAAAAAAACAGCGGAATACACGCTTGAATAATGAACGGGTAACGGAATACATGCCGGAACAGTTAAAAAAATAACCGAACGGGTACCTGTAGCTTATCGGCATAATGCAATAATGTGACGGGAAGATGTGGGAATGCACGTCTGGCAACATGCCTATATGTGCTCGGTGGTTTTCAGCCGTAAACTGTGAAGATGAATGTTTATATTTAATGGATGCTATACATGCTGTACGACAGTCCTCTGCCGTCAACTTAAATATGACTTATGACCGTGGTTTTGACGTCTTATGGCTGGAAGGAAACTGTTATCGGCACTGCGCGGTCAGAAAACGGAGTATTTTTGCACAACTGATCAACTCCGCACGGAAATGGACTGTCAATTTATCTATTCCTGGCACCCTTTCCAACTTTCGCGATGGACCAATCAAACCGCTGGTGAGTATTTTGTCAGGACACCCCAGTCCAAAAGAACTGCAAAAAAAGACGACTCGCGATTGAAAGAAATAATACTGGCGTCTGCGCTTACAAAGAGAGAGAAGATGGAAAGTCTTTACCTCTCGACGTTAGCCAGTCACGACAAGAATATGGGCAGTATTTGCACTACACGGCATCACTCTTCACCTACCCGTAAAATTTATCAAAAATATCTGCTTGCCGATTTTTCAGGAACTGCAGGAGGGTATCAGGATATATAAGAGCTATATTTCGCTACTGGAGAGTATGAAAATAGTGCGAAACTTTTATGCACCCACTAACGTACGCGTTCAGTTCTACAGATCAAGACTTCTTATACTTTATGAACTTGAGAACCTGGGCAAAAGAAAGTCAAGCGGCATATTCCTCCTCATCTCTGACCTTTAACCCTCCCCTTTCCCCATTCAATCATCTCCTTTACAAGCAGGCGCGTAAAAAGGCACATGGAGAATAAGATCAAAAAATATTGTAGCATACGAGTTTCTGTTTCTCTTCTTTTAAAATTACCATCGTCATAAGTTAATGCGATTCAAATGACACTTATTGTACTAGATTTTTGTCCGCAAAATTTTACGTTGAATTTCAAATGTACAAAAATTTTTTTTTAAAATTTTTTTGTACAAATTTTTTTAAAATATTATTAATAAGCGAGATATCAATGAACGTACAGCACTAACAAGACTTCGTTAGTGATGTGTTTCTTATGGTCGTCAGTGAAGGAGGACGAGGATTTATTTGAGGCATAGGTTATTTCTTCTCGTTAAATTGTGCAAAGTTACAATTGTTATGATATCGCGGACATATAAATAAGCATTTAAACTTGATGTTATGACAGAAAAGAGATTTATCGTAGGAAAGGAATGCACGGACCCAAAATTTAATTGATTCATCCTCGATCTTACGATACATTAATCAGTATGAAGAAGCAACTTAACATGCGAAACAAGTGAATGTTATGGCAGGTGACATTTGGGAACATAAGTACCTCCCCCATCGCTCCAACCCTCGCGAATTACTATGACACGCTTGGAAATCGACATAAACAATGACCGATAGTGCGAATCATGGATTTTAATGGTGCTATCTGACAGCATGAGACAACTGACAGAAAGGAAGCCAACGAGATGATTAGCACGAGCGATGCCATACCAGTGAGTAAGTTTATCAGCTGCAAATGAATTGCATTTTTGCTTGCGTAGAATAAACTTTGTAATCTCAGCAAATAGTTTTTAGCAATCAAAATTGTAAAATGTATGCTATCCAGCACAACATTCCTACCAGCGAAAAATCTTTATCTTTAATTCTTTGACGCAATATTTGCAAGCATAATATTTGCAACGCAATATTTCTCATATTGCGAATACTTTTGCACTGACTTGCGGTACACTTTGATTTCCTCCTATAGGCGGGAAAAAATCAGATTAAAGAAGTCGATCGTAGAAAAAAGCCAAATTGAGAGACACCGTTTTATTTGGCTATGTTGTCCAAATGAACTCCTTCTGCTAATAATATATACCATTTAGCGAGCATCCATTGTGGTAATCTTTTTACCAATCAAACAATTACCGATAAAATGTTGGTGATTAGAAGAAAAAACCGTAAAACCATTAACGTCGATTAATTACTAAATGAAAAACATGGCGTTCTTTGTTGTAGGAGTTTGTTTCTCTAGGAAAAATAAAAGCTTTTCGGCATTATTTATTTATTTATTTTTTTTGCAAAACTCTTGGATGTTTTGTGTCACTGAGGGGGATTTATAGTAACCAGTATATCGTTTTTGAATCAAAAAAGGCCTATGCTTCGCCGAAAACTGAATTTTTGGTGAAAGGTAACGCAAAGTGGAAATGCTTTCTTCGAAATGGCCTATATGGCGAAACCTTTCTACTGAAACACAAAAATTGCCCAACGTAGCAGGACACAATATCGATCACTATATCAGTGAAGCATATAAGTGGTATCCGGATATATACTGAAACGACCAGCGAAGCAACAGACACAAATTCCAAAAATTCTATATCCTCATATATACCCCTTACTTTCCGTCACTGAATAAAGACATCTGACAGCAAGCCTTTCTTGCAGAGGACAAAAAGGGCACAGCGGCTTCCACTTAAGCAGAACTGTGTTTCATCAACGCACTGGCAGAATGAATTTTAAACTTTTCGTGCGAAAATAACGTTCAAAAAAAACTATAAAGGAAATCTAGACTACTTTAAGATGGCAGTGAATATAAAGTAACAGACATCCTAATGTTTCATTAGGTAGTTTTTGCGAATGGAACTGATGCATTCATTTGGTTCCTGCAAGCGAAGAACATGAACTATATATATATATATATATATATATATATATATATATATATATATATATATATATACATTTATATATAGATGTATATGCAAAGTTATCACTATGATCTTCGGAATTTATGAGCTACTTGCAATTCCACAACAGCATATTCATTAAGAATTCGACATTATCGGTGGTACGACGCTACAAACACATTGCATATCAGTTTATTACTTCTGTTATGAGTCAATTTAAAAAAAAAATCGTGGCAATAAGTTATAAAAAAGAGATTTCCTCAGTGCAATGCATATCTGAACGCCCCAATTCAGGCTTTAACGCAATCGGGTTTTTTTTTTTTGAGAAGGAATGTTTAAGCTGGTGGAAATTGATTTCTGAGTAGAACATCACATCCTAAATTGAGGAGTAATCGTTATTCGACATCTCGTCTTTTGTATGGCGATATTGGCGAAACTTATCTTAACGCATTGGCAGTGCGCATCGGTGCCACCCGACTGGCAAAGCATTAAAAAACCGCAGCTGAAACAAAACATATGACGGTGACGTTTTTGTGAAGCAACATATGTCCCCATCATCATCGTAAAAATAGAGGCAGGAAAAATCAAATAAGCGCAACGTTTAAATATCTTAAATTTGAACCTGTTGAATGGACGGATTAACGCCTCTTGCAGTGCACAAAACAATTTTATTTTCGATCGCTGCTGCAAGAAAAGCCTAAAAAACGACAAAACGAGAAAAAAGCGGTGGAAAAGCATATTAAAGCAATAGGCAAAATATGAGTTTTTATCCAAAAAACAAAGGAAATCTTTTTTAACCCAACGTACTATTTTCAAAAAACTACTATAATAACAATGAAATCTTTAAAAAAGCCACAAAATAATATTTCAATTGAGTTAAATGCAAAATTGTAACCAGTCTGACGATGAAATAATTTCTAATGTCTCATATTTCAACCAATTTGCTTTGAAATGTGCAAATTTTTCTATCGACTTTCTAATAACGGCGCTGATTGAAGATGAAGAAATAAATCCATTAAGAGTGGAAAATAAAACGGCCTCCTTGCGGGCAGCATTTGTTCGCTATATATCAAAGATCAATGTAAACTACAAAAAAAGAGAACAAATCTCCAACCTCCTCCTCCGCCCTGAACGCTCCAACTATGAAATATCTCTGAATGATGAGCACAGACAGCACAGACAATGCACAAAAAGGAAAATGAAATAAAGTCAGTTCGTTTCGTTCGAAAAATGCGATCGATTCACTGATCTTAAGGGCTCATTCGCAAAAATATATCGTATGCTATACTATGCGGTGGAAAATTACAGATTAAACCAAGAAAATTGCCTAGGATGTTGGATTGCCTACGTTTGGATAAATGATACCAAAAAAATTTTTATTTTCTCCATATGAAGGAAATTATGAGAAGCAGATTTTATTTTCACGCTACATTTTAATGAATTCCCCAAATTAATTTCCGAAAGTTCTTAAGGTTTTCAACTGTTTCGTTGTTGTGTGTATTGCAGGGCAACTATAACACTCATCGAACATTCGACGAGTTGAATGAAAAGCTTTGATTCTATAAACACAATAAATCATTAAATTCTACGAAATGAATTCACTGAGCTTTGAGTAGGCCATATATGACCGACTAGGTGGATCCTCGGCTAAGCTTCGAACAGTTTCTGTAAAGCGCTGCACAATTCTTGCTATGTGTTTATACAGATTGGTGCAAGGCGCGATCACAGTGACATCGTTTCTAATCATGCATTTAGTGCATGGCATGTTCATGTTCGTATGACAGTTTCATTTCCGAGGAACAAAAAGCTTCGAGCAATGGAAGTTGATAGAAAACATGAAGGTTACAGCCATATTCTCAAATTCATTTTTATTTCGGTTTATTACTAGCTTTTCAGATCACTTTCTGCAAAAGACTCCAAAAAATAACCGTTGGTGGATTTACATTTCGAAATTTAACGCACATAAATTGGCATATTCGGAAATTTGGTGGAATGAAATTTATGTAACAACTATCGTTCACTATCCGAGCAAACTAACGTTGAAAAATTATTCTACCCGTAACTGCCAAGTCGCTATTATATGCAAAAAATGGATCTGTGATAGCAACAGCAGTGATATACAATTGGCTGTGCGAAGAATGAATGTGCGGTATAAACTTACAGCAAACATTATCATTCAACAGCAATAGCAGCGCCAATATTCGATGTTAAAAGGGCCACCTGTTAGATGATAAAAAAAAGGGAAATGTGGAAGAAGAAAGGAGACAAGAAATATGAAAACCTCAGAAGAATAGCAGAAGGGGTCCGACGAAGGGAACGAAATTGAAAATGACGAAATTCAATTCAGCCACATGTCGGCAACCTCTCTACGTGAAAGCAATTATCGCGAATTCTTGAAAAACGACCCCATTTAATCGTAGGAAAGTTACTTAGTTACCTCTTTGGCAATGGGAGGTAGGCGCAACCGATAACAAGCACCGCATATGTGGTGACTGGATGGTCTGAATGTCTCTTGAAGATTCACAAAATGGATAAAAAAATTGGTGCATAGATTATGAATTCAAGTACTCGATAACGCGATCGATACCCGAACGTGGAAGTCAAAAAATATGCAGAAGATGAGGTGGCTTAGTATCGATTACACGGCGAAGAGGCCTTTTTCGGTACACGCATTGATTTGTTATCATGTTATCATGCTGACAGACGTGTTATCATAGTGATAAAAAACTTATTTCGTTACGCATCACCTCAAATGATACGTATAAAGTTCCCGATACGATAACAAGATATAATCATTGGTCGCATAAATTAATTCATTGAATACGAACGAGAAATAGATAAAAAATTTGATCATTAGAACGAAAAAAAAATCGCATATAATCTGACAGCTGACAGCAAAACACTTATACTGCTTTCTTAGCTGATAAATAGAAAATACACACGGTTGATGATTCAACTCGGCGCTGGCGACTGCCGACAGGATTGCCACTTTCAACGAATCTCACCCCACCCCCTCCCCCCCCCCCACCCACCCACCCACGCATAATTTGAAAGGAAATTATTGAAAACCTGAAGGAAATACCAACCTTTACTGTCGCTAAAATCTTGCAGAAGAGCGCCTGGCCCTGATTCACGACGAGGTACACTTTTTCCAGTGAGAAGTGTCCTAAATTGATTCGAGTAGCCGCTAAGACGCAGAATATCCGAACTGACCTGAAATAGGATAAAATAAATTCGAGGAAGGAATTCTCATTGGATAAATGGATATTTGAAGAGAGTAGAGAGTTATTATGGTAATATAATATTGTCGCACTTAAATTCATCAAAACTATCCCAGTATCGGCAAATAAGAGGATTTTTGGCAAAAAAGTAATCGATTATTTATTGCTTAGCAGACAATATTCCTGAAAATTACATATCACAATAGGCTTATATTAATGTTGATTAGTCACTAATGCAGAATACTCAGTAAATATATAATTAAAGCGATTTTTTGCAGTTGAAAGAATATAAAATAACGAAAAAAAAGGTTAAAAGGTGAATTATTACGAATGCGAGGAAAATATGAGAAAGGCGATAAGGTGGACCACAGCGTATAGGAACTATTAAAAGCTGCACACACAGCGTTGATTACGTAGAAAGCAATATTTCACGTTTAGGAGGGGTTAACATAGTCGAACTTAAATTATTTTCTTTTTAAAGTACCATGTTTCGTTACTATTTTTTTGTCATCGAGTATCGTAGTACCATGCAAGCTTCGTCCTCCCCGTTCCTCCTCTCATATTTTCCAAAAATCTGCTGCTAGAGTACCAACATATTTCGATATATGGCTTACGTTGAATGCAGGTAATAAAGGCAAGCATGTACATACTGCAAGTATGAGCCTTCCTGATATATCACTATAGGTTATTTAGTTCAAATAGCAAAAGCATTACCTTTCGTTATTAATTTCTTACCTTCTTAACAAACTAAGATCAAAAAAGTTGCGAAAAGTCACCGTAATCGCTTTTTATCAAGTGATGCAAATTGAATGGAAGTGACAGAATAGTGCAACATGTTAAGTGCTATAAAGCTTTCTGTTTTAGTAATATTTGCCTCTACCGATTAACTCATAAAATACGAATATTCAGGAAATAGCACGTACAAAAAAGAGATCTTTAGCAGACAACTGGCAAAAACGAGGTAGATAGTCCCTTTGGAATTCATTTCTGATCGCTTATGATTGCATATAATCGATCATTTATGCAAACTGAACACATGCTAATCAATGAATTAGGCGAAGAGAACAGAAGACTTATCAGCGAAGATTATCAGAGATCACTTACTTGTGCCATCGATCAAGTTGGCAGAATTAAGATCTGAGCAGTGGCAAATATTCCTCCTACAAACTCCACCTCAACTTTGCCGACGTATTTCGTTGATGAGATTACAAAAAAACCGAACTGGAATATCTCAAAAAGCTCTGATACAATATTTGCTTTGATGCACAAATGCAATATAGTAAGAATATCACCCGCTACTTTATATTTCTTTTTGAAAATCGCAGTTAGTGATATTTTATAGCCTGCATGTAAAAGAAATGTAAAAGAAATTTTGTTGCGATATTTTGTGAAACACAAAACGACTATAACCGGTGAACACTGTTTTGAAGGGCAAACCCATCATCACTTATCGCGGAAATGAAAAAAGAAAAGTCGGCTCCTAATCTTACCTGTAGGAAAAAGGCAAAGTGCAATGAAATTGGAAAGCAGCTAAAATGAGAAAAAAAAACAGCATTCTTTGTTGCTTTTTTCTATACTACCTCTAATTAACTTTAAACTGAGGTTTTTGCTGTCTCTTTTTGCAACTCTGTTCTTTCAACACATAGTGACCTGCCTTCTCTTCTTCAAATCTCCATCGATGCATTGATGGATCATGATGTGGATGAACTCGTGACTGGATGCTTCCAGAATTAGTGCTCTATCACTAAACGACACGATACTTGCCATTTTCTACCAGTTGTATGATGAAGGTCACATGTGGCAAAAGAGACTTATTCATTCAGCACTAACTTTATTATGCCTAGGCATCATCCGAATGAATTAAATTAACTCCAATAATCGTAATAAAATTTGCGAATGAAACCGAACACCTTTACTCACAAGAATATAAAAAAAAGAGATAAAATATCCATAGAGAAAAAAAGAGATTCAAGATTTCCGAAAGTTTCGGATCTCAGGGAAATCGATTTCTTTAGAAGCTATTTGTTCAACTGACGACTTCAATAGGCAATACTTCTATAGACGGTTTCCTTTCTTCATATTGAGATAAACGATTTTGCCGAATGCTATAAAAAGAACTATCTTTTTTCAATACAAGTGATGATATACCTGCTGAAGAGATCAACAATAAGAAATATTAACTTGACAGGTAGATGTTGTAATCATAACAAAGGATAAATATCTCTCAGAAGAGATTAATACGAAATGAGCATGAATAACTTTGGAAGTATTTGCTCCCTGAGAAAAGATAAGAAATTATATTTTAGGCAAGTTTCATAAAGATGAACCTCTACCCCAAAGTCATGATGTTTTTTAATCGAAATATACCTAAAGTTGCTAAATTTGCATCTATCTGGCTAGGATATCGCTCGGATCAAATTCCAAATCATTTCAAAGGTGGTCTCTTTATCTCCCCAACTCCCATCTTCCTCACACCTAATGACTGCATTGTAAATCGTATATGAATTGGCAATTTTTTTTTAAAATGCTTAATTAAAGCTTCGACACATATCCCATTATATAGAATAGTTTACTAAGAAATTATTAGCTGGGAGGAATTTTGTGGTGCAATATTTCAAATCTTTCATTATCGATACTTAACAATTGCAAAATATGTACTTTTGCAATGATCCTCCTTACCCTTGTTGGGAAAAATTGCACACCGAATTTTATTCTCACATTGGGAAAAATTTTCAGTTCTTTCCCATACACTGGAGAATTTTTTACGTTAGAAATTCGCTAACAAATACAATGCAAAAGTTTAGCGCTTTTATTTCTCAGAAATATTACTCATATTTCTCACAGAGATAATTCATTTACTTTTTTCTCCAATCAGATAACAACCTCAATGAACTTTAAATGCGACAAACTTAATGACAAACTTATTGCACTTTTGTTTTTCAAAATTACAGATGTCATTGTAATTATTCGAACAATCGCTCGTATCAGAAATTGTGCATTGCTGGGGAACGTGGTAAAAATCGGAAAAGATTTCATGGATAGCAGAAAATGTGGGGAAAATCGACACTGCGAAAAGCGCAAATCATGAAATGGAGTTTTTACAAATCGGAAACTGAATACCTAACGATATCCCGCTTTTTTTTCTTAGGTCTTTTTTATTCCCGACGGTAGATTCCCTATCCCGGATTCTCCGTTATTGCAATTTTTCCAGTATTGATGCTACGCTTGAACTGCTTCCCTCTTGACCTCGAGATATCCCTCTGTGCAATGCATCATGGAAACGTGCATTTCACAGGAATGCTTGAAACTAATGCCATCATTCAAAAATCTTCATCCCCCATTATATACATCTTAAAAAGAAAGTCGGCGTTCTCAATCAAAGAAAGCAAATCAAGTGTTTCGATCCCTAACCTATCGTGTGGAACCGAGAAGAGAATTTCCACGAAATCGACCCCTCATAGCTTCAGTAACCGTGCTGGACAGTGCAATTTTCAAGAATAAATTTGTACAGCAGAAATCAATTAGCGAATCTCATAATCTAATTTAACTCGCATTTCACGACCTCCTTGAAAGTCAACGCTTGCAATGAAAAAAACCGAAGAATGTGATTTACTTTTAAAGACTGAGCAACTGCAGTTGATACCACTTTGCCCATATTTGTGAAGTCTGAATTTCATTCGAAAGATTCAGCTCACTTCAAAACGGTTATAACTGAAAACTTTCGTCGATATCATCGTTTATACTAACTTGTCCGATATGACTGTCAAAAAGCTGTGACATCTGCATCAAGCATACAATGTCACTAATCGAAAACGAAGTTGTGTCACTGATAATATCAATCAATTTTTCTTTTAAAGGAGAGATTTTTCGTGTGCTCACAAAAAAGAGCAAAAAGAAACTAGTACACGTTGTATAAAAAGGAGAGAAAATGAAATTATGGTACAAAAAACGGCTTCCACAATACTGCACTTGTAGACAACAGTATCAGATGACAATAAAATGCATAATTACTAAACAAATTGAACAAATATCAAATGAAAGGGAGGAAAAATCAAAACAACCATGAAAAAGATATAAAAGAAGTAAAAATATTAATTTTACAAATATGTTACAGATTAGCCTGTGTATTGATGTCATGAAAGAAATATTGCTATTCAAAAAAAAAGCTGAAGAGCTTAAAATGAAAAATATATGGAACACAGAAGACAATATATAATTACCATCTTCAACGCAATGCTCCATAATGGGAGGATATCACTGGTTCGGTGGAACATTCAAATGAGGGTTGAGGGTCGTAGTAAATCGGCTCTTGCAGAGATGGCTCTAAATTTTAAATAGTAGTACTTTCACATCGCTAAACGATGAGATATTTTAAGCAAAATTAGAGATATTACCAAGAAAATCTTCAGCTAAATTATTTTACATTTCATACGGCAATATGATTAGGTTGTCGATAGTCGATAGTAGTCGATTAAGCAGTAATTAAAGGAGGTGTAATATGTTTACTTCTTCATATGTTTACTGCCGAATAAATTTCGCTGGCAATCAGAAGAAAGAGAAAATACGCGTTCGCATTTATGAAATTTGATTTATTCGCAAACTCGTATAATTTCTTTTAATTCAATATCGACGAAATGAAAGCATCGACTGAACGCATTAAACGCATTTAATCGACAATTATCCTCTAAATTATTGTTTACCCATTTTATCAACGTAAACAACGAGTCATTAAAGGTAGAGAAACAAAGTTTTACAGCAAAAGGTGATCGTGGCCAATGGGGATTCACAGAAAAAAGAATAAGTAATTCGATACGTAAAATTTTTAAATGATCGGATAAGATAGCGTAGAAATGGTTTTACAGTTCTCGAGGGATTAAAAGGGTACGACACATATGCATCTCATCGACTCATTACTTGAATATGGAAATTTAACGCAAAAACATAGTCAAGGAGACGCAATTATCGTACGAGGTCAATATAATCGAGCCGTAAAACAAGTTGTCTTTGGATAAACGCTGCTAAATATTCCTCGAAGAAAGAATAATTTAAGAGACGAATATATCTACCTCCCACCATTCTCCCCCTCCTACACCAAAAAAACTCGAACCTAAAGAGTTGATAAAATTCCAGGATATTTTACAGTTTCCAAAGGACTGTGAAATTTTACATACTCTTGCTATATGAAGAAATTCGGATTTAAAAGTGAACCCATCATGAGGCGTCCTTCCGCATTGAAAATGTTGGATTTTATGTGTGAAAATATGAGATTCCCGTCTAAGGAAAAGTAGGATGCAGAGGAACGAGTGAAGTCAGTTTTTCCTAGTTCATAGTATTAACGCATGATGTCATGAAAAGCATATCATTGTTCAGTCAACAGTTTGTGCAATAAAAGGCTACATGGTATCGTCACGGTTGTGCAAGGAAATCTGATGTACGATGCATTCGCATTGTTGCATAGATTGAACGAAAACAAGCGTTGTATGTTAGAATCACTTACGTGTAAAAAAACTTATGTCCCTATTTTAATAAATGAATAAACTAACTGACTAATTAATCAGTTAATTAAATAATTAACAAAATGCAAACGAGCAATTAATTAATAAACAAAAATAAAAAACAAACAAACGAACGAACAAGTAATTAAATCTACAAATAATAAAAAATAAATTTATTTATTTATTCAAATATTTATACACTCATAACGTAGCTATGTTTTTGCAACAAATTTCATAGAAATAAATAAAAGAAACATCATTTCTTGAAGATCTCCCCGACTCTTTCGATACATCAATTTTAAAAAATCATATATTTTGTTATTTAGGGATCAATTGCGCAATGTTTCGCGAAAGAAAAAATTATCAAAAAAATGATAGGGCGGATAGTTTACTGAAGCAACGAATCAAGTTTTTTTCCCGATGATACTTCCTACTTGAAGGAATTATTTCAGATCAATTCTACTGAGGAGGAGTTGACGTAGCAATAGGATTGCGGTTGTCAATAAGCGATGTGCACAATTCGTCAACGGACTCGTATGTAGGATCTAATGGGAATGACATGGACGTCGATCGAAAATAAATCTTTTCTTTTCTTTGACCAAATTTCGAAACTTACTTCCTTTCGTTCTACTTTATAGTTTAGTTTCGTTCTTGAGATATCTTATGGATATTCAATGTGAGATGAAGTGACTGCTGTAATAAAAGTATTCTTAATTTTGTTGCAGCGCTTTAGCAAACTAACTCGTTATTTTGTTCTTCCTTCTCCTTTAGCGCAAACGCTCTCTCTTTTTCTAACCCCTCCCCCCTTAACATTTTTGTTATTTCTCAATGAAGTGATCGCCTCGTATGTTGCAACTTCCGGTCCTCTGATACGATTCACTGCATAGACCTTTAGAAAATGTATTACTCTCCTCAATAGCATCAACGACATTTTATTTACTTTTCAGTAGTAGATTTTTTTTTCGCAATATCCTGTTCAATGAAAGTAACCTGAGAACTGATAAGGATAACTGTCAATGAACTCCACTCACTATATCAATAAATTTCTTAAGTTATCAGAAAACTGATAACATCAAACGAATAATTTTCCCTTACACAAGTAATTTAATTGTGTAAGCAACTGTCAAGCGAATAATTTAATTGAGTTCTTAATGAAATCTGTCAGAAAATATCTATCTACCTATATATGAAATAAGTATAAAACTTTAAGCTTTTCACAATTTATTTCAGTATCATGAGATCAATCGAGGGACTAATTTAGGCGATTCTCTTACGTACAGGCATCAGATTCCACTTTCATATCATTAGTGGTTCACAAGGTGAAACCACTGGATGGTTGGATGGTCAAGCATGCTAGTTTTTGAATTCGTGAGAATTTCAATTCCTTAATCCGCAAATATATGACTTTCATAACTATCAAAAAGGTATGACGTAAAATCTATGTAATTTCTTTTTCTATGGAACCTTTCAGCGCGGGATGGCTGTAACTGTCGCGTTTATTTACTATCGATACAAAACATCACCATAATATTCTGCTGCTGAAAGAAATATTACTGCATAAAATTCAATGTTAGTAGAATATGAAGTACAATGTTATCATTATCACTCTACTATATGTCTAAGGTAATATTCTGAAAAATGAATAAAAACTCGAATTTTCTTGTACGTTCGAAAAACTTATTAAAACGATCGCCTAAAATATACATAAGTAGTAAAATAATGGTACTATAGAGGCCATTTGCACAATATTCCGCGTGATGCAGCAGAACTAATTTTGAATTTGAAAGAAGTGTGAACAAATTTTTAAGTCTCTTTTTCAAAGTAAAATTCCTGTTTCGCATATGGGTTCTAGAGTGTGTTCTATTTGTTCTAACTGCTCTCCCCCACAAAAAATTTTGATTTTCATCAACTTCATCGATAAACATGACAAATTTCTAAGGAAAAATTGCTGCGCAATTTGAAAACCGCCGTATTAAATAGGCATATCTGATGTAAGGAGGTTTAAGAAAAAAAGCAGTTGTACGAATCGAAAATTTCACTTAAGTGGTACGAAGCGCAACTACATTCAAATTCAATCATCGATAAATGTGTCTTTTATTGCTCTTCAATTGGATGCGTTTTCGTTCATAAAATCGTAACTCAACAACATGCTCAGAATGCTATTCAAACTCTCATACTAAATTATCGCCTAAAGAAAATAGTAAATATATAGCTGAATAACAACTACAAAGGTACCAACTCCTAACTTTATAAAGAATTAATAACGTTAAAGAAATGAAACGATCTTCTAGCAACTCTTATAAATGAGAAAGAATAATGTTTCAATATCGATTTCGCGTATATTCGATAATTTTATTCTACAAATTCAACGATTAAACTATTAAGCTTTCATATACTATTCATTCTTTTAATGAAATTTCGCTTCACTTTAATCCCATTGTTTTATTGCCTTCTTCAACTTCAATGAGCCCAATTTTATGACATCTTCATATTAAAACAATCAATGCTATGCGAAATTTTTTTCCGTGGAAAATTTCTCCATAGAGCAGTTATTGATGGCAGAAACATGCAAGGAGTTGTAACATTTGATGAAATGAACGATATAGGATACACTTGAGAAACAGAATAATATAGAACGAGATCTTTCATATAATAGCCCCTTAGCAATAGTTTTTTCCATTATCATCATGATGACCATAATTATCATTATTACCATTACCATCATGATTATCATTATCATCAGCAGAATTTCTTATCATCGATATCAGTTAATCACAATGATCATGCAAATATCCCTCAAAATTCATACTGATTCATCAAATGGAAATGCCTTAATAATATTATATAGCAATGGCCTAATAAGATTATTCCAGCCGTTTCACTGGCATCGCAGAACAGTTTATGAAAACGCAGTAAATTTTCAAAGCAGAAAATCGAACTGAAAATTTGGCAAAAGAAAGCACATTAACGAAACGGTCTCATCTTAGTCGACGAATGAAATGAAATTATAAAACAGTCGATAATAACAGAGAAATATAATCCGTGTTCACAAAAAATCATATATTTCATCTCATATCTTCAATATAAACGTAAGCAACACAGTCGAAAAGCTTAATACAATCTGATCTAAGAGCTATAGCGAAGAACATCGACTGTGGTCAATTCAATAGGTACAACATCTATGAAATGCGATCACAAAAATTGACTAGCTCGATGATGGGGCATAACCGTGTATGCCGTTACGGTGAAGAGATGAGCAGGAATTTAATGCCAACTTGACTATACATTTTCAAAGACAAAAAAGGTGAGTGTATTTCACTATGGCACTTAAGGAAATCACTGATAACACCAACAAATTAAGTCAACAAATAGAAAATTAGTCATATTGAAATTCCCTCTCAATTTATAATCTATGCTTTCGTTCGATATTTTGCCTCTAATTTCTTTTCTGAAATGAATATGCCTGAATATATATACCATTCCTTTCTTCTTAAATACTTTTTCAAAACATTTTACCCTTCAAAGTAATTCGTTTCTAAAAACCATTCACAATTGGTACTATTTTTCTCTCACCCTTGCATTAAGTACACGTGTCACGATCACAGTCCTCTATGTTTTCCGAAAATGTTGGCACAAAGTTTGTGGAACCTTCTCTTTTCTACGACCAATCGATCGGATTTTCAGCATTTTCAGCATACGTAAAACTTTACAGATAATTCGAAGAATATTACGATGCACTTTATACGCATAATAGCTCTACGCTCCACGCCAGGAACGATTATCACCATATGCTAGCAGTGATTTCAATAATCAATGGCAACTCGGTATTTTTTAGGGCTCTTGCATCATTTTTTATGACCAGAAGAATATACATATACAAATTTTTCGGGAGATCGGGAAAATATTCGATAATACGAAGAAATTGGGTCTATCAATAAAATACTTGAAATATATTGAAATTAAAAAAAAAAAATATATATATATATATATATATATATATATATATATACAACTAAAAATTTGAAGGATCAAAGTAAAAATTAGCAAAAATTCTCGACTCAATAAAACTCTATGGAAATGAACGTCTATCCGGAAAATCTAAAAAAACGGTTGAAAATTTGCGTAGTTTGGATAACTTTTTTTTAATTCTTTCAGTAACACTGATGAGTTCATTTCGCATAAAGCAGTCTAAGAAATATTTACGATTATTTGGCTTAAATAGCTAACATATAGATAACTACACCTATAGGAGTTGATAATTAATAATTAATGTGACTCAATTATGATTTAAATGAAGAGAGATTAAAAAACCCTTAAATAAGATGGATAAGAGTGGATTAAATAAGAGTGGATAAGAAAATTCTCCTTTAGATATCAACGAATAAATGCGAAACTTCTGCACCTCTTTGCAAACAACGAAATGTATGCTAGATCTACGGAAATATTTCCAGATGTAAGCTTTCCACCTTATTGCGAAGTTTACTATCTACTGATTTCATCTGATAGAATCATCCAATCTGAATGGCTTTTCAGCTCAAAAAAAAAGAAAAATAACTGAACTTCTGTTCACAATCCTGCTTGAAAATATAATGAAACATAGGATTCACTCACGTTCTTAGCTTCCTGAGTAGAAAATTAATCATTTCAGGACTTTTTCCATCAATAAGTAAGTCATATATGACGCTCAATAAGTAAAAACTCATCAATACCGGAAAAAGTCTATTACCATATAAAAGAGAATGTAATAAACACAAGAATCAAGCAAATAATATACTTACAATGAACACTGACGATGCTCTAGTGCGTTGTGGTTGTTGCGCCGCCGATAAAGTGAGCACATTTGGAGAAATATCGTTCTTCATTCTATTATATTCGTCGATCTATTTAAGCAGAACGAAGTTAAACGAGATTTTTTTGTTCAGTGATGATGAAGAATTTTCAGCCGCATCAACTCTTATAGAATAATTACTGAAATATTACTTGTTGGAGGGAAAATTTTACTGCAATGATATTTGAAAACGTCATAGTGAAAAGAAAGATGAATTGCTCCAAATAACGACCATGTGTCATCTCGCATGTGGGGGTTCATTTCACTGCGTTACTGAATGAACAAATAAGCCACTATTCAATGAGCGGAACACTAAAATCACAGAAAACGATGACTACATCTGCTGTTTTTAAAGGTTCAAGCGCTATAAAAGGATATCTGAAGAATGCAATTCCAAAATTAACTATCGGCGAATATTATTCCGATGATCCATTATGCAATAATCAATGAATATCCGCTATCGATCTAATGAAATCCATTAGAGTTAATTTAAAATAATTCAGCAAATGAAATAGTAATCAAAAATAACAGCGATAAATATCTTCAGTACGCATTGCAGCTTCAAGCATACACATTACAGTTATGCGGGTTAAGTATTAGAACTGATCAGCATATAGGTAATATTTCAGATTGCTCCAAATCGTTGATTTCATAGATTTAGTTTGTTTCATTAATGATGTGATGGCGCCTCAGCGGGAATATTATGCAGAAGTTTCTAAGCAAAGCGCACATCGTTGTGACAAGCATTCGTTGAGAGCGTTCAGCCGAGCCTAGACCGCCTCCTCGATGTGCTTGGCTAGCGATGAACATCCGCTTCTTTACTAAGGATGGTCATAACCGTACTACATCAGATGTAATCTAATTTCTGAATACATCGAATTTCATACTCACATTTTACACTACCGGTGAATTTAAAACACGTACTTTCTGCTCTCAAACTTTCGCGAATACAAACGATGTAACCGTGGCGTGGATGGAAAATAATGAGAAACAACTGAAGTAAAGTTGCAATGAGAAAATAATATTTTAAAATAAAGTATTTTCAATGCAGAACTGCAAAATTTGGTAAACATGGAAACTACCAATGAGATACGTAATAATTTCTTACATATTTTGGGACGTGCGAAATTGCACAAGGTGATCAGCTGAATAAATGAGACCTCCAATTCTTCAGAAAACTGCTGAAGATAGACAGATTGGACAAATGCGCCAATTAATTCAACGTTCATCGGTAGTTCATTTGCATTCTCAAGACTTTCAAAAACGTATGTTTTGCAACCAGACAATTACTCAATTTTATAAATAATAACAATAAAGATGAAGTAATGATGAAGAGTCAAGACTTAAACATATTTTATTTCCGCAGCTATTTCCACTTTTTTGGTATCCAGCTGATCTGTAATTATTCCCATAAAAGTATGCACTACACCTATGTAAAGAATACCATTGGATGTAAAATCCTAGAAAATTCGTCCCTTGGACAAACATATTTGTCCACTTCTGTTATAGGTTTACTTTAAAAGTTTTGAAAACACAAGATCATAGATAATGCCTACGACTAAATTGTCCTCGACCCCTTCCCCACCCCAAATGCTTGCCTCTTGTGGCAGTGCGCTTAAGTAATCAAAAAGGATAGAGGCTGAACGGACAGCCGTAGATTACCTAGCGACGACTGACGCAACGCAAGATGCAGTGACCGTACTTTCCATTAAAGGTGATCCATCCTACCACCTTCCCATTATCCATATACAAGAAATCTTTTATACGAAAATATCAGTAGTGATGCTGAGGAAATAAATATACAAATGGTAAGCAACAAATTCTGTTCAATCTTCAGTTTTTTAAAACATTATTTTCGAAATAATCGACAAAGCAAAATGCTAATTAAATGAACTAAAGAACCATAAATATTTAGTCGAAAATATATTCAATTTAAAGTTAGATTTTATTACAGTAATCGATTGCAAAACATAGGATAATTTTCTTGGCAATACCAAAACTTAAGAAGAAAAGCTTAAGCGTGGAGACATGATAACAGCCTGATAACGGATCACTTTCAAGTAGATGGTACTAACTATTTCCTGGAAAAAAGTCAAACTACTGATTGAGAATCACTAGTTGTAATATTACTCTTGTCATAGCTTATCGCATATTCAAAAAACGCTGATTAATTTTCCTCTTCCTTCAAACACTCTCTTCGTCCTTCCGCCTTTCCCCTCCCCTTCCTCTTCATAGGGAGGAAATGATATCTTATGTTTTGTTCACAATCACCAGAATTGAAAATGTCGACCTCCAATGAAAAGTTCTTAATTTAATAACTTCTTTTCGATAAAATATTATGGCTAAAATTTAGCATGCTGAAATCATTTTGTTATATGCGTTGAAGTGAATTATGAACAGGGGAATTTTTCGGTCGATCAAATCGAAAATTAGACGTCTTTTTTTTCTGAATAGGAAGAACCGCTGCCCCCTACTATAAAGAACTTCTGCTCCCGGCTATGTAGACTCGTTAGCTAAAATTATGAACACCTGCAGTAAGCACGTGAATAAATGTGTTGTTGAATATTTTGAATAGAATGCGATACATTATGAAGTAAAAAGATGCAACGACTGACATGAAGCTGAAGATTTTGTCGCCTGTTATAAACAGCTTAGAAATTTTCTAAAGAGCTCACTTACTTCTTTCAGGTTTTACTAACCTGGCTCATAAATGTGCAGCGGAGGATGAGGTTGGGGGATGTGCAGAGATGCAGTTGGAGGAGGCCGGAAAGACAAGAGATCCTCATTTCAGCAAAGAGTCAGTGAAAATTTTTCAAAGCTATTCCCTATTATACAGGGACTCTAATAGCGTTTCTTCATTTTTTTCCGCCTTTCAGAAAATTTGAAACAGCACAATGAAAACAATTTTCTACTAAAAATAACTGGTAAGTTATTCTGTGAAGTGACGAAATGAAAACAATCGATACTGGACATCGAACATTCAGATCAATGAAGCTGAATGAAGACACATAAATCGATTGATTACGCACAGCTAGTTCGTAATCTATACGTTTTGATCGCTTAGTATCCACACTCTAGCGTAAGAAGAAAAACCGGAGTTCTCCTCCTCCCCTTCTCTTCCTCTCTCCCCCCTCCACCCTCACCACCCTCTCCCCCCCCCCCCCCCCTCTTGAATCCGAGTAGTTGGATTCAAAACTTTCTTCTCAGTGGAACGAAGGAAACGTCAAACAACATCTGCGATTACTTAAGGCAATTTAGGCCGCTATCTTCACTAAGAATGTGAGCCAAATCCGGCCACAATTGCGAAAGTGAATGGAATTAACCGATCAAAATGTACACTAGGGTTAAGCGCGGCCTCAGCTTGGAAAGGTTGAAGTCGGTCATCTTGCCATGTTTGGATTCAATCAATCATTGTGTAGTATCCGTTAAGGCGGTCTCCATTTCGACTTCGACCTTCGCTGAGACCGCAGATGACCTGACTACATCCGACTACGAGCTAATGATTTTTAAATTCACCGTTTTTCGTGCCAAAATTCTCCATCTTTCTTTCAGGTAATGTTCCGAACGTGAAGAGGGCCTTCGCGTCACGCTCACAACAAGGACATTTAACAAGGTTCTCTAACTTGCAGTTGTTTTATTCGATACATGCCTGTTTTAACTATTGCAGTGAATGGAACAGCTGAGTACTAGCTGGCATACGTTCATCATGAGTTTAAAACTCATTATTACAGCATCTTAGCCGATTCCCTCCGCAGCAATATGGTTGCGTCATTTTCTCAGCATAAATGTAAATGAGCGCATATGTCCACCTGCGCTTTAATTCGAAATTCACTGAGGCCTGAACTATGAGATCCACTAATTATGCTATAAAGCACGAGATGAACATCGAAAACAAAACTTCACGCTGAATCATCAAATGTATAAGAAATAGCAATATTTAAATGTGAAAAAACATGCATGCACATTCTTAGTTGCAGTAGCATCGAAAAGAAAAAGAAAGTATTTAGAGATGGCGGTCGAACTAACCAAAAGAATGAAGATTTCTCGCATAATTATTAACTGCTGACAATTTCTGGAATCGGCCGGTGTAATGAAGAGAATGAAAAATCCTCAGGTCAAAACACCTCTAAGAATTTTTTTCATTTATTCGTTCAAAATGGAGGAAAAACAAATTAGACGAAGTTTGCAAACCATGAGAATAAAATTGCTTTTGTTGCAAAGAAATGTTGCTAAAAATGTGCAATTTATAAATGACTTCCCATGACAATCTGCTTTGTAAGTTAAACAAACCGCTCACAAGCATTTCGAGAAATTGAAAGAGCTTATCGAAGAGATCTTTGCAATATGCAACGAATTGCAACAATTATGCAATAAACTTTCGTAATTTCATCAACGCTCTATTAAGTCCATGGCAATTTTATCCAAAACTCTAAGTGCGAAAGTAATTATAATGCAATTTTATTTGTTTAAATTAAATATATTCACTCCGAATGCATAAAACTTCAGATGTGTCAACGAACAGACAATCACATTTTTAAGCTCCATTAGAATGTTTCTAAATTCTCCCATCCTATATTCTATATGGTATTACAGTCCCAAAATTTGAGGTAAAATAGCACGAGAAATAACCTGAGGTTGTACTTGCTTCAGGAAAATTTTGGTTAGCCATAATTCGGCTAAGCTATGAATAAACTTTCAGCGCAACTATTTTCTCCATCATGGATGATGCATACTACAACAAACGTATCGACATAGATAGGTACAGAAAACAAAAGAAATAGGACATATTATTGCGTCCATAGAATTTTGCTTCCTATATCATAGGAATGAGAGTTTACTAATTGGTACTGATTCCATAAATTATCAGCACTTAATAACAGTTTGAGCACCTAGAATGAGCAGTGAATACCAGTGAGTATCTGGTATTCACTGCTCATTCTAGGTGCTCAAACTGTTTGGTGAATATCACATGACCCGTGAACATATGTGATAAATATAGATTTGCATCATAAATCTTGCATCTCCTTCTTTCCCATCCACTTCCTCTTCCTTCTAAATCCCTCATTCGACGTCCCCCCTTCCCCCCCCCCCCCCCTCCGCACCCCTTTCTTCCCCTCCCTTCTTTCGGCGATTTGTGTAAGAATTCATTGGAAAGTGATAATTAATGTAGACTGCAGAAATATAAATGATAGAAGATAGATGGTGCTATACAGCATGTAACTGCCACATCTGCCATGACCGGTCATTTGCGCCAAAGGAATGTCGCATATGCGATTGTCACTGATATAAACCTGTCATTTCTTCCCAGGTAGCCTAAAATGCAAGTACATCCGGGAGCAAACAGCATACTACATCCGCAGAAAAATCCTTTGCAACTGTGCCGTGAACGGGAGAGATGAAACCTACTCTACTTCAAATTAGTACGATTACGACCCTGTAAAATACAGCTCAACGTTTCTCTGCGCACTCATTTTTTCAGCTACTGCGTGGCGAGTCGTTGGCGATTAAAAATTTTACCACCCGCTCGTTAAAGCATCACCCAATTGACTAAAACATCCATTCACCTGACCGAATCTTATGGACTTTTTTCATGGTCCATTTACAGCTCCTTTCTCGAAGAAGTAAAAGACTTAACCAAATGAGTCAAAACGATGGTCCAGATAAAGTTTATTCTCAAGAGTTCAAACCAAAATGAGTCCAAAAATTCCATCTAATTCAAAAAATCTGGCGGAACAAATTGCTTCCCGAATATCCAATATATCAGCAAGCAAATGACTGTGATGGCACAGTAGGCAACCTCCCTCTTTCTATTACGTTGCTATGTAAGATAACAAGGGATTTTGGAGTTCTGTGCTAGTCAAAATGCTCTGAAGGTTAATTAATCAAATAACTACACACTAATGCATGACTTATGATGCCTAATCGAACGGCGAATGGTTTTTGAAGTTTTAATTTCAAGTTTTATCAGTTCCTGGAAAATAGTGCAATGCCCATATCATTATGTTTGTGCATTCATGAATGCAGTGGTGTTGCTTTATGGATATTCCTGATGAAGTTTCCGGAATAATGGACTCCTGATAGTTTTGCGGGTGCAATTTCAGTTCCAATTTCATTTCGTAAACGAAACACATGTAAGGACGCCAATGTCACTCTTATTAAAGTTGCGCAGCTCCATTCACCATTCCTAAAAAACACATCTTGCACACAGAGTTAGTACGTTCAACCCATAAAATGACGTTAATCACCTAAATGATCCAATACAATGCAAAGTAATCACTTCATCATGTGTAATGAATCCCGAGTTCGGTTATTGTTAAGCCCGTTGTGAATCTGAATTCTTTATTAAGCAATGGTTGAATCGGTTCATAAACCAGTAAGATGTGTGAGCCACTATTTCACTTTCCTTGGAATGTTAGTGCAAATGGCCGGTGAAACAGGAGAACTGAGTAATGCGTTACTTGGGCTCAAGAATATAGTGATCTTCTTTGGATTCGATCAGCAGAAAGCTCATCCCCCTACCGAGTACTCGGCTGCCAAAATAAATGTAAAACGTTATACTTCATCGAAGAGTCCCAGCAAAAGCGTGCCCTTTCAAAGTGAATGCGTCCTGTGGTATCAGTTATAGAATTAAAAGCGTTCTTGAAGGCATTTCTAGTGTTGAGGATATCCAAATCATATAAAGAAGTCAAAAAACACTGTTCCTAATGAGTTTACTGTTTACGACGAAAATTATATACCTCTTCATATAACAGAAAAATATACGAAAAAAGTGAATAATATAGAACTAGAGGTATTTTTTACTGAAATTATGTTTGACTGCATTTCATGAACCACAATTATTCTAATCAATGCTCCAACTGGCCAGATTCATCCTGAGCGCCTCAATAATTACCCTCGTAATCTCTCTCAGATTTTTTTCACGTCTGAAGATGGAATATTGCTTCAGCAACACGTCATGTCATGAAACGCATACATCGCACTCAAAAGTGATTGGAATCACTCAACTGCATCGAGAAAACGGGCTTCTCTTCGGATAAAGTACAGCTGATAGGGTGTTTTGTGTATGCTCATAATGGAGCGCTCTATCTAAGAATTTTTCAAAGTTTGTTCTAAATGTTTCTGTATTTTTATACAAGGCTTTAAAAAATTACATCCGTTGAATATTTCAGATCTAAAAAGTGGTGAAAAATGCCACGGGATTTCAAGTTTCTCTCAGGGAGTACTTTTACGGTCCGCAGATATTAAATAGATTCCTATCGGAAGAAGTCCTAAGCAAGTATCAGCAGATTTCTTTTTTAAATACACAATACCACTGAGTCCTAAAAGAGGCAATGATCGCAACTTGGTCATAAGTGAAAGTTGGAAAAGAAAGATCGGATTCTACTTTCGAAGCCATGAGCATACGGGCTACGGTTTTACCAGCCTAAGCTCGTCGATCTCATCAGCTTTTTTTCATAGGCGCAATTGTTTAAAGTCAGTGTACGTTTCAGGACCCAATGCACTGAGCCCTAAAAGGAACTTCATTGAAGACTCCTCAGAACTTCTTGGTGGGAATTAAAGTGTGCCTGAGGTTTCCCATGTGTTAGATTCAATACGAAAATTAAAGTGATCTAAGTACCTTTCCGGCACGAACCGTCCTAAGTTTAGCACATACAGGCACCTGCGCAAACCGTTTTTATGCTTTTATTTTCTCGCAAACTTTGCTGGAGAACCCTAATTTCAGGATAATGTCAGAAATGCTCATTATTTTACGGAAACTTAGAAATAAATGAATTACCAACACACAACCAATTTCAGGAAGGTAGCTTAGAATTTTGATCATTCAGCATGTTGTTAGACAAAAATGATACGAAAAAGAGAAGGAAAGAAAAGCATCCACCAAGATAGCTTCAAAATGAGGCATATATTGCTTATGGCTTAAGCAACTTTTACGTGAAAAAACACTCAGTAATAAGCGAACGTTTCGTGATTGAAAGATTGTGAGCTATACATTCAACCGCTTCATATTATACGAAACATTTTCCAAAAAATAAGAGAGGAAAAAATAAATGAGAAAAAGCAAACTGACGAGAACAGCTCGAACAAATGATGGAACAACTGTCATACTGAAATGAAATATTCCATACTCGATCAGAGATTAATTTTCGTGAAACTGCAATTAATGACTGCTATATCGATAAAAGATTGCATCGAAATTAATAAATAACTATATTTTTGAACATCTATGATTGTGGATGATTCATATGAGCAAATTAAAACTGCTTTGTGAAACGTTTTATTTGAAAAATGCTGCCCTATAGGAGTAACTAGATTACTATGATATGAAGTCAACCTAATGTGAAACACTTCATAAATTTTTATGATTTGTTCCAAGAAGCGAAAACTGAACTGATATTAGCGAAGTGGAAATGAAAATTCCATATGTTAATTAAGGCATTTAAATTTTCTACATGAAGTTCACCTTTCAAATAAATTCGAAATATTAACTCGAATTATTCTACATCATACCGCGAATATTTTATTGCAATTATAGCTGATGATTGATGCTCAGAAAAATCACGCAACATTTAGGTACAACCTACTCACTACTCATTAAATCCCAATTTTCCGTGCGTTAAAATTCAAGAACAACTATGCAGACGTTCATTTATTTTCAAGTTACTCGAACGTAAGTGAAATTCTTTTAATCGCAGTAAGCGAAAGTTAAGGTATTAGGTCTTGACTTCCATCCTTCAATTCCTATTTAACGAAATCATTCCATTCGGAGCAGTCGACCTAATTCCACATGTTCCACTCCCATTCCTAAGTCGATCCTGTATGTTCAAAAATTCGGGCACTCGACAATTCAATATACTCGAATATCGATTTCGGTGTTAAAGATCAGCAGAGAAGCCCCACAGAGTTACCCCCAGTAGGGAATGAAACATTGCCCTGTAAGTGAGATAAAGGAATTTTCAGGTCCATATATGTACACATACCTAAAGGAAATATGAAACACGAAGGGGGCGACGATGGCTTATGTGGTCCGAAACCTGTGATTTATCATTTTGCAACGGCTTCCCCCTCTCGAAGGGGATGGCAGGAGGTGAGGATTTGCGTGGTATGAACAACCGAATTCTAAGTCATGGGAAGTTAAGGAACTGAAGAAGGCTGAGTAGTCAGGACCTCACACTTGATCTGGTTCAAATGATCGCGATCAATGTATATAAAGAAATCAAAGGCGCAAGGAAACAAACTACTACAGATGGATTTACATTTTTCTACAGTCGGAAGATCTCAGATAGAGACCCACTCAAAGCATTTCTCATAAACGTGCATCTGAGGTATGCCATTTCACGTTCCTGTTAAGTGTAATTTCACATATTTCCTCTATGGGAAATTTTTTTTAAATAACATTTATTGGTTGTAAAAAAAAATTATTGGTGTTATTCAGTAATTAATCGAAACAGATAGAATATTTTAGGAAGTTTTATTCTATATGATTTTAATACTACATTGAGGTATATATAGTACTGATAGTATATAATGGTGCCATATCCTACAACATTATAATTTAAAGATACTTCAGTACTATTTAATACATCAAATAATTACTATACTTATATTATATTACTGTATTACTTTATATTAATGTTACTATATTACTTATTACTACATTACTTTATATTATCAAATACTTTAATATTTACTCTAATATTTAATATAAAGAATACTATAATACTATAAAAGTACTTTATTCATAACGAATACTAATATGGAACAAAATAAGATTGCGCATCCAGAAAATATACGGGAATGAAATGAGGCACACGTCCGGAAAAGAGTGCAGGAATGGAACTATATATAGGACAAGTGGACGTGACATCCTTACGCTTCAGAACAATAATAACATTCTAATATGAACAGTTTGAATAACATACCAAATATAGAGGGAATGTAAATACATTTGATTGATTAACGAATGAAGTTATGAAAACTTCGATAGGAACTACTTTCAGCAGAAGTGCAAAAGAAATCAAATATAGCTTCGCCAAAAATACCTGAATAAAAATAATAAAACAAGCTTAACTATTTAGTTGTGCATATAAACAAATAGATCCAAAGATTCATATTGCAACATATGTTAGCGCAGTAACTTCTTGCGCGATAATGAAATCAGCTACGAAATATGCAACTAACCTGAGCGATTGGATTCTCCCATGTTCGTGGATCCTCGAGACCGGATCTCGGTCGTTCAGTGAAATCACAGCTATGCCCATATCGTCGGTCCAGACGAACACTATATGTGCTGAAAAAAAAAAAGCGAATATATTACTCCTTTCTTGTAGAAGGATCTAGTTTAAAAAAAAAAAAATTGTTTTTTCACCTTTTTAAACGGAGAATTCCTTTTAAGTTTATTTCAATTATAGAATTCCTAATAAACGGATGATTGCATATAAAACGATATTTGAAGAAAATTAAAATATCTAAGAAAGTCGCAATATATTCTTTAGCAAAAATATTAGCAAAACTTGCATATAAATTGTAATCGCAATGAAGTATATCAAAATTTTGCAGTCTATCTATTTGTGATTCGCTTGAATATTTTCTCGGATTTCTATAGCATTCTCATTCGAAGTTACATTGCTTATGGAAGAGTGCACCTTCAACTATGAAATATTCCACCAAATTGCATAATTGCAATTTTTCCAATTAACAGTTAAGTAAGCCGAAATTAGCAAGTAAATATACTAAAGCTTTCCCCTCGCTGCGATGAAGCATACTACTTTAGTAGCTATTTGATTTTATCGCAAAATGTTTAGTTGTGTTCACATTTGTGAAAATAAATGCCTGAAGAGATGTTCTTTGAATAATAAAAGACCCCAACCAAGACTTTAGAAGAAGGTGGAGCGGATGAGAAATGTGTGCTTATCGAATATGCCAAGATGGACATGAGGACATTTGTGTGGCGAAGAAAACATGGAAGTATATAGTATAAATACAGTCGTTTGGTGCAACTGGACGGAGATAAGCATTGCTGCACCAAGAACATAATAAAGCGGTGGCAGAGTGATCGGCAACTCAAAGCCTAATACTTGTAGATGTCTTTTCACACAGCAAACGTGAGAAAGAATGTTTACTTCACAGCTAAACGTAAACATTCGTTTCACACATTCCATTGCAATTTATTTCTGGACATATCCCACTGAAATTATTTCAGGATCGCTGTCTCTAGGTACGCGTATTTGCGTAAGCAGCAGTTTGCTCCAGAATCCCACCTTATAAATTAACTTGGCTAGAATTGTTCAAACGAAAAAGAGTAACGCACCTAGTCCACCCCATGTCACCTTTCCAAAGGTCCTAATAGCGCAAAATATTGGAAATCTAAAGTGGTTATACGGCAAAAAAGAGATCTACTATATTCGCAAGATCCACCATATCGCTGCCAAAGATTTATGCAGATATAGAAGAGAATATTTGATTACCCATGAAGACGTCCCAAGCTATGAGAAAATGAATAATGTACGCAATATCTTACAAACATATGTATATATACATGCTTACTTCCTTCTTTATTCATTTACTTATCTGCTCATCTATTCACACATATTTACATTAATGTGCAATCTTGTCAAAGCTGATCTACGATTACTGATCCTACCACAATGCAAGCATTTTTTAGCACGGTCTCTATTCATTCGACGCTAATGACGATTCAACTCCTTTTGGGTAATCTTATTTTCTAAAACAGAAGCCCTGGAACTCTGCCTCCTGCATTGCAGCAGTAGCAAATTTGCAGCCACAGAAAGCTTTATGCAGCGAAAGATCAGTGCTATGTGGCGTTGTTTCTCCAAATTTAAGCCTTACTGAGACGGTCGTTCAAACGTAACTGCTATTCACCACATTACAATAACATTATTTCGAATATGTTTATAAGTATCTGTGAGTGTTTTCCTACATCTGCTCAAAAGTGAAACTAACTGGAAAAAAAGCTACGAATTTTGCAAATCTAATTTACGTTCTTCCCACGCGTCCCATATCCATCCTATCAACCTTTACGCATAAGACGTCATTCACACAATTTGATCAAACACATCTGAAAGATGCTATAAAGATTTCAGAGTGCTTAGAAGTTCGCACAGACTTTTGGTAAATAGATTTTCCTTTTCCATAAAATTCATCTCGAAAGGAATATGTTGCGCGTATTCTTGAACAACATTGATTCCTGAACGTGAAAAACTGTATACTCTAAATTGAAGTTACTGCATAATTTAAAAAAATGGTATGCCTAAAGAAGTAGGCCTCAATGAGGAGATGCATAATGAATTCATACCTCAAGCGTCAACGACTCAAAGCTCTAATTTTCGTCATTCTAGGATGTACCTAATATTGTAACTTCTTAACCGTTTATCAATAAAAATATATCAATCTAGCAGGTTTAAGAAATAAACCACTGTTCTCTTAGCTAATCAGCCCTCTCGTAACTAGCCTATATCATATATCTCAATTGCCTTAAAGTCACATACAAGTCATATACAGTACCTCTTGGAAAGAAATTCTCAAAACGTCAATTGCTCATATCGTCGCCTTCAGCACTTTTCATTACGCAACAAAGGCGCTTACTAAGCCACTGCTGTTTATTATCGCACCTTTCAAAGACCGACATTAGATATAATGTATCTTTTTCTACCATATGTGTATTTTCTTATAGAGAAATGACAACTGAATATGACAGAACTATGTCACAATGTTTCACTGCTGAGCATTCCTCCATGCATCATCTCCTTTAGACTTCTATGCATTCCCGTTCAAATCCTTGCAAGTTTACAAAAAAATTGAGTTGTTTTCGAACCAGCTAAGACATAACGAGCTATTACACATATTCGATGCCATTCACTCTCTAACCTCGGACGAGGTGACGTTGTAGTGATAGTCGCCCCTTTAACGAGCGTTCTCCCGTCGGGACCGTAAGCAGGCATGGAACAATTCGCACTATATGTCCTGTAAAACTACACGCATGGGATGCATATCTTGACAAGCATACCATATTACTCCGAAAAAGGCCCCGCGTTAACAAATCCTAGCACACTAGTAATCTCCCTCGTGAGATACCATCCCAAACCTCTTCTCCATTCACTTATGAGCAGTCCTCCAGCAATACAACGTGCAGAAAAAAAAACGGCTTGTTTTTTTTGTCGACTTCTAAGTGTTACTTAAAATTTTACGGCTGGAAGGTCCATTTATTTTTCATGAGCCTTACAAAAACTTAGAAGCAAAAATAGCTTCCGCACTTTTACAAAACTCCCAGACAAATAGAAAATTTGCAGTCGTCAGGAATTTCATTCGAGGTAATAAGATCGGCGCAAAAAGTTCACATGTAACATTTTCAAGATAGAAGTAGATTAAATAAGAATCTCAAAAACAGTAGGTATCTGATAACGGACTCATCAAATGCTGATGATAACAGCTCTGTCAATAAACCTATCAACTATTTCAGGTGCTTACTAATAATTGGAATGAGGCTTTAACATCCTCAACATTAATATATGTCGTATCGTCTACGATGACTACACTCAACATCAACATTAGTGCATTTAATAAGACGATAACAGTGAATTTGTAATTAGTTTTTAATCACAGGGTAACTGCTACTAACATACGATAATACGGAGGAAGTTGTCATGAGAAGTGCGATCGCTGTCAACGATGCTCCCGGTATTACGAAACCAATAATTATCAGGTCAATAAGGTACAATATTATTTTAAAAAGCCCTTGAGAAATAAGTGAATGGAGGTAGAAATGAAGGTGGAGAAAAAATAGAAATGGAGGTATCACTGACCAAAGAAGTCCAAAAAAAGTTCATCAGCTAAAGCGACTATAAACCAACTGAAGAAATTCATAGCCTTCTAGCATCAATGCAAAAACGTCTTCACGCTAATTGACATCATCGGATAAACATACTTTGGCGCTACGACCCCACTTGTTCTTTAACAATCGCCTTTGACTGGCATTAGATATTTTTGTCCACTATGCAATCAGTTATATTTACTATGAATAATTTAACGTGCAACTCAATTTTGAGCAAAAAACTTTAAAATTATAGGAGCCACCATGAAAGCGCACATAGCATCTCGCGATAGATTTCTATCAACTATGAAAGAAAATAAGAATAAAGGATCTGAGTCCCATAAACCTCAAATGATCTAGTTATTTTAGCGAAAACAACAACACAATGTTTCGTGTGAATACTACAGAAGCAATTACCTTTTTCAATGATGTTTACTCACCGTCTATGCTTTCTAATTTATCCCATGCATATATATCAAATTTGATAACATTCTATATTACGTTGAAACTCTAAATAAACTCTAAATAAACTTCGATATCTTGGAAGACCAAATATGACGACCTCCGTAAAGATTTGGAATATTCTTTCATGATTGTCCTTAGAGCATCGTTCTGCGCGAAAACGATAAACAGTCATACACGCATACTCATGACACCTTTCTTTAAAGTTTTGCACATTTATAGTCTTCTTTAGCCTCATTTTACACATCATATTTTTAGTGTTTTCTTCCAACCAAAATTAGGATGTCCCATAAATGCGTCATTGTAATTCATAATTTAATTGCGCTAATCTAAAATTCATAACTTCTGAAGCGTTTTACGACGACGATGACGCTCTTGACTATTGCTTGCTTCTCTGAAGAGTTGCAACATTTCCTAGGCTCTTAATTCATCGGGGCCATCAAATGCATAAATAATGCAAGTGCACCAAATTTCTCCGGGCAAAAAAATAAAAACAATATTCTACTTTTGGCATTTTTTTAAATTCATCAACGATAAGCAACATTCAAAATGAATAATGAATTTCTGATTCCTTATAATGATAAACTCTATCAAATGATGAAACTTTTATAAAAACAAGCGAACAGCAATAGTCTAGGATTATTTTATAAGTCACCCTAATTACTCGTTAGTGCAAAGTGGCTAGTTCATTTGCAAGAGAGAATTATTACACTGGAACGACCGGAAGCCCTTTTTGCGTAACAGATTTCTGACCAGCACCCATATAAAACAACACATCTATTAGTCGGCATATAACCCGTATAATCCCATCACACCACAAACCGGCCGAGAACGCGCGACGATAGACGAGTGAAAGAACTCAATGGATTCAGAGTGGGAAATACCGTATACCTCCTCCTACGCGCTGTATCAAAACGCCACTTATAAAGAGCATTTGATCTACAAACTGTTCTACAATCACAGTCGAGTTGCTCTATGGTTAAAATCGATCTGTTCTGCGATCAAAATCGTTGCAACATTATCTTCGTCATTTTTTTGCAAACTCACTTTCTTGATGTTTGAAATTTCCCTCTCAACTGTTCGATCACATCATCTCACTAAGACTAAAGTATACAAAACGGCAGTCAAAGTGGTATAAACAATGACAACGCATAAACAAAAATGGCAAAATTCACTTATATTCAGTATGAATGCATACTTCTAGAAAGAAAAATGCTAACAAAAAGAATGAAGCAGAAAATGTTTCCAGCACATATTAATGCTAAATGACTTCGCATAAAGGATATCCAATATTAAAGAAGCAAGTGCTAACCCACAAATAGATATTCTAAGCGCATATTTTGTGGATTCTTGCAAATAAATGCTTTGCCAACATACTAAGAAGTTGAAAATAAAAGGAAGAAGGGATAAATGAGGGATAGGAGGAGAAAAAGGGGGGCCGAGGACAGAAAAAACGCGAAATTCAAAATACAAAAAAATACTATTCGTTTTTCGAAAGAAACTAGCAGCTCGCTAATTCTTGCATGGATTATACTATATCGCCTGGATTATAGCTCCGGGAAGCGCAAATCTAGCTTATTTTAAGGATCGCATTTGAAACAGAAAATAAACCGCCCCGCGATGCTGAAACTTCCACTCATTTTGTCCTCCTCACCTTTTCACCTACACCACCTCCTCAATCATGGCAAAATGAGTTAAATGCTAGAGGTTTTTTCAAGTATTCATCCACTTCAAAATAGAATTCCTTCCATGATTTGGCTTCCCTAGTCAGGATAATATACGAATAACAGTCAATGATTCTATGAAATTCACAAAGCGCATTGCAATTACATTTTTTCTCAATACAGCCGTACTGCCGATTCGCTTACGCTTACAGAGGTAGCTATTAGTTGGTAAGTACTGCTGAGGCCGACATAAACCATTTCCAAATCACATTGGAAATACCCGGACCACAATTACTTGTATTTTGACGTTGAAAATTTAACTAAAAGTTAAGAAAATCTCATAGCCTATCGAAATTTGCAATAAAGCAGATATACTGAAGCTGTAATATCATCGATAAAAAGAAGATCAGCAAAGGTGAAATCAGATTAAAGAGATAATATGTGAAATATTAAGTGAAACTCTATCGTTTACTATAAAATCCATCGAGTTAATGAATTGAAATAATCGAATAAATGGATAGAATCGTTTAAATTAATTTCCATGAACATTTTCACCCGAATATTACATAACTATAAAAAGTTATAAACAGTATATCGAGTAATTCTGTATGCTTTATATCCTGAAAATTTAGCTAGAAGGAAATATAAAACAAATTTTGAGCAAAATCACCTCCAATATTATTGAATAATATATGATAAGTGAACGACAATAGAAATTACAACCTTATGCTATTGATAAAACAGTAAGTATTATTGTATAGAGTATTACGTAGTATTACTGTATAACTGTATGTTACAGTACTACTGTAACATTACTGTATAAACGGCAGTATAAAGATTCATATGGTATATTATTGTGAAGAAGAGACAAACAATTATAAATAAAAATGAATGAAACTAAACGAGAATGACAATCGGATAAAACGATGAGAATTTATCTGGAATGATGTAAAATGAAGAGAGGTAAGTGAGCGTCTCATTTTTTTTCGTGAAATTGAACAACTTTGTTATCAATGCGACAATTGAATAAAATCACTAAGATTGGAATAAATGACAGGCCAATTAGTAACGAATGATATCTTCATGAGTGCCAATTAGCTTCTTATGATAGTCGTTTTTTTCTTTTAAAGGGAATTTCGTTTCCATGGTGCTACAATGAAGTACACTCAAATTGCGCAACATTCACTGAGAGTATATAATTGGCAATAAGCAAAGACGTAATTATCCTCATTGTTCTTTGTGGTGCTTGCTTTTTGATTGTCCCATCAAATGATATTACCTCAGTCCAATAGCGCTTTCAATTAACGAGAAGGACTAAACATTCGAAGTTCCGATAAAAATTTGACTAAACATTTCAAGTTCCGATAAAAATTTCGAGCATAATCCCTCCTTGCTATATATCTAAAATTTCGTGCTGCTAATTTTTCACAACAGAACCATAATATCACAAATAATTTCGCCCTCGAAGAAGCGCAAAAAACCTTTTAAAAATTTAGGTCCAGTGCTATAATTTGGAGTGATACTGTATACAAGCATGTCTCAATACCTAAAAGAAAATAGTGAGCAGCGACAGTTATGTGTAGTATCCTGCAATCTCAGCCACAGAAATTATGAACGTACCAAAGGTACCTGCAAAGAAGTGCTCCCAGTACATAAGTTCTGTACTAGCAAACAATTTTTACTTCTGTTGTAAAATACCCTCAATAACGATTCTATATTCTAGACCTACTGCTAGGGATGGGAAGTCCAACAGGTGCCGAGACTGTCAAGCCAAAAGTGGTCGTCAGTGAACTAGTATCTGTTGCACTAGAGTGAGGAAGCAGTTTAATGAGGTATTCACTAAATTCGATATAGGTTGAAGATGAGAAGTGGTGGTTAGAAATATTCAACGAATATATGCAACTATCTGCCGTAAAATATAAGCGCTTCAAAAAAAGTTGAATCAGTTCTAAAATCCTCCTCCCCCGCCCGCCACCTTCACTCGGTCCTCTTGAACAAATTTAGAAGAATGAGTAGAAACGTTTTCCTCGACTAATGCGCTAAGATTATCTCTTTATTTTGGCCACTACGTGTTTCCTAGTACGGATGAGCAAAAAGGAGGAAGGTGAGGGGTATGAATTTTGGAAGTCGACAATTTTTCAGATAAATTCATTTTCAGACAAAGGATAAAATCTCATCAATAAAATCAGAATATTAATAAGTTAAATAAATTGTATGAGCAGAAAAAAAACACCTAAGAAATCCTTGTAAAACTTCAAATTTTATAGATTTTTTTTTTCCTTAATAATGCATATTCATAGGCAGAATTGACTGAGGTGAAAATAATTAGCGAATCTCAATGGGAAATATTTCTTTGATTTTACGCTATTTAAAATAAGCTATTCATTATGTGCATAAATGGTGCAGAAGCAAAATTAAACTATATTACAATAATGGAGTGAAGAAAAATAATAAAAATTATAAGGCTACTCGACTCGCCTCACTGAGCGCTAAGAAAGTTATACGCTTTCCTTTTTCCTCTCCTACCTCCCTTCCTCGGACCCTCTTCAACCTTTTCCTCCTTACACCCTGTCGTCCTTATATCCTCTTATCGTTTAAGGGTAAGCTAACAAATAGTATCGCTCATAGTCAACGCCGATGTACCCAAGAGTATCTCGCCCGTAGTTGATAGATTCGCGAAAACGCGAACGATAGCAATGAAGCGTAAGAGGAGAAGAGGATTTCTACTATCCTGCAAAGGAATAAACGCACAGAATTCTTCCTTCATTTCTAATAAATTAATACAAAACCCGTCTAAAAATGCACTGATACACATTTGCCTGATTTACTAATTTCGAAAGTATCCACCGATCTTTGACCTACTATTAGCACGCACGATCTTATTTGACGTTGACGAGGCATTTCAATTCGATACGTCACTCATGCAGAGCTACGGCTATTTACGTAAATTGATGAGTACGATGCTTCTGAAGGATATCTGACAGCACTGAACATGCTGCTTCCAAAAGCGGACGGAGGAACTTACAAAGAGATAGTGTGAATGAGAGGCAAAGTGTGGAACCAAGGCGGGGAAGGGAGAGGGAGGAGAAGGGATAGAGAGAGAGGGAGGGATATGCGTATTTCGGACAAAAATGTTTAATGAGGCTCCTAAATTTTCCTCTTTTTTGAAGTCTAGGTGATCAGAAATCATATTTTTCCTGAAATAATTTACCATATTAAAGGATTCAATGTGTGGAAAATGCGGGATAAAGTGATGAAATATCCGCTTAACTTCTCAAAGAAAAGATCAACGCTTTTCTTCGATATAGACGACGAATGTGTAGTGAAAATCTAAACAAGTTTTTTTCCCAGTATGAGAACAAAACGAGAATAAAAAATATGTACTAGAATTTTCAGTGAAGGCAAATATCTACACATGTAATCTTTCAATCATATTTTAAATAATTCAATCATCCGTACAAAACTGGAGCTTATTAACTCGACTTTTTGTAGAATGAGAAATGTTATCGACCTAAATTGAAACGACGACGAGCGTTAAACATCCGCGGATTCTTCAACACTGCTGAATGTCTAATAGCATCCTCAAAAAACAGAGAAGAAATACAGAATAAATTAAGAGAGGACAATCTATAGTGTTCATTATATTGCTAATTTCCTTTCTAATTCTAGCTGCGAGGATTTTAGAGATGGAGAAATACGCATTCTTATATGCCTAAAGATCAAGCTGATATAGTGCAATTTGTAAATGTAAATTTACGACGACATATGCGAGCCTAATTAATTGCTACTCTTACATCACTCTACATCTTTCCTTTTTTTGAAAAATGCATGGCAACAACATCATAACTGGCTTGAAATGAGAAAACTGGGACGTGGTTATGTATTAATGTTCGGAGCTCGTAGTATACTTTTCCCTCAGTCATTAAGGTTCCTCTTACAGGAACCACCGCGTAATGATGTTTCGTCGATCATAGACCGCGGGCACTCTGAGCTCAGAACTCCTCCTCTTCCCCCGATGAGAAATTTTCTGGAACCACATCCCTGCTAGGTACGACGCTCCTTGGTTTCGTCGTTCCTCTGAAGCACGTTGAAAAATCAGTCCTGACCTTACTTTTACGAACTGAAAAAATTCCTCACAGACAAGCGAGAACATGTGGAAAATCCCTAAGGCAATATGTTGGAACACTATGCTGAAAGAAAACGTGATGTGAACATGATAGCAGAGAAACAACAATTTATTGCAGACAATGATAACCAAATATACTGGGCACATTTAGACAGAAAAGCTGAAAATTTGGAAAGGCTAGAGTTGAACGAGAGCTCAAGGCCAATATTTCATAAAAGGGAAAACTTGCTGCAACTTGCAAGTATAACCACTAAATGAAAGGAAATCGTCAAGTGGAAACGCGCTATATTCTAAGCCTATATCGTATTGCATGACGACACTCTTTGCAGTTTGCGTTCGCGCAAAACTTTGCATTGCACTGAGGCCAAAATTGCAAAACTGTTTTCAAAGCGTTTTTTGCAAAATCCTTGCAATACGGATTCTATAACCGAAACCTTAGGCGAAATGAATCTCGCAAAGAAGAAAGTCGTTCAATCTGATATCAAGGATGCTTATGATATGATGAGGCTATAAATATGCACTTTTCAATAAACGAAACATAACTTCGAGTGGCACAAAAACACCTACAACTAACTGCAAAGTCATCTAACAAGGCATAAAATGGAAACCCGCAAAAAAGCGAAAAATCAGGTTAAAGAAAATCCATCGCTGCTGGCGCCGTCTACTAGATTCATTTCTTCATTTACGTTTGAGTTTTCGTCTTTTTGGCGTCGAAAAACAATTATTTGCTTGAAGAGTGCTGCGGTAAGCAAGCGGCGACCCACGAGTTAATCGCAATAGGCTAAAGAAAGAGGAAACAAAAACGAAATCATTTTTTGAAATGTGGGTAAGTAAGAACTTGCGTCCAATTCACTATGTATATTTGTAGTACTCTAACTGATGTTCGTTGGCTTGTATGGAATTATTTGACTCGGTGCTTTTTATCATTTTTTAAATTTCCTCCCATCATTTTATATTAATACTAAAGGAAATAAAATTTCTTCTGAATTATGTGATTGTGTAGATTCTTACGTCGAAATTCTTACGAGATTTTTAAACTGCGAAGACTTTTTGTCAAAACAATTTTTTTCTTGGTTAAGGTGTGCCAAAACGGCAACTTCGAAAACCACTACTAACCTAGAACTATATCCTGTTACATCAAAAAATTCATAAACTATACTTTCCCTTCAAAGCGATAAAGTACGGAGAAAATTACGCGATAATATATGAAGTCGATGTCTTCTAGACATGTTGGGGTTTCGCCTATAGCCACAGATTCGTTTTTCACCTTTTACCACATCATCGAAAAACACGGGAGATTCGCTAAATACCTCGCGCCTTCCATATTTCTATACTATTGCTATTATCATTACACCTTACGTACTATTAAACCTAAAGCATGCCAATCACCAATCATCTACTCCATGGAAATAATATGGTGTACTAAACTGAATATCGCGCATAGCACTAAGCCTAGTGCAGATAACCTTTCACACGTCAATCGCAGGTAGTCAGTATCAAACCAAGTTTATGTGCACCGTGATGACGTGCCAAAACGGCAACTTCGAAAACCATTACTAACCTAGAACTTTCATAATCTAATACAATACTGTGAACAATATGAAAATGATTTTGCAGTGAAGCTGGGCCTTTTTTACCCATTTTTCCTCGACACCGAAGCACCCCCGAGGGCTACGAATATTCATGCCGCCATTAGGGGCTTTTAAAACGCAAAAACCGACATTTGCAGAAGCGCGCGAGCGCGAAAACCTCTATCGTCCCTCGAAGGTACAACTAATCACGTAACATGGGGCCGTCCCTCCACCACGCCATGCGTGACCTCATACGCATTATTTTATGCATGCATAGGTTTCTCAGACGTTCCTAGCATGAGAATCAAAGAGCCACGGAAATAAGTTTTTTTTTAGGTAGAAATCGATATATTTAGGTTTTCTGTCGCATACGTGTTGATTAACATGCCATCAAAAACATTAACATCAAAAATGACCTTGTATGCCACCTTTGTATGCAGTCGAAATTCTTGCGTTTTGAAGCGACCTTTTTTAAGGTAAAGACTAGTATACCTAGTAATTTTCCCAGTAAAACTTAACGTTGGAATCGCAATAACTGCTTCTCAACACCTGGACAGGCAATCATAATTACATGTTGAAAATGTTGAAATACAAAAATTCATCTCGTGTCAGCTTCTTCATCATTCGCCTATTTTATAAATGTCATAATTTTCTAAGCGGCAGTATTAAGGAAACTGATGCAAACCTATTTAAAGACAAAATCAGAAAATGAAGGCAGAACCATGCCTGGCAAAAACAACATTGGCTTACCTTTAAAGGACTTGAAAACGTGCTAAGATGCTAAAATAGCCTTCTATTTTGACGATGACATATTAATAAATTATCATATACTGCTAGTAAGTTTATAATCGAAAAAGATAAGAATACGCTACAGTACTTTGCCCAGCCGTTAAACGTCACTATACAGTTCATAACTCAAACGTTGACCGTCTATGCATACAACTTTACTGTCTTCTTAAATTTGTCGTCTTCCATTCTCAAAAATATTCTTAGAAATAGCCATAAAACCTTAACCACGATAATCGGCAGTTTAACGAGCAGCTCCGCCAAGAAAAACAAGCAAGCATTAGTGGATGCAGCTCTCAATACTCCATTAGCTAACTAAGGATGAGCGAGGAAGATAAACCCCAACGGATGTTGTCCTAATCGTAATGACATTCACAATAACATCTAATAGGAGAGAGTAGAACCGAGTACGAGATGTGAGGGCATCAACTGAAAGTAGTCTAACGAAGCGATCTCTAAAAATACGTTCATCAACTAAAGAGAGATGATGGATGGTATCTAAGTGCTCATAAACATGCAATGATTTATATATTTGCCAACTGCGATCCCGTTATATGGATTTCAGTATCAATTATTTAGTGTTAGAGACAGGTAATTTTCGTCCTTTCACTTCCCAGGTCTACAATCAGAAATCAAAACATGCAGTAGAATGTCTACAGAAAACCATTTGCAATTATTTTTTAATTACAGAGATATTACCTTACCTTTCATACAAATATAAACATAAATATTCGATTATATAAACACAAAGATAGAATTTCAAAAAATTACTACATGAATGGGATGTTCATTTATTTATTTATCCACTTGTTTATCTATTCATTTATATTTGTATTCATATTTATATTACTGCGTTTCATATTCAGAGATTAGAAGAAATATAATTGTGCTATTAAGAAACCTATCGATTATAAATATGGAGTCTGTGAACATTTCGAAGCGTATGATAGAAAAATCAACGAAATTTTCTCTATCCAGTTCGACGATATTCCACTTTCAAAATTGTTGCCCTATTAACTGTGGCAGGAAACTTACTTGTTATGATTACTTGTTGCTGCGTAAACTGAAATGATAAGAAAGCTCACAAAAAATGAAAAATGAAAGAAAATAAAAATAAATGACCTTATACGCAGTTGTGGTGATGATATCTTCGATAGCGATGCAGAAAGTGGTTCATTAACATTTGTACGACACGTTAGCTCGTCTGAAAATATTTTCATAAAACATTCACATTTAAGAAGGAGAAATGCAAATATATATAAATAACTTTAAAAGGCTAATTTTTCATAGAAACCCCTCGATTGCATAAACACTTAGAAGACGATAAATTATAGAAATTTTTGCACAAACATCCGTCAGTCAATCACTTATTGCAACTAATAATATAGTTACGTTTAGGCGACGATGAAAAAATTTGCTCAACGAGCTAATTTCTCGGGAATCCGATTTGAAATTAGCATGATCCCTTCTCTTATTTGCGATCTGCTTTGTAATTTGTTGACTTGGAAACTCGGGATTTCCAAACAATGACTACCGTAGGATATTCATTAAAAATTCTCTTCGAAGAAATATAGGTGGGATTATCTTGGTAATTGTGACATTCTTCTTTCAAAGTATCTATCGGTTGCAGTTTGTGTTTCGAAAAAAAAAGAATACTGCTGAAGTCGCTCCGATGGAGCTATCACCGATTATCGGCGCCCTTCCCACTTCCCACTTTCCATCTCTTCCTTTCCCTTGATAAAAGACCGGAAACATTAGAAACATTCCATTATGCGATTCAAAACGCTATTCTATAATCATACTGAGAATTGAGGACGGCAGTTTCAGGTTGATGTCAAATGAAATAAGAAGCTGGCAAACGTAGACAAAGCGAAACAACCACGCAAAACATATCGGAAAATATAAAAAAACATTCATCGAATTGGTTTATCAAGAAACCGGAAAACTACCCTGCTTCGACTCTGCAGCATGAAAACCTTAGATGAAAAGGCTCCGCTCCACTATAACGGTCCTTTGCACACCCCCTCCCTTTTCTTCCCCCATCTTCTTCAAAATGAAGGGATACGGGGGAGACGTCTTTTTTCTCTTATACTTTTCACGTATATGGAAAAGTCGGTAGAGAGTTTCGTAGATAGACGTCGACAGATAATACAGAGACAGATGGATGTCTTTTGAGGTAATCAGAGAACTTCCAAAGAACAAAAACAGGTCGATAAGGAACCCTTACAAACACTGGAAATATCAGTTAATTGTTGTGGCTGGAGAGAAAAAGTGAAAAAAATCCCACCTGATCGGAACTCCTTGATTGAAAGAAATGGGAAAATGCGTAAAAGAGAGAGGTCGAGAGAAGCTTTCTGGAGGAATAAAAATAATTAGCGCTGTTACGTTTAAACATCGATACTTCAAATGATCGCGCACCTCATTTCGTGTGCTAATTGCGTGCACACTTCGATATGTTAATCGGTTCATGTAACACCTCACCTAACAAATCGCAAATTACCGCTTGCTATTCACCTCTACCGTATCCTAATGACCGTAGATAACCGACAATTCATGTAGGTCGAATTTAATCCTTCAGTGTGGTTTTAAGTAAAGGAAATGAAGGCAAGATGTGACTAACATTAGTTAATTTTACTCACTAATTTTACTCGCTAATTTCAATCACAGATAAGTCATCACGAATAAAGCGTCTACTCACTGCGAGCTCATTTTTATCCGTTCTTTCTTCTTTCCTCTCATCCCTCACTCCCTCCTATGAAGGTCCTCACCAAAAACAAAAATCAACATCAACAGATACCATCCCTCCTCGAAAACGTCATATATATGCGATGAGGTACTATAAGAAGGTCACATTAATAAAAGTAAAATTGCATCTTATTATGTAAACATCTATCGCTGTAAATTGTCTTTATTTTTTTATTGCTCTATTTGAATTTGCTTACAACTTTTCTGCCTTAGAAAAATACTCCTAAAAATAGCGAAAACTTCATTTGAGTTCATAATGATAAAAAATGGTCCTCTCTATAAATGTTCCATTCAATATTGTTGAAGAAATCATGACTTTAGATTTGAAAGGAAACTAAAATGGCAGAAAAAATGAAAACATAGAAAACAAAAATTTCCACTGGTGGATGGATTTCGTAAACTAATCTTTCCGAGGCATATTTTATTATTAGAATTTTAAAAAACACAAAAATCCCACATTCAAATATATGGAAATCAATCGATCGTAACGTCCTTTCGTGGATCAACTATTTGACCGCAGAATCACTGATGCGTAAAGAGTGTCTAAAAGAGCGGAAATGCTTTTTTTTGGTCTATTTCAAAGAGGTGCAGTTGGCTGCCTAAATGACTGGACAACCAAAAAGGGTATATTTTGACTACCGCACTTAATCACTCGCTTACCTTCTTCTATTCAATGATTTATTCCGAATATCCTCAAACCTTTAAATTTGAAGATTTTCTCTGCACCGTATCAACCATGACTGATTGAATAAAGTTGCAACGAACACTGTAAAATTCCCTCTAACAATGAAGTAAATTTTATTGTTATATTTTACTTAAACACATTGTTAATTATAAATAAAAGATGAAATCCATAAGCTGTTGACGGAAAAGAGAAAAAGACTACAAAATCAAAACGATCAAAAAGGCACTAAAAACTTTTTCAGCTTTTCTATGAAACTTTCCGAAATTTTCATTCAAAGTGAAAAACTAAATGTTCTTTTTTTATTCACATGCATTCCTTTGAAAAATGGCTCTATAATGCGTCTAATTCCTCCTACCAACTTACTTTTGTTCATATGAAAAGTCATGATCCCTATAAGCTTTTCGTTGCGTACTTGAAAAAGCACAAATCGTCCAGCCTACAAACAACTAAAACAATAACTTTGGAAGATAAGCTCAAACTGAAAGTACAATTTGCGGTTGCTATAAGCGCATTTGAGACATGTAACTTTGGTGATGTTCACGTACCTGCACGCTTATATGACCATATTATTAGTAAAATGTACGATACCAATCTATTGAAATAGTGAAAGAAGTTATCAAAATAAATAAATTAACTGTAAAACTGCTCGACGATTATCTAATGCAACTGTTGAACGTCTTCAAAAGCCCCTAAAGAGTACAAGTGCAAGGAAGCACTATAGGTTGGGAGTTCTTTTCAGGCGAAAAAGCGTTGCCGAACAGGCGAGGACATTAAACGATAGCCGACAGATGCCATCTCAAAAACAGAATTTGATAAGCTTCGTAATATCGCTTTCGTGGTTTTCTGTAAAATGAAGCCAGCTGGCATAACGCCGTTACTACGTAGAAACGCGAAGCCCATTCCAAACAAGTCTAATTCATAGCAGTTCCAGAAAAAAAAATTCAAAATTTCATATGTTAAAATATATATATTTCCAGAACAGAGTGGGAATGACGAGAGCTAATTTAGATTTGAATATATCGCAAGGATAGAGAGAATGCGAGGAGCATGTTTGGCCAATTGCAAAGAGGTGATAAAAAATTTGGCTAAGAAGAACTGATATCAAAGATCAATTGAATTAAACTGATTGCTTTTTAAAGTGATGACTATTTCTACTGGTTCATCTTGATAGTGTTGTTTACTACGACTTCGATAACATTCAACTACAATAACTTAGTGAACTGCAACTTGCAATTCATAATAGTTGTTTCCAATAAGGGTCAATTGCAATAGAATTTCATTTTGCAATATTAACAATTCCTAATGGAAGAAAAATATTTGCAACGAAGTAAATTTGATAAGCTCGTTTCTCCTGCGTCCTCGCCACTGACATCAAAAACACCTACGCAGAATTAATGACGAAATGCAGATTCACGAAAAAAAACTGGATGCATTAATTTACTTACAAGAAAACATTTGCATTTATGGAATCGCCCCTAGTTAACGCATATAATCTTTGCATAGGTGTTCTTAATGCTAGTTCAGGTAAACGCCATAGATATCAGGTATAAAGCTCGTCTGGTTGCATCTATTTGCTGAATAGGTGGTATATATGGGCTTCAATGCAGCAATAAAAATATACTCCCTGCTTTGCGCATTCAGTAAGATAATACATGTCGTTCGTGACTACAAACGAGAGGGCACTTTTATGCATTTGCGCGCAATCAATACTCGCTTAATGTAATGTGTTATTAATGCGACATTGTAATCCGACTCCGATAGCTTTTCATTTTATGATTTCTAAAGCACAAGAAATTCTTGCCGAGCCATTCGCTACTTCTATTTACAGTTTAAAAAACTGAATACAAGTCCTGAACTTAAATGAAATCATACAGTCATCCTAGCTGAGCAAACAGCCACACAACAGACCTCATAATATCAAGGTAACAAGTAGGTAAGCACGTCAAGAAGACTGGCACAGAACGCGCCTTTCTGCAGTTCTATCGTTTAAAAAGATGAGTGATATGAATAGTTTAATACAAATATTATAAGAAATCATAAAGTACTCATCTAAGTAAGATTCACCAACCGTTACTTATGTTCAGCTAAAGGTTTTCATAGACTACACATTAGGGGATCAAATGCAATTAGGGGATCAAAGCAATAAATCCAAATTTCACTAATTTCCTTGATAACAGGTGAAAGCATCAAGTAAACAAAGTAGACAAATTTCACACAAAAATTATGTGCTTCCGCGTCAAATTTACTTAAAAATAAAGCAAACAAGAATGAAATTATGACTTCCAGTTGGAAAACAAAGAAAGAAAAAAACGAGATTGCATTGACAAACTCAAAATGGATTCCACTGGAAACACTGCAGTAAAATCAATACATATATCAATGAGCGAATATCAAAGAACTCTGCATGACATTCAGTAAAAAAGCAAAATCCTCAGTGATTATATTGCATAAGCTTAGTTCAGATAATTGCATTGCAATAAATATATTTTAACTTCCTCGTGAAATATTTAAAAAAACATTTTGTATGCAGTTGCAATCTGCATATTCCTAATTTTACGTTCTTGCAATTCCAGGAAAATTGCTGCAAAAATTGCGTCATACCCATAAGAATTTGCCCCCCTTTAACGTAAATTCATGAAAATTGTAATTTCTCAACCACTGAAATCTTTTTTGATATTCTGATTGATCGTCGCTATTTTCAACTTCTATTATGCAAACGGTTAGACAGTATAAATTGCATTATGATGTTCATCACTTTTGAGATGAATGCAAATCAACCGTTAAGAGAAGGATGTATTGAGTGATATAAGAGATGGGTCGGTTTTAATAAAGCAGTCGGCAATAACCTTAAAAATCCTCATGCAAATGTAATTCGGAAAACTCGTAACATCAACGAAACAAACGCCATTTATATTTTAAGCTTAGACTTTGACCGGATCCTAAATTTACAATGAGAGGGTCCAGGCAATGAACATGGAGTTTCTTTGCCACTATCCACCTATACTTTTCGAGGGCATTCTTTTGCACAAGACACGGCAAAAGGGTTCTGAAACGTACAATACTTGAAACGTACACCAACATTGTAGCTCACCCACTGAGAAGCCCAGTGGGTGAGCTACAATGTTGGTGAAAATGAAGACCTATCTTTGTTCAAATTTAAGTAAAACAAACACCATCCAGACAATTTTCATTAAAATATCACGCAAGCCATACGGTGCAAATTAGCAAGTGGCTATTGGTAAATTAATTATTTTAATACATATTAATTATTTTTATACATATCTGCAGTACATACAAAGTGCAGTACAATTCATCTAAAAAAGGTGAGAAATTCACATGATTTCCACTGTTTCTTCCCCTTCTATTAAAAATTTTACATACTTCATAGACACTGCGCTTCAGTATCTCACACCACTTTGTAGACGGCTGCGAGCACATAACAGAAGATGCCATATTCAGAATTACGATGAACAATTAACGACGTTTAGACGAGTTCTAATCCCGTTTTTTCACTGCCTCTGCGATATTCCATGATTCGTGTATATAACAGTTTGCCATACCGATCTATATGAATGTCATCACATTCATAGGAGGCCACATAAAGCTAGTGCGAAACGTGATATGTTTACCGGACGCATTATCGATACGGCATCTTTTACGTTCTTGCTGCTATTTTTGACAGATATTCAGCAGCATGACAGCTAGCTACCATTATCAGTAATTTAGCAGATAAATGCATCACGAACATTGCGCTTCATTAAGTTGCGTCCAACACGCGTTTTGCTTGCATGCAGCTGCCAACTGAGAAGAAGAATGCACTTGTAAAAGTAGAGTGGAACCTATGTCTATAAGAAAATGCGATGAAATGCAGACGTAATCAAATAAATCGCCACATTACTATCATGATTCTATGGTGGTATTTTGCGAGTCAGTTCCATTTCTAGAAAAGATGTCTTGCATCTATCACCTCAGCCATTAAACAGTTTACTCTGCAATAAGTAAAATTTGTCCTTTTCATCCCTTTCACAACCGATCACTCGAGGCTTGTAGTTTGTCCTGCCTTGGTGGCCGAATGTGTTCGATGTCAGGCCGAGCAGAAAATCGAGCTTCGGCTCATCATCCACCATTCACGCCGCTTCCGATGTGGATTTATCCAAACACAACGGCCTAACAGGACCATTTTATGATAGAATTTCCCGCTGCAATGCTTAACAACTATGCGCTTCAAGCATAACATCCTGTTCTGTGCGCTGTATCCCAGGCAATCACGCATGAGGATATCCGCGTTAGTCATTCGTATTCTATTATTTATTTTCTAGAAGGACAAATGTTGACTTGCTATAAAACTTGCATTTTTCCCCCATTCGCCTTTTACTTCTTGCCCATAAAAGCCCATTAACAAACCAATAAAAAATTGCAACTTTTAAAGAGGTTTTTTCCAAAGTACACATATACGGCTTAGATTTTATGCATCAATAAATTTCATTGCCAAATACTTTTCGACCAGTGAACTGAACTTTCCGACAGAAAGAATAATGCATCTGTTTACACAAATATATAAGTAACAAATCAATAAAAAGCAACGTTTATAAAAAAAGGAAAAACGGCGAAGTTAGTAGTAAAGGGTATAAAGATCCAGACGCCATGAGGTCGCAGAAAATTACCTGGTGATATACTTACCTAAACCAGTGTCCTTCCTTCCCATGCTGCAAACGTCAATAATATTGTTGGCAGATAGCAGTGCTTTTTCAGTCTTTCTACAATACCTAACTGTTTACTAATGCCGCAAACAGAGCATCACTTTATACATGTTTTTAGCAGTTCTTTTTTTGTACAAAAAGCAGCTATATGAACATGATACCTGTGAATTTTTGTATGCCTGTGTGCCTATTCGGTAGTTCCATGTCGCCCAATTTTTGAAATCTAGCGAAGACGCCGTGAAAGACAAGAAACCATTCCAAATATGAGATTTTCGCATAAACAACATTAATTATCGCCGTGACGCCGTGAAAGCTCAGAGGACATATGAAAAAAAAAATGTCAGAGAAAAAGGTCGCGAAACTACTCTCTCCCTTTCTTCGAATCCTCTCCGAATATTAGTCGCGCTCTAATGATCACGAAAAATAAAAGCTTCGCATCTTATGCTGAAAGGAAATGTGCCATTAAATTTTTATTTACAATGCACATTCGAAATGCTATGATATTTGTGAGTGTATTATCCGGAAAAGCTAAAGATATAAAAAGTCGTTTCAGTAGCAAAACAGCACAAATCTTCCAGTTGGAGAAAAAAAGGAACCATATATTACTGAGCTTTCTTATATTGCTATGAATTTTTATGCTAAAAGCCGACATAGTGAGCATAATCACAAAACACGCACATTATGCACACTAGCCTAATCAACTTGCGGATAATTTACACTTCCGAATGATCGACAGAAAAGTGACTATTCACGCGATAACAACTGCAAAGACATGACTGTGTTCTCCATGTGAATGCAAGATTGAACTCGCATAAATGAAAGAGGTTACCGATCATCCTTAGATTTTTCATGAAGCTCAGATAAAAGTCAGAAACCATTGGTAGAACTCTCTGAGCACAAAAAAGAGATGCGAAATACAGCAATTTCATACCCGCTTCGGTTATTTCCACATAACGCTCATTGACGGTGCTCGACATCTATTCAAAAGAGCTCATTAATGTTGGAAAAAATTTGGACAAGGCATTTTTCGTTGCATAACAAATTTTTAAAAAATGCCCCCTTGAAGTCAAGCCTAAAATTTCAATTCCAATCTTTTTATAGAAAGAGTGAGGGTAACACTAATTTTTTGACACAACGTTGGGGTTCCCAGTATAAATTGCAAGTCTTCCTTTGACTACGGAAAAGGGAAAGCGACTTGTTTAGATTTCTCGTCGAGGGAGTCGACTCCTATCCTATGGCTGCTCGACTCTATTTTTCAATAATAACCTGAATTCCTCTACGAATGATGGCAAATTCAAGTGGAAACGAACAGCCAAAAGTCATATCAAAAAGCTAAAAGTTCATTCCAGAGGTAGACTAATCAGTCTTATGCAGTCTTTTGACGAAACATCAATAAACAGGATCTTTATCACTATCTATTAAGGAGGATGTTTTGAATTTAAAAAGTTGCAGAATAACCTTATAATTCCAAATTGCAAATACTTATAAATAGAGAAGCAGGATTTCAGTTTGTACGAATGCCAAGCAGAAATGTGATCAAGATAGCGAATCTTAGCGTAATTAACTACACTAATATGAAAAATAAAATACTCAAATTCATCTTTAAATCATCAATTATATACACAAATACCTCGGTACATTGTTGTATATGGTTTGCAGGCATTAAGATATTAGCGTCTGCCAACAGTTTAGCCTTTTCCTGCAGCTTATCCAACCGCTCGAGCACAAAACCTAATGAACATTTCATCGGCTGAACATATGCTAATTTATCTGTTCTTACACTACGACATTTATGGGATATAATCGTATTTTTGGTAAAAATACTCAAATCCATCTTTAAATAATAAAAGAACAATTAAGATATTATATTACAGTTCAATGAAGAAAGTCCTACGGGAAGAAAAAATCACTGCAATTTTCGGTGAAATTCTTGTGGGGAGATATCAACGACAGTTGCGTATCGGAGATTTCCAAGAGTGGAACAAAATGGCAATGCGGATGCATTTTTACATGTGAATTTATCCATGCTGCGGTCTTGTTATAATGGAATCCTCCCATTTTTGCCCGCACGATGTGATAGCTCTTTTTAACAAACATATATCGATGAATAGTCAACTTGAAGACCTCCCGAATCGTCAGGTGAATATGAATAAATAGATACGTAAGCGAGATTTTCGTTGTTTAAATCTCTCTCTCAAAAAAAGTAAAATAGCACGTCTAAAAAAGGAAAAATAAATAAAATCAACTCGAAGCAGTTAACAGCTAAAAACTCGTATAGAGATGTAATGTGCGATTAGGTAGGCTTTAGCGATGGACTGTAGATAAATGAAACTCAAATTCGCATTGAAGTGAAAACCGCATAATGTGATCGAATAAACAGTTAGATAATTTACAGATTTACAAATGGTGTTGGATATATGTGTCGATGTTTGGAATTATCATTCAGTCGTTACTACTAAGATTACTAAATTACAGTAATATGTTAATCACCTAGTATCGCTCTAGACGAGTTGCGTAATCTATTCAACGCTGAAGTACTCTTTACTCGACCAGGTGGCACTTTTCAAAAGCGGCAAAGAAAGGAGTAATAAGAATAAACGGGTAAGTAAGGGAGGCATCTGTTGTTTAGATCTCTCCCAAGGGACAGATGTAATAAAATTTGTTACGCTACTCACTTATACCTGTGCAGAGTGGCCGATGAGCATCAACACCTCAAGAAATTCAATGCATATTTAAAGTGAAATCTTAGCAGTGTAATGGCTTTTTTTGACCATTTTTTTACCATTTTGACCATTTTGCCACCAGAATCTCCTAGTAAGAAAAAATTACCTCTAAGCATTCAGCCTATACTAGTACTGGCGAATATCATTTCTAACATATCCCCCTCGAAAACAAAAATTAAAATAAGAAAAAAAGATCCCAGTCGGCAAGCAAATGAAAAGGGTAAAAAAACAGTTATGCTAACTGCAGCAATACAATCGCATCAAATTGTATGATGTGCTGTGAAGAGTTTCGCTCTATTGTTAGTGACATTTCTGAAGTAGTCATCACATACAAATAAATTAGTTCATAATGCAAAAAAAAGTCACTGACCATTAGCGAATTCGTCGCCGCTCAGGATCACCGACGGCGAAGGGTGTACGTGTATAAATGCCGGTTTGCAACCTTGTGCATATCCGGAATTCAAACTGTTAGGCGAAGATACAGAAGGTCGCATATGGCATTCGCTAAACGGAGACGTTGAATGCATGAAGCATGGGGATTCACTGTCCATATCTAAAATGAAAAATTCCCGATTTTTTTCCATATAACCTCGCAGATGTTACAGCCATGGAAAGTTTCAGTAATAAGAAATCCTCCAAAGAAGTGTTGTCGACTTAGGTGACCAAACCGATTTAACATGTCGATATCATACATAACGATGCTTAGAGATCGCATATAAACGGATCGGACAAAATGGCTATATACTGATACACTTCTATCTCTAAGCGCAGGTAGTGAAGTTACGAAATCAAGAAGATTACGATAAGAAAAGAAGGCTTTTCAGGTAAATGAACTCTAAATAAACTGATAAATGTGAATAGACGCTATCAAGAGATAAGTGAACTCTCCAACTTAATATGTTTTATGACCATTCTCTGCAAGGCTAACGATGAATAAATTTAGGGTTACACAATGCGAGGAAAACATGCGCATACATTTCAACAGAAAATGTATCAAATGATATCGTTTATTTGCTTCATTTCACCGTAAAAGACCATATTAGCTCAAAGTCAGAAGGATACATTCAATATGGAGGATTTCCAATAAAGTCACATACGAGAGAATGCAGAATTCAATTATTATATTTCAGATCAAGTTTATCAAATTTCACATATAGAGCAACATTAGCGAAATATTAGCGGCTCGATAGGGTGAGCAAAAATAAACTTAAATCAAGTCGAAAAGAGGAATGCGAAAACGCAGAATCATTTTTGTATTTCCCTATCTAGCATTCTATGAGAATGCGAACTGCGGGGTAAGTATAGGTTGGCAAGATTAGCGCATTAAATTGCCTTAGAGAAATTGCCAAAATTCCGATGTCGGAATTTTGAAATAAAATGAATAAATAAACCCCCGTCACATTTGTGAACTATCCTTTTCCACTGGAGGTCGTTGTCCGATTTAAAGCGTTAAACTATTCGCTGAGAATGAAGTGTTAATTGGAAGGTTGGACTAAAAATCCCCTCACGTGGCACCATCAGATGTGATCAATTTTCATCATCCATCTCACCACATATCATTTAAACTACTGGCCTTCACTGATGACTTGAACTATTTTTAAGGTTTCAAAAGAACTGAAAACATTTTATCGTAGAGCTGAAAATCTTTAATGAAAAAAAGGATTGTCCCATATGGATGTCTTCAGTGCGCGCATCAACGAACAACCACCCTACTACTTACGCGGGTTATTTCATAGCGCCAGTCAGCTTCATTCAGTTGACTGCACTATTGACGCTAATATATGCCACCGGAAATACATTTTTATGAACTGGCGCATCATTACCGCTTCTCTTTTTATGTTCACATTATTATTTATCAATGAACTGAGAGTCAGCGCTGAGACTTCAACTCGCAGTGAAAATCCACATCAGTAAAAATAGCAGAGAAATATTGTTTTGCGCTGTACTTAGTTAATGAACGTTCAAGTATTACGCAGTTATGTGAGGCTAAAATACACACATAAGTATAAATAATGGAAAGATTAGTATGATATGTGGTTTTATAATTCAGTCTATCCAAACATTTTAAACATTATATAACATGAATACTGGTTTTTCCCTTACGATTAATTAGCTGAAACTTACGGATTAGAAAATTTCCAGCAAATATACGAGAAAACATCAATTCGTCGATTTCTTACTTTATTATTAGTTAAAATGACCACTCCATTGATTTTATTCACATTAAATTCGACGCTGATCAGAGCTTATCATTATTATCAATTGCAAATAACGCAAATTATTTTTATCGATAAAGGATAAAACGATTCTTCATATTCCTACATAATGCAATAATTTCGTACTCTTAATCATTCATGACGTTAAAGGGCTTTTTCAGTAAAAATTGGCTGGCTAATCGGTGAAAAGTTGAAAACACCTTTATCAGGTGAAGCGAAATTATATAAAACACTAAAATATATATGAAAACTGCAAAGAATGTTTAATGAACACTTTTATTTCATCGTACTGTTACTGCACTATCGCTCAAGTGAATTAAATTAGCACAAAGACAAGTAAGACACACTTGGTGTTGCTTGATCAGCTAGACAATTGACAATCGACGATCAAAAAATTAAAAAGAACTGTTTTCATCTATGCTACTGAATATCTATATGACCAAAATTGTGGTAAAAGCGGACAGGGTAGAGGAAAGTGAGGAGGAGAGGGTGGGAGAGCGAGAGGAGGATTCGTCTTTAATGGCGAACGGTCTATGATTTCAGCACAGTTTCAGCTAAAGGACAACGATGAATAATGCGAATTTACAACGAAGGCATAATCAGTGTTCCTCTTAGACGTCGAGATTGCCCTCAGTCAATATTTTCCCTTCCATCACTACCTTAAAATGAAGAACGCGGTGAAATTCGAATGAATCTCGCTTAACTTCTGCAAGCGAAATGTGCAATCAAGCTATCAATAAAGCCTCAGATGTGGAAAAATACTTTTAGAGAAACTAAAATGAACAGTGATCATCGTTTGTATGCTAAAATGAATTGGATTATATTTTCAACAAAAGAATCCAACCGATTATGCTCGAATTATATTTCAATTATATTGGCACAGATGAGTGCGCATGATGTGACAGCAATAAAGTTAGAAATCGATTTCATTTTTCCGAGGTCAAAAGAACAGATAGGTATTACTAAATTGGAATATAGGAAGATCGGAGAGCAACACTAAATAGAAGAGACTGCAAGCAAATTTCAACGACACACACAGCACGCGAGAGGGTGTACCTAAAAAAGTGCAACCAGCTTTGATTTACCACAGAACATTCCAAATACAACATTAAAAAGAAGTAACGATAATTGATATTTTAACGCTTAATCTCGCCAGACTTTAATAAATACAATGCTTCAAAAACTTTTGTAGACGAATAGATAGCATTCATCGACATTGGCTCATTCGTCTCCTTATTTGGCTACTGACCATTTGCCTGATCAAAGACCATCTACCAATCACCTATTACCACTAGTTTTTTAGTTTATGAAACTTCTGTTTTCGCCTCCCATTATCGTTTGTTCGAAAGGCAACGTAATGACCGTTGATAATACTGCATCTAGTGGCTGAATGAAGAAGGCTAATAAAGACATTACATCGACAAATTGCAGTTATAGCAAAATGAAATGAAATCTACATATTCGTTACTAAAATATTCAGCAAATTGTCAAGATACATCTGAAGTAATTCAACAGCGACTTCAATAGATTGTATAAACAGCATTCGATTTGAAAGCACTCGGCGTGAGCTTCAAAATAATCCCAGCTTTCTTTGTAACAAAACTACTAAAGCCTGCCTGACGCGACCGTTTTCACGTCACTTCCGATCGTCCTAGCAAATGGAACAGTGAAATTTTAACGCGTCGAGATCACTGATAGAGAGCAGAGGAAATGTGAGACTACCTAACAGAAGAAAACATTCAAATGAAGGACAGGTGGAGCAACTCGAGATCAAGATTTTCCCAGCTCAAACGTACACGCCACAACTATCGACGCTATATTTTCAAGGAATAATAGATGACGGAGAACCGCACAGACTTTGTCTCCTTTTTCCTAACATATTCTAAAAATGTGAAAGCGTTTGAAGCGATTTCCTCGCTGCTAAAATAAATAATGAAGATGAGAAAATACAAAAGCTTGGGAATCAATTATCCAGTAATATAGCATATAACTACAATATCCCGAACGGTGTGAAATTTATCGTTTATAGCAACATTTTTAAGCAAAAACATCCCTGGCAAAATCGTGTTGCTGCGTGATTTGCACGTGATATTCTCATGTGGCATCACTTGATTAGGTAAAAAACAACCCCACAAAGGTAGCATATTATCACTTTCTGCGTGAACTACATTAAATATTTTCAACAAATTGTAGAATATTCGGTGAGAGGTACCGAGGTGATGCCGATAAATTGCGGATGCGAAGCAGCGTGGCTGATGTTTATGCCTCCTCGGTCATCAATATCCTAACCAGCAGCAATTCAGAAAGACTCCACAAATTGAAATAACTGTAATGGAGCTAAAATTGATACAGCAACGTATAAAATTCTGATGGCTAACAGTTATGAAGTAATTTGTTGCGGTATAATTGCACGACGCATTGGTTAAATATAGAGAGAGTTCAATGCAAAATACACTCTCTAAAATTACGACTCAATTCTGGCTCATCTCCGATATAAATCCGAAGTTCCCATGTTTAAAGGCGGTCTTGATCGCATACTTCGGCAATCTTTTCAACGTATTCAAGGGACATTCATAACGAATGCGCTTGAAATGCGTGGCAAGCTAGTGCGAAACTAATACCTTTGCTATCGTGCTGTGGTGCCCTGAAGAGTTGGAATGTCAACCGCACGAAAACCCCTTCATATTGGGGATCCGATTTCATTATTCGAGCATTTTTTTAAGGAACCTTTACGTTTGAACAATAAAACCTTTCTCCTTTTTTTACTTTAATAACACCGCCACAGCCTTGAAAGGTGTCTCGTCTATATTCCTCACCCACCCGCCTATTCAGGAAATTCCATATTTCCGCAAATGTGATAGTTATTGACCAAATTCTCAGGTGAGGAATTTTTTTAAATAAACATAACTGAATTCGTTTGGCAGAAAGTTGACGCGCGTGATTGATAAACAAGAAAACTTTTTTATTTCAGGATTTAAGATTTCGATAACTCAGCTGAATTAATATTAAGTTTGTTGCACTCTGACGGTAATCTACTTCAATGGCTCTAAAATTATGTGGTATTATAAGTGGCTACGTAGCCTTAAAATGATGTCATTTTGTTCTTCTTTAGGGGAAGAAGGAGGAGATTGGGGGAAGCCGGTCTTCAAAATATACAAAATTTTTGAGAGCGATGTAGGGTGTAAAATTTCTAACTTTCTACTTCCTCTTAACTATAATAACCATTAAATTTCTTTTTTTTTTAAACAATCGGTTGAAGTTATTTTCTTTTCAGTAATGGATTCTTTCTTCGATTACAATATGCATAATTCAAAGAACTTGAAAGAAATGATTTGGGAACTTTGCAGATCATTCCATTTAAACAGAGAGTACCATAATTTGGAATCTCAACCAGACTTAAGAGCAGACAATAGAAGAGGTGAGGTTAGGGAAGGAGGGAGGGAATGGTCACTGTGATTATGAGAGCCTCAACAAATGGAAGAGTAGTAAGTAATGATACGACGACAAGCATTTTTCAATTTTTGTTTTCCTCAGGAAACAAACCGCCCTAAGGCGTATAAAGAGATCGCATAATAACTTTCAATGAATATACGACCTCATAAACCTGCCGTTGAGTTTATTACTGACTATAACTGCAGTCATATGGCTTAATTCATTCGTTAATTTACCGTCTTTTAGATCTAGAAAGAATCTGTGAACTGAACTTCTGAACTATTATCCGCAAAATTTTCAAATTCTAATCACCGCTTAATGCACCGCTTAGAAAATGAGACGATACAACTGAAGTGGAAACTCGATGCAAATTTGAGACATTAATTCGAAAAGTGATTCGTGGAGCAAATTAATTCCAGCTAAGGTTTTTTAAAGGTGAGCATTAAACAAACATTAGATAAGCATTCTACTACAAAAAACACTGAAAAATTCTTGGTTGCAAGAATAAAAAATTGAAATGCATTTAAGGCAACCTACTTTATAGTTGAAGCCGGTCGGACTTTCAGATCATACTGATCTCTGTGAGTGGATGTTTCATAAAGTTCTGATGAGAACTACGTGGATTTTCCACTAATTCTCAACGTAGAAAATGAGATCCGTTATCACAACAAGGGTTATAATCAATGATATATTGTACCTATTAAATAGGATGTTTGTTAACTTTTAAATGCAACTTACTAAAGAGCAAATTAAAATTCGGAAGAAAAACTCGTGATTCTCGATTTCATATTTTGCCTATTTTGTTGCGAACATTACAATGCTCTTCACTTTGTGCTAAAGACAGAAAAAAATTACAGTTGTAGATTAAATCATCTAAGGTAAGAAAACAATAATTTTTAAACAAAAAGGTCCTCGAACCCAACAGGCTGAAATTTTCAAATACGACTTCAAGTAAAGAATTTTCAAATAAATCGCGCATGAGGACAGACGGAAGTAGCCCTGTGATTTCCTTGCAGGTAAGTCGCGCCATTAGCTTCTTTCAGTATAGACCTGACCTTTGTGAAAATGTAGATTTGATCACGTTGAGTAAGTGTGGAAATGTTTTTCAGTGAAATCGCACCACATTGCCATATAATTCCGTTGTGAGATAAGAGAATGCTCATAGTTTCGTAGGAAGTTGACATTTGTAATCTCGCTTTCAAATCGCTCCCTCCAAACCTGCCCATCTCCCAACAATTTCCCTCTCTTCTGCATCCCTAAGATAACTAGAACAATCTTGTCAACTATAACTTGCCAAAAGGAGTATCACTTCTGAATACTTGAGAGCTTTCAATCTAATTGTGATAGGATCACTAAGAACTTTTGACCTACGAAATTAATGGACTTCTGCAACTATTTAAAGGCCTAGTTCTTATGCTGTATCGTCGAATGAACTGCCTAGGAATACTGAGTTCTGCTATAAATCTTGAAGATCCTTCGGTCGAATGGCTGATGGAAGAATGGACAACAAGAAAGGAAAGGGGGGACGGTGAATTCAGAATCCATCAGCAAAATTAACCATTTGATGGCGCATATACAAGCACGTGAAGTACATAAATAACGCTTATATCCTAACAGCCGTTTTTTAGAACAGGCGAATTTATGGTATTTTCATAGCAACTTCACGATGTTACAGCGAGGTTGAATACGTGCGACAAACTGAACTATAGCTGACGTTATTTTCTGAAAAATATGCAGGAATTTTCCCCCTTTGGGTAAATTCAGCAGACATTACGGAATTCAAATTTCATGCTATCCATTTCCTTTAATTATTATATTGCAAAATGGTAGCCAAACCTCCTCAACAAATCATCTAATGCAATGCAGCATTAGTGTTGAAAATGTGCCTGTCGCACTGCGATTTCAACTTTACCATAACTAGATTTAACGGTTGCTGTACTTGCGGAGTACACAATCAATACAGCACGTTAAATTTCACCAACTAAATTGATCAAATTCACTATCGCACGCAGAATGGTACGTTGCATGTTTTCTATTCTATTTTAAACATTGTTTATTGGGATTTCATGCTATTTTTTGAAAAGCATTCAACGAAGAATATTGCAGTATGAAGTAAAATATTGCAGTATGTAGGGGAAAAATACTTGCACTCATAGAATTACTTATAAAACATTACTGTTTTATCACAAAGAAATCCATTTAAAATACTGATTATATAGGCTACGAAATTTGCATTGTGACATTAACGTTTCAATTATTGACCTACATAGTACAATTAGTACTTTTAACTGCTATTGACTTTCAGTATTTCTGAGAAAATGTTTAACATCGATAAGTTAGTTGTCGTTTCGCTGAATGTTACTACTAATTACCTTTGAATGAGGACACAGATGCGAATACTAGACCAGTGGGCAAAACCTCTTCCAGTAGAGAGATTTGTGGAGGAAGAACGTGGGTACGAGCTGTATCGCTAGACAGACACCGACTGCAGACATGAGTGAGAGCATAAGTATTCCAGAATGTTTGGCCAGTTTTTAGATTCCACTGTTTTAGCTCAGTTGATCAAGCTTCAAAAAATTTTCATAGCTTTATCAAATTCGATGGAAGGGGACGAAGATAGCAACTCTTTGTATTCTCTTCCCCTCCCCCCCTCCGGTTACCAGTCATGTTTCCCAGAAATATAGTACAAACCTACGGTTACTACTACTTCTTACTGGGGAAGTAAACGAAGATGATGATATTTGATTTTTTTACACAATATTCGTATTGCGACTGCAAAATGCGCGCATTTATACGTAGCAGGTTTATTCAACAGCGGCAAAATTAAATTATTATCAGAATTTATTTCATATATTTCGAAGTGAATGTGGTGAATCTTCTTCGAAGAATCTCCTTCGAAATGTGTAGGTGAAAATATATTGGAAGAATTTACTGAAGTCGGAGTAAAAACCTTTCAAAATAATTCAATTCTGCAAACCTTACCACCCTCCTCTAGCCTTAGCAATTACAAATGACACGAAAATTGAACTGGGAAAGCTAAGTTATAATTCGCAGAGCTTGTAACCGGAAATATTTCATAACTGCCGCCAAATAAAGCTATTTCAGTTAGCGTTCCATGAAGTTCGATCACCACCACTGACTAATAAAGCTATATAGTACGAATGTGTTGCAGAAAAGTTGCAGCCCATATATAATGCATAAAATTTGCAAGAAAAGTTGCATTTAGCAAAAAAATGGTGCGGAGTTTACAGCAAAAAATAAATACTCATTTAGCAGCTATTGTCGGAAGTAAATATGAAAAAATGAGAAAGTGTTGGCAAAAACGAAGAAAACGCAAATTTTGCTATCATGGCACAACATTTTACGCAGACATTATGCATACGGTGTGTTCTTTCGAAGATTTCAATTAAATCAACAATACTCTATATCCACATCCACTAGGCCTCCATCACCACTCACTTCCACTCCAAAAACAAAAAGAAACAACTTGATGGACTTTACATTTGAGTATTACCTATATCTACATATCTTTAATTCTCTTTATTTTAAGTTTTAATGACTGATTTATAAAGAACCTGTGAATTTTAACTACTACTAAATTCCAAAACTTATCAGTATATTAGTGAAGTAATACCATCCTCAAAAATGTACTATTCAAGTCGCAACTAACTACAAATTTCCCAAAAATTAATGTGCATGAAGATTGCCGCACAACAATTTATGGGAACGTATAATTTAATCCTTCATATTAGTAACCTATCAATCTGAGCGATAGGTAAGCGGGGGTAGGAAAAGTTTTCCACCTCTCAGATCAGCCATTTACTTGAAATATTGCAAAATATATTTTAAATGATTTCATCGCATTGAAAAATATTTTCCAAAGGATTCACTGATCAACGAATTAAATTCTATGAAACGAAGAATCGATCGAAAGAAGAAAATGAGTGCAATATTTGACACTACCGAGTAATTTTTATGAGATTGATACATTAGTGTGAAACATGGCATAAACCATCAACATATTGGTGTTTGCAACTGTCCCTGTGTGCATAGATTTCCCAGTTTTGCATATCTGTAACTTACTCAAGTTTTCGAATTGCAATCATTAGATAATTAGATGATGGATGCTTACATAGAAATCAATACAACGCTACCACAATAACCTTCATGAATGCAAATTTCCCAAACACATAATGCCTTAATTCTTAAGGAGATGGGTGCTCCCACTGCTTACCGTCTGAACACTGCAAGAATATGCCAAGCTAAAGTTGAGATGACGAAATTGCTGTCAACAATGCTGCCACCAACAGAAACGAACACTAATGAGTTTGACACGTTGCAACTTTGCAATACGATGGATGCTAAGCGATGAAAAAGGATGCATCTAATTGCCAAAGTCACGCTGACCATGCCAAATGTTGAAAAATTACCAGAGAGAGAGAAACTCCACCCAAGTACCAATAACATGGAACTTTTGTTTGGACACTTCCCGCTCCTCCCCTCACCGCTCTGTCACCTTCTCACCCTTTTTCTCCTCCTTTATCTTGAAAGGTGGATTTCGAAAGTGACTATGATGACTTCATATGACTGACTTATTCGAGGATTTATTGCTCAACGCAGTGCTTGGCTGATGGAATTTCTGAACTTTTCTACATTGTCCTCAGCAAATACAACAGAACTTCTTAGAACGGGTAGGAATAAGAGCTAAAACTCGTCCCAGTCAAGGACTTTGTAAATTTAATTCTCGTACATCGGTGGGGAAAATTTCATCTTTTAGCGTCTTGGTGATATCCTTTACGAAGAAACACCTTTTCAACATTATAGAAATGCGGGCAAGAATGATGCAAAAAAACCCTGTCAGAAATAATGGACTTGATATTAAAAAAGATTAAGTCGAAGTGCTGATAACGATCGTTGCTGGCGATCGATATATCAGGCAGCTGATGGGCTTTGAAGATGGTAAATATCCTAGAGTACGTGAAATAATTATGCAGAGAATGTAAAACGAAACGCCGTCGAAATGAAATTTTTTGCCGAATGCCTTCTTTACCTCATTCAGATATGCCTGAAACACACATAAGTATGCTACATTCCTGATTGGAATTGTGACGTGGCTGAATGGTTGGATTGTGGAAGAGAGTGGAGGATGGAGTTTGAGGATGAAGGAGGGGAGGAACCTCATGTTTTACGCGAAAACTGCGCGGCTATCAAATTTTCCACCAACTAAACAGGCAAGGGATTGTTAACACAGAATGCAATATGGATTAATTGGAAGGCATTCGTTAGCGCTAAACATCATGCCTACGATGAAAATACATCACTAGTAATTATTGAAATTCCAATTTTTGTCCCTAGGCTTCAAACGATACCATTATGCAACGCATACCTGCTCATTGATGTAATTATGGTTGAACAAGTAAAAAGAGAGAGAGAAAAAAAAGAATAAAAATGAAGGCGTGGAGATCAGCGCGCATTCGACCAAGTAAAAAACCAAGCCGTTTAATGCAAATAAATAATGGCTGTGGGATTTATAGCATTACAGCGATAGCCAAACGTTCTGAACAACGCTATTTTGCACTATAGCCTCTGAATTCATTTTTTGAAATATTACTGCGAAGTTGTAATTGAAGGGGAGAGGGAGGAGGGACATTACCGTGGAATAGGTTTATAAAGCAACCGCTGAAAACAAGACTTCAGGAAAGGCCGATAGATTTCCAAGATAGTACTTAAGCAATGCTCTAACAGGTAAAAAAATGAAGCTTAGATTTGTGGCCAATGAAATGGATCAATTTAAGGGAGGATTGTTTCCTTTCCAACAAATGAGATCGAATGCCGTCCGGTTTGTGCGATTTTTGAGAGAGTTCATGAACTTATAAAGGTTCTTGAACATTCTGGGCTGTTAAGGGGTTTTCTGCGTTGCAGGAATGTCCTATCGATTCTTTTCACTCTTCGGTCCCATCCGAAGCATTTTTTTAATGAACTATAGTAGTCTGACCAGAAACTGACCATATGATCTGTAACCAATATTAGCTAAAGGATCGGTACACGAAGCTAAAGTAAAGGATGGAGCACACAGCGGCTAAAATACTCCTACTAAAAGAACACGCGGAGAGTTCATGAAACCTTCGAACCAACCATTCTCTCAGCCACTAAGGCTTCAAGGTGGTGGCGAATGACAGGCAATGCGAACTGAAGGCAAACTGTAAACATACCTACTGCATTCTTTGATCTGTAACAATTTTCCGGGAAAGCAGTAAACAAGAAACTGAGGGCTCATGAACAATAACGCAATGAGATGTCAAGATGAACGAACAGTAGCACAATTATGTTCTTTCGTGTAACTGCTTCTGACAGAACAACCAAGTCGAAGCGGTGTCATACGGGAACCTGACTGCGATCTTCAGGAACCTCATTCATTCCTTATAGAAAATAAACATTAGGGAATGTTTTGCAGTGACCGTGAAGGTAATATAAAAGACGTAGAAGATGATGTTGGCATACTCATACGTTAATAAGTAAAAACGTGCGGAATTACTAAAAAATCCGATAACAAGCTGACTCTCCAATATCAGCGTCGATAAAACCTTCTCTCTCATTTCTATCCATCTCGCATTTGATGACTTCCATTTTATTCTAGAGAACGTATCAATGAAACGAATTGCTTACGTGATGAATTTGTAATATTGCTTTGATCTGTGATTTCAATTTAATTTTGCGCTCATAACGAACACTTTGGATAATATCAACAGCATTTGCTTGAAAATTTTTCCGAGACACCAACCTCTTTTATCCAACATCTCAACGAATCTATTCGCTGAGGAGAGACTTTGCACCCACTGCTGATAGATAAAATACACCTTTCTTCAAATTGTCTTTATGGTGGCGGGGTTTTCAAGTGGCCGACAATCCATTTTCAAATTGAACAGTTCCTTCATAGACCTGATGGAGAAAGAAGCAAAACGTCGAAAGAAGAAATTAGGGAAGGCAGATGGTGATAGCTCAATATGATTGGAACGAATAAAAGTTCATCTGTCATCGACGACGTATAAAGCTGCTTTCACCCAGAGAGAGGAAGAAAAGATATGAAAAAAGGAAAGAAAAAGACGACATTAACTAAACAAAGCATTCAGCGTTGGATTGCAAAAACCAACTTCTCATGGTTTGACTTGCACGCGCCGCGTGGACTGATGGCACCTAATGGAAAGTCTTAGGCATTAATGAGGGAGAATGTGGCAATTATATGGCAGGAATGCTAAAATATTTGAAGCTATTCATCTTTAAAAAAGTGACCGTAATAACAGCCCTAATTCCGATAATCACTTGAAATGTGCGATAACTGCAGATTATCTCTCGAGTGTTCTATGAATGCTGTTGGTTTCATCCTACGCTGCAACACGTACCTAGATTTTCTTCATCCATACAGTAGATCATTTCCTGCCGTTATAAGTAACCCATACAAACAGTCCGAATGGTATTCCATCATCCTTACACCTGTACACCTCAAAAATGCGGAGCATAATTTTTTCAGCCCCATTTCCTCCCGTCATCCACATAGCGCGGATCTTTCTCATCCTAGTGGAGTATTGCCCTTATCCATTCCCATTCATCCGATTGATGTATTTTCATTAGGCCAAAACTTTTTACACTGCCTCCCGATACCAATGAAAAACTCTGAGTGTTTATATGCTTTTCGTTGATGACTTCGAAAATTCTCAACTGACTGAAATTGTAACATTTAAATACTTCTCAAACGGAAATGCTGAATGGTTTACAGCTATTTCAATATGTGCTAAAATGACGACACACACTCTCTCTCACATGAAATTCGTGATGCGAGTGCTCTAAGCGAACATGGATTTCAATGAATATCGCAATGTTTCATCGCTACTGGAAGGTCAGAAATTACAAATTGCTTTCTTCATGTCTTGCTGTAAATATTAAGTGGGCAATATCGAAAAGAATCCCGTACATATCGTAGCTCCTTCCTGAAACACTGTAAACCATTGTGTTTAAGAATCATACCTAAAATATAGATTGTGTACACCTATTTATTGAAACACACCTAAAATATTGTGCACACCTCTGCTGTGTTTCCAACGCTTCACCCATTTCGTTGTAGCTACATCAACTTTTAGAGAATTTCCAAGAACGCTTCACGCGCAATGTTTTCTACCAAAATTTATCGCTGTCCACATTAGACACATTGTCCGTATTAAGCAAAATTTTGTAGCCGTGATTCATTAAAACACCGCAAGACAAAGTTGATTTGCTTAGTTATCGTAAAATTGTACACAGCCTTTTCGATAATCCGTTTTCTGCGATATTTCATTTATCTCCCTTTCCCCCTCCTCTCCTTCCACTCCGGCCTCCATAACCAGTGCGGATATCAATTTCAAGTCGGCGACGGATGTTTTAAAATAAATAACGTTCTAATAACCTTTCCAGTTCCGTCTTCTATGAGTGCTGAAACTGACAGCAGCCGATATCGTTACTATATTCATCCTTGCATCGTTGAAACCGTTTCAGCCAACCCAACTTCACACTGCTGCTGCTGTTGCGCAATGTTACACGATGCTTGATATATTTTAACCAGTACGCGTTGCTTTCTTTCCCTTTTATTGATGTGTTCTGTAGAATGCTCTATCATTTGCTTTTACAATTATGTCCATAAAGCATATCTAGCTGAGGCATCAGAGACAGATGGAAAGCAATTCAAAAACATTATATCATTAATGAAATATAGCAACAAAATCGAAATTTCTTTGATCAATGACCAAAATATGATCATTTAAATAGCGTTCCCAATTTTGTGCTATCTCCAAACCTATAGAACGCCTTGAGGCAATTGATTAACAAACACACAAGCGACATCCTTAGGAAAGTTAAACTGAGCTCACTGGGGAAAGCTCAAATATAATTTGCACCACGTCGGCACTATTACCAATACGGAGATTCGTGCAATAATTAAATTATTTGTGAAGATAAAGCCTTCTTCCAATCTCAACGAGTCATACCAGTAAGCATCGAGAGAGGTGAAACAGTAAACTGACGTAAGTAAATGTACGGGATATCAGCGGTAGTTTAGTTGTGGGTCATTTCACTGTGAATAATGCTGAAAGCGGAAACACAACTCAGCGCTTCATTTCATACCAACAAGTTCATTTTCGAATTAATAATTGCTAAAGAGAAATTATTTATATTTTCGGCAATTGGAAGCTATTTGCAGCTGTCTCAGCATAACAAATTATCCTCAAAGTACTTTTTCCATAGGTAGGCTATAGGTGCCGCATTTGAGATTATTAGTGCTGCATGGAAAGCTTGAAATACTGCCTGAAACAATGATGAAACCTAAGTGGGGCGTAATACAACATTAATACAACTAAGATGGAGTTTAGTTATTTATAATAGAGAGAACCTCTGAGCACGGATCATAGGAAATCTGAGCGGCGCTCTCAACACATAATACAAATATAAGCTTTGAAACCTCGCCTCGCTCACATCAACATGGCAAGAAAAATACACGAAAACTTATTTTGTGGAAACGAAAAATAGTACTTAGAAGAAGAACGTGAAAAATGCAGAGTTTCGAGAGAAAACAATCGTTTAGAACGAAGTGATATGAAGGATGAAAGAAGTCCGAAACAATATCTGCACCAATTTTTTCACCTCTTCACTATGACTAAAAACGACATGGCCAATTCAAGTAAGCAGTACTGTTATTTATGAAGCTTCGTTGAATGACGCAAAACTCTTAAAAACTCAAGAAAACCATTATGCTAGAAGAAGTTGATGATGAATGCACTATCGACCGGAAGGTCAGCCGGATGGATGAAGTGGTCAAAACCTATCTAAAGGCAGGAAAAGAACTAGGCAGGACAGAAGAAGCGAGAAAAAGTGCTGCACTTATGAAAATTTAATAACTGATACGTGCGCATCGAAGCTTGAGGCCTAGATCACACGAAAGAGAGAAAAAAGTGCAACGGCAAATGTTCTGGATTGAGAACTTTCACATTCAGTGCACTTTCATAAGATTCGACTTTTTTTTGCTTTGAAAATTAAAAGGATATCAGTTTTTTTTTGAAACCTGGTTAATATAACCACTGCAAAAAATAATTCTTTCATATATTTCATTAGAAAACCATTTAACAAATGAAAGCAAATATATGAAAGAATTTCTTAGATTAAAGAAAATAGCAAAAATAAAGTGTTGACGAAGTATAATGCAAAATTGCTATACAAATATAAATATATATATTGCTATATCGCTATAAATATAAATACAACGAATTTACTACATAAAAAATATATATAATATAAATATAACAAATATATTTCTTATAAAATTAAAAAATTAAAAATTATATAAAATTGAATTTCTTTGGAAACAAATATTGAGAGGAACATTATTTCCAAATGACAGCTTTGTCGGAGAAATGTGAAAATGAATTACAAGTCTTTGGACATCTCATTAGTACCTAAAGACCCAAACATTTTGGCGAAAAGAGGAAATAACAATGACAGCATTTCTAATTCGTAGAGACGGGAAGCATTAAAATGCTTTGGACGAATACTGAAAAAAGAAGAAACCTTTTTATTCCCTTCTAAAGTAAACAATCAAATAAGAAGCAATTCAACACTTAAACATGAAAGAACTTTTATATGTGGTGGTGAATGTTAACGTGCGCTCGATGCGACGATGAATTTTAAGGCTTTATGCAATAGTACCTAACGAATATTTGTGCCATCATGAGGCGAACCAAGCTCAAGTTGCTCCACAGAAACATGACAAAGATATTACAACAACTTGTTTTGCAGTAGAATTCAAATTTAACCCTCTTTTGCAGTAAACTTAACATAATTAGTGAAACCACTATGCAATCATAGTGGTTTCACTTATTAAGCATATGAATATCGATAAGAACTATTGGAAAAGTATATGCATAGTATATGTATATACCTTTATATATGCGCATTTTCCTTCTAAGATACTTCTCCACTTGGAAACAAACTTAGTATAGGAAATAACAAAAAGAAAATCATATCTCCTACGATATCTTTCCACTCGATTAAACTGGGCAGAAATTATAGCAACGATCAACTGGCAAATAATTATGTCGAAATATTCCGCTGCTCACTGATTGTTTCAAGTAACATCGAGCACTGCTTCAATAGTTAAACAGCAATTTATTTGGTAGGAAATATGCACTTACTTCGTATTTTCCTGTAGTATGGCCCAAAAGTAGATTCACTAACCGTGATCTTGGTTCGATTCGCGCGCCAACTGTAAGCAGTTAAGAAGCTTAGGAGCCAAACAACGGCCGTGCTTGAATTCTAGGAGAATCGACGCATCATGCGCCCACACTACTGCAGAATGCAATGTTATTTGTAATTCAGTATGTTACGGCTACACAATTTTCTCTAACTTGCATCAAACGTGATAGATATATATGTCCCCTGTTTTTGCGTCCTCTCCCTAATGCAGCGTCGACTGCTCCCCTCTTAATAAACTTAGGCAGTTAGCAGATTCTACAGACAGCAGAACTTTCAACATTATATCGGAAAACTGTTTGTTAGGTGAAGATACTCTACCATTTGCGTTTCAAAAAATGCAAGTAAAAATGCAAAAAATGCATATTCCTCTCGAAAAAATCCCATCAATATGAATTATTTTGTAAAACTGAGCGAATTATCAATGCAAACCATGAAGTTAACCACACACTACCGCATACAAATAACGTTAAGACCATAAGCAGTCGAACTCAAAATGGCTCAAATTGGCGGATTTTCGTATGCGAAGATGCCTTTTGGAATGGGTGAATTTTCACTGCTCTTTGCCTGCTAAGAATTTATGCCTGGGTGGAAAAATAAACAAAACCTGATAGATGCTTACGGAATTCTGGAAAACTGCCATCAATGAGCCCAAATTTACTTCCTGAGCAGAACAAACAGCTTTAACTGTCATATGTGAAACATTTCGCTCGACAGAAATCAAATTCCACGTCAATAAATCAGACTAAACAAAAGAATATAATACACAATTTGTGCAAATTTTTCCACTGAATTCACAAAACATATGACCTTCGATAATGACACTCCTCGATAATTAAATTTATCCAAAAATTATCAACGCTTTTCAGGATAAAAATTGAGTTATGCAGCATGACGTCATCGATTCAATTGACTCAGTGAATTGGAACGGATAGATTTAGCGATTCATCCAAAAATGAGGCGATATTCAGAGCGCTAAGTTCGACGCTTATACTCTCTCCGATGATGGGGAAATAGCAATGTGAAAGTGAAGCGATCGCAACACAGTTGTTACATCCGTACAAACATTTGAAAAAAAAAAAAACAACACCGCTGAGAGAACGAGATTGATGAATGAGACGGAAAGTGGTTATTTTTTGAGCTGAGAGTGGCACAAAACTGAACACAACAATGCCGAACATTCAACGTTTATCCGGATAAATATGGCTCAATTTTAAGAGCGGCCAACCGATAATTCATTAAACAAAAGTAATCATCATTTTAATTGTGGGAATTTTCACGCATTACAGAAGAAAACGTTTTACTCTGATAATCGAATTTTATGAATTTAAAAGAAGTGGAAAATGTAAAAGAATTTTGAAACCCGTCTTCAAAAGTTGCAAAATTCGAGCATTTTAGAATATATCCACTCGATTTCTTCACTTAATAATGGTTTAATTCATTTCGAGATCATTACATGTGTGCAATAAATTTTAAGACTATCATTACAACGTTAACGTTTATCAATAAAATCGATTACTATTCATAAATTGCTCATGTGGAAACTCCGAACCGACAGTCAACAATTTCAGTGGTCCAATTTCCCTACAGCATTATTTCCGGCTGCATTCTCAAGAGCCGTCCTGTTATCGCAACGAATACGAAGTTGAAATACGGACTGACTTTTAGCTAAAGCAACAACTTAAATCAACAACAACTTAAATCTCAGGCAGATTTAGCCGAGTCGAGTTTCACCTCCGCAAGAAATTAATCGCCAGCTGGGAGCTGAACTTGGTCGATCGCTCAAATATATTTCGCTATTAGACGCCATTCACTTAATGAAATTTAAGTGAATATATAAATGGAGATTTTTCTCATATTTCAAAGATTTTTAGAAGATTTTTCACATTTGGAAAATCATCAACATAACCTATTCATAAACCGAAGCAAACGCTTGGAAAGAAATAAATTTTTGAGGGAAATAAAGTAAGAGAGAAATTACAGAAATCTAGAAGAAAGTGGCGCAATATATGCTACTGAATTTACTCGCTTACGGCAATAAACTTTGTAATTTATAAGCAAATAATAAATTAATGAAATGGTGCGCTCTATTTGATTAATTATATCGTTCGCAAATGCATTCTGCAGATAAGACTCCTTTTTTGGCTAGACGGATGAGGAAATAAAAGATAGCAAAAAGTTGCAAAACGCTGAAAAGGAATTTAAAAAGATATCAGGTGTGCTGTAAATGAGAAGGGGATATTCGTAACGATGCGTAATCGATGCTTAAACGCAATGTCCGCGCAAGTGGCATTCAACCGGAAATCTCACTGATGCGACGAATAAACGAATCAGATGTGAAATAACTTTATAAATAATTCAAAAATTTGTTTCAGAGCATTATCTGGTGATTGCTGTTAATTGCGATAATATTATCATTATTCCATATGGCGAAAGCTTCACTATTGAAAAACTTACTTTGCGGGGAAAATTTTCCTCATCTAGCATTTTCAGTCCACATCTGCAATTACGCTATCCAAACAAATCATAAATAGAATGGAACAAAATAGTATATAGTGACTTTCATTACGACTGATTGCAATCGAATTCTGTGGTGATGATTTATTATGGCCCCACTTCCTCTACCGCCTCTTCCACCCCTCCTCACCTCTTGCGCTGTATTTCCTTTACCCATTCTACCTCTCCCTGTCCTTCTTAGGACTCGTTAGCCGCATTACCTGGATGTAATAACATTACTTAAGCACAAATCACTGCGTAGGACGAGATAGCTGTTAGACGGGTCCCTATCTATGGTAGCGGAATTAAATCCAAACGTTTCTTTCCATAAGCAATGCTGGTTAGCGAATATTTTCATATATTTGTGTCGCAACAAAGCAATAAATAAATAAATAACGCGTAGAAGTCGATCCGAACGAGTCAATTATTCCATACGCTCTTAACTGCTTAGTTCTCAGTAAAAAAAGTAAGCAAGATTGCCAAAGAGACACTTCAAACGATATAATGTTACATCCGAATCACAATCTGATGGAACAATGAAAACAAGTCTGAGGGAAAAAAATTATTAAAGAATAAATCTAATTTGACTAAATGGTAAAAACCTCTTGCGAGAAAAAAAAGTAAGTAATCCACGATGGCACTATTGCTCCCGGCGCTAAAAAATGATGGATATAAAGATAAGGGGGAACTGGCTCTAGAAAGAGTGAAACTATAAAGAGAAACCCACCGCGGATAAACTTCGTTGCTCTGGAGCGCTGATTTTCCCCACGTGAAATGTGAATTTCCATCGAAAAAATAGAACATAGAAAATGGAAACAGGGAAAACTCTTACAATGTATCTGCCTATGAAGATGGGTCCTTAGGAGTTCACAAAATTTTAGTTTCCCAAAAATAGTTGTGATCGCTGACAACGACAGTTATCAACGCCTTACTATCTGAATGGACGTGCGAACTTCAAAATATGCATTTCACAATTTGAGGATAAGTTGAACAAATCTTGTCTGAAATTGCAACAGAAACATCGAAGTAATAGATTTTATTACTGTCAAACTACAATAAAGTTCGAATTGAATATTTTCAAAATAAGTAAGATTACTCGCCTTAAATGCTAGAGGAATAGGCAAGGAACGCCGATCGAGAAGGCTATTTTTGTCTTAATGATAGAATGAAAGATGAAAAAAGAAAAAAATAGAAGAAAAGATAGGAGAAGAGCTGAATTAGGCAATTATGCGATTTTCCACAATTCATTAGAATCCCGAAGATTAAAGCCGAGCTTTCTTTCACATTGAATAAAACTCATATATTCTTTCAAAAATCACCTTTAAAAAAAGCGTGATAAGCAACAACGGCCCAATAACAAAGCTATTTCGGCTCTCCTCGAGCAATTCTTTAGGCTCATTTAGGGCGGAAATTCGTCATTGTCAAATGTGCTATCATTTAGAATCTTACAAAACAATGAATCTATTCTGAGAGCGTATCAGATGTCGAAAAAAATCTTCCAAGACACAAAGACATTGCCATTCCATCGTTGATTGATCCAACTGTTGTCAGATCCAAGGAAACAAGCTCTACTGGAGATGCTATAAAACAAAGAATTGCTCCCTCTATCAGCAGTCCTCATTAAAATTTAAGTGAAACCGAGATTATACTATTCTAATAATGATTTATTACTTCACTCTCTTCCCGATTATATAATAAACTTTAGCGCTTATTAATTGCAATTCTGCAGTAAGTGTTATTACAATTTGCAAATGTATATACTTTGCAACTTACTTTCCGAAGAAAATATGCAGTGAACGAATAAGCTTGTAGATGAGACTAAAAACAACACAAACGATTTGAATGGTAACAGATGGACGTTTAGATAATCAACGTTTCTAAGGTAAAATGCAATATGAAAATTTCATTTGTACGAGCAAAAATATGCAATATCTGTACAAGCTCAGTAAATTCCAGATGATTAGATTTGCATAAGCACATGAGGTCACACGTTTGCATATTTAAGTGGTGTTTATACTGCCATTTATCATAAAGCAAATAAAATTAGAATATCCCATTAGAATTTACCCCCATTCGATTATTTAGGCAATTGCAAATTGGCCAAATAAAACAAATTACATTAATTTGCGCAGAAATGCGACGGCAATGTTTGTTGAAACTTTTGTTAGGTTTCGTCATTTCCGCTAAGTTCACACTTGCAACTCATTGTGAATAGGAAAGAATTGGCCTATAGGGTATTGTTCTAAAAAGCAATTTGGATCTACGTAATTCAGTTCACTTAGCTCAACTAACACGTGTTGTAAATGTAAAATACCTGCACTATTTCCGGTTCACTCAGCTCCTTCCAACTGTGAATATCTAATCCCTCGAACAAAATTATCAACAAATGCGGATGAGGCAGGAGTTACACTTGTCTCAGATATGTATATCATGTTAGAGAAAATAAGATGATAATGACCCTCACCGCACCCATTTGAAGAATGAATAATCAATTATGTATTGGTAAAAAATATGGCAAAATCGCTTGAAATGCTTGTTCACTCCGTCACCTGGCCCTAAGCGAAGTGCAGTGGCTAATTAATTATCGACGAGATGAATTAGTTATCACAAAAACAGAACAAGTAAAACACGCAGGTTCTTGGTATAGTAAAAAAAAAATTGCTACGAAAGTTCCCCATTTACCTCTTAGAATAACCCGTAAAAGAGAAAAATGGTGATGCAGAAAATTTTCATAAGACCTATAGATTAAGGTGGAAGAGTGTTCCAGGATAACCAGTACCTTTTTCGACTCCACTTATCAGACTAACCGATTTCATGGAAATTCAACAAATAATAAAATATTCCACTCAATGGACCATCCGGTTTCTGGGATCGCTAAGAAATAAGCGAATGTGAACGAAAAAATGTCCATCTGTCAAAAGGCTAACGTATTCGCGCTGCTTCTGTGAAAGATTCATTTTTTGCAGCACAAATAGTTATAAAATGTACGCAGATTTTTAGACGCGTTTACATGTTTACAGCTATTATACACTGGCACCTTCCCGTTGTGTACGTTGTTTCAGCCGAAGCAACACGCTGAACGCCTCCGTAACGATTGCTGCCGTGATGACATTCGACGAGTGCAATGCAGATGCACATTTCATAACTTGCGGACACACGTTGAACTCAACTGCTGTCAATAAGCCAACTGCAGCCAGTCCCACCCAGCACTGCTAATGACGAGGAAACAAGAAAACCCTAGAGGCAACACATCCTGCCAATATGGCAATAATGCTGCTCAACCGAGTGGAAGGCACAAAGTCCCCCGATCACTTGCCACTTGTGAAACCTCTGATGGAGTCATCATCTCTTGTGTATCGCAGTAGTCAACCTAAAGAGTCCTAGTGCCCACTTGTAGCAAACTCACATATAACGGGACCCAAATTTCTATAACCTTGCATCCTGTTCGAAGCGGGAACACCTCCCATATTATATGGGATATAATCATTATCGAAACATGCTCGACAGGAAGGTGGATATCGTGGACAGAAACGGCGAGAAAATCTCAAAGCCGATGGTGGCATTTTTTCTGAAATAAAGAATACAGATTCCATGTTTTAAAAATGCAAACTGAAATTCTGCAGAAAATTATTTGCAATTTTAATGAAGAAAATCCAAAAATGAGTTCATCTAAATTCGTTAAACTGAGGATAGTAAAGCATTTATAATTTCAAGACATTCGAGAGTATTAAGTTCACGTTGAAACTTTCTTCGTAGAAATTGAATTCGTGTTCTACGATAAAGTAACTTACCAAAATGGTATCTCTAGCTGTTCTTTCCCATTCTTTCCTGTCCTCATCGTGCAAAAAAAATGTCTTTTAAATATAGACAGCTCTTCAATTACTGAAAGTGCTCGCAGTTGGAAAGCTGTTCACCCCGTGCTGCTTCACTGACGGCACGATCGCGATTCGTTAGGTAACCGCATGTGGATAGCACTAAAACGGATTTTTATGGACGAAAGAGACAAATAAGAGCCGCTGTTGTTACTGAATGCTTTTCTGTCATCGCTACATAATAAAAACAACGAATAGAAAGACATGCTAAAGAACGAATCGTAAAATGCCTCACAGAATAATGGGACTTAAGCTCATAAAAAACAATATTTATGATAACCCTGAATAAACTAAAAGAGCAAAGAACAACGCTTAATGAAGAAAGAAACTAAAACTTAGAACAATGCAAATTAGATATCGAAAATCTAACGCAACGAAATGTTTGTAAACAAGTGTTTAAAATTTATGACCCTAGGCAAGTGATTAACTTTCCTCCTCGCTGCTAAGTGATCAAGATTGCATTGACCGTAACATGATAAAAACAATACCAATGTCCGTATTATGCACACAAACTTTTATAGATGCAATGTGCATAACAAATTAATGTTCGATTATTTTAAAAATGCAATTTGCAATTTGCAGTTTGCAGTATACTTTGATTAAATATATCCTTAGGATTTGATAAGAAGTTTGCAATGAAATGAATGGAAGGCCTTTCTGAGAAATATCAACATATCGAAGCAAACAGATTTTCCAACAGCCTTGCAAAGCAGATTTTCGAAATCACTAAATAGGGCAATTTACGGCTTCAGAGAATTTATTGCAAATAATTTTCTAAGCGGTCAATTTCCAGAATAATGATAAAAAAAATTTCACAACCAGCAAACCTTCGCAGAAGTGGCAGTGTCCTTCTTCTTCTTCTTCAAAGAAGATTTCATGTAAGAAAAGGCTGAATGGCAGAATCTCTTTATTTCTACAGGGGTCATATGTGAATATATGTGATAATAAATAGCGTAATTCCGAAGAAGCAATGAGTCGAAGAACAACGACGAAAAATGAAACTAACAAAAGGAATTAGCCCACAGAATTACAAACTAAATTATCGATGACTGAAGATATCATGAGAAATATTTAATTATTCAGATCAAAATCACGTTATTTTTGCATCTACAACCTGACAGTTCACTTAACAATAACAACAACAACAAAAAATTATCAACTCACCATAACAAATCGTTATTTCTGATCGACAAGAATTTACACTGTGCCAGTAACAAGTAAAATGATCTATATTTCCTTTCGACAAGCATATTTCCAGATGATGAAGCTTTTTTCTTTCAATAAGCCGACTGTTTAACCATTTTCAGTGGCTTTTTCTTCAAACTGTTACATCATTGCATTTGCCACTTTATTTACAATTTTTTGCTCTCTGCTTAATCCAATTAGTAATACTGAGAGAGATTATTTACGTAACGTTCAGGCCGTTTTTCAAAGTATTAGGAAAAAAAGCAAAGCACCTGCGTCACTGATTTTTGTTTCTTGGAAAGAAGCATCGCATAATTGAACAAAAATGATCAATTTACGAACCAATAAATTGAAAGCATAGAGGATAAATGAACAAAAGGGTGGATTCTTGTAGAAATTAAAAATGTACATAAATTTTGCTTTTCATGTAAAAGAATATTCTATTCCGCACAGTGATAAGATAGCATAGACTAAAATTAATGAGCTAAAAACTAGAGACGATTATGAGAAAGAGTATATATGAAACAGGTTTAATGCGAAAACATTTACTGCATAAGGCAACATGACATGCCATATATGAATATATGAATTTATAAACGACGCATAAAGCACAAGTCAGAACATTGCAGAATCTTCATTTACAAGTCCTTTGAGATTTTATACATGAAAAGCCATCAACAAAAGTCTAATTCTCATATAATTTATTACCTAAAAGATACGTAACTGATGGTTGAGCAGATTTATAAATGATGCCAAATGGTTCGAAAGAATATTGTCGACTTATTGAAGCGCACTTTCGACTAGAGAGCTTTTCTTGAATAATGAGAAGCAATGAAAAGGAATTTTTTCTGTAAAAGAAATAAATTGTTCATATTTTTACGTAAAAATGCACTTTATCATCATCAGTCGACGAAACAATCGGTTAAATCAGCTGCAAAAGATGAGGAAATTGGACCAATTTCGAAGAAAATAAAGAAACTCAACCTAGTAGAAATAAACACAAAACACAAATTTCCCATCAAAACTGAATTTGTGGGTTGAACCACTGCAAAATGGAAGCAGAATAATGCGCAGATTAAAAATCTGAAACATTAGAATCATCGACAAGCACGCTCAAAAGCAACATACTTATTTGAACATAAGCGGCGCTTTCATAAACGAAGGGGTGTTCCCCCTTAGCAGAATTTTTGTTTATTTCCACAGGAAAACGCTTTCAAAACGCCGAGAGCAACACTAGCTTGCAGCTATGCAACAACCATCAACCTAATTATCATTAATCCTCGACTTCAATTTTTCCTTCTCCATAAAACCTTCTTCTCAATGCAGTTCTCTTGTCTTCAAAAAATATGAGTGAAAGAATCCCCGACTATCCTCTCTTATTTTGTTTCATTTACAAGTTACTTTCAGAAAATGAACGGCTTAGGGTCATTGGTGATGTCTGACTACACAGCATAATTAGATTCACGATAATTTGTTGCGTACTGTTTAGTGCAATTATAAACGGAAATCATTGTGATACACCTACATTATGAATTTTTTTCAATCAAATCTTCGTCAGTTAAATCTTCAATCAATTCAAAATTATTCATTACCTATGATAAATCTGAGCAAAATCGAGATTACCTGTAAAACTGTACGGTATCGCTTTTCGTTCAAGCAAAAAGTCAGCGTCGACATGAGCTAATATAAATCGATGACCTCTGTCCTTCTATTTCATAAACGGTTGCAAGCTGATCAAACGAAATACATTTCTCTGGAATGGTTTGCTCTTCTTGTAATTCACCATATAGATTTCCTAATCATCATCATCACATCAATTGGTGGAGGAAAATGAGGAGTGAGAAGTGACGCAGCTTTTCAATCCAACTGGTGCAAAAATCTCTCCCATACGCTCCCTCTATCGATTTCCCACCTCGCCTTCATATACTGGTGTATTCATGAACTTAAAGGAAAGAGTACTACTCTCTTTCCGAGATTTCTTACTAATGAAGATAACTTTACAGTCCTATCAAAACGGTAAGATTAATAGTGCAGAAGAAAATATCTAAAAGCCGAAAAAATTTGCATCGTTACGATTATTTCAAAACAAAATATGCCAATTTCGCCGCAATCTCTATGAAAACATAAGCACAAATCGACGGAATTATAACGAAGCCTCTTTAACATGAACGTTCTAAGACATCATAAAGTCCAATGAAATATGAAAAGAACTTAAAGCTTCGGATGAATGAAAAATGCCCTAAACTTGAGACTTGAGACGTAAAGTCAAAATGTCGTCTAACACTTTCATCAAATAGTGCCGTAAATTTTTGTTATAATTCATTTCAAATTAATCGCATATATGATAAGTAACCGTTAAATTTGACTTGCAACGGTTCTAAATTGAGTAAGTTCATTAAGGAATAATGAGCTCACTTATGAGATAATTCAAACTCATGAATAAAAAGAAAACGACTCTCATAGTCGTTGGATTGGAGTTGTAAACTCATAATAGCCAAATTATAGCGATTTAGCAACGAAATTACTCGATAAGCGATGCTAATAGTTAAAAATATGCTATGATAATTAAGTAATTAGATAGGTAATTTAAACGAGATTCGGAAGGAAATTCCACTGAAGTAATAACAGAACAAATTCCACAAATTTTCGCTATTTCTTTGATGGAAAAAAGTTCACTGAAGTGACAAATTTCTAAAATATTTTTGAATGAAAGGTGGAACGAAATCGGGACAGTGTTTAACCTCGTACTGTTATATACGACGCCGATATGGTAACTGTCATCATTTTCGTCAACTAAACGATGGCATATTTCCGGCATATAATCCTGAAAACATCATCGGATACAAAAAACCTTGGAAATAATTCAAGTCTTACATCCACCAGTGAATTAATTACCGCATAAGATTTTTAGCCTATAGAATATCTGTTTCAACTCATGAACGTTTTGGAAAATTTTCACAACAATTTAGCGAATATTTCTGATTCTGACTGAGTAAAATGATTTTACTAAACGATGGAAATTTTATGGGATCGAACGAGAAAATGGAAAGAAATTGCATATGAATATTTTATAGAAGTGAATAAATAAATGGAAAGAAAACATTCAAAAGGCTTTTTTCCCCACGAATAAATGAACTCGCTAATTCCTTAATAAACTGCAAATATGAGATAATTTCCAAAACATTACTTTTCAAATCTATTTTGCTTTCAGTCTGATAATTCTCTGCGACTTATTTCGTCGTCCTGGAGCAAGATTTGTTTGACAAACTGTGATATGCTCCAGTGTCATTGATCAAAGTGCTGATAACATAAAGGATTATTGAGGTAATAAACTTGAAAACGAGATTGCGCTGATCAAGATAAATGACCCGGATGTCCCAAAAAGACTTGGGATAAGGTGCCAGAACTTCTTTGGAAGTGAAATCGCTATCCGCAGCTTCAGATAAAAAAAAAGAAACGGCGGAGTTATTCAGAGGCATTCTGACGAATAAATAAATATGGTAGAAGCGAATTTTCAAGGTAGAAAGTTCGGAAAGTCCATGAGTTTGAAGTTCCAACTTCATGTATCAGAAACTCGAAAAACACAGGTACGGCGGATTTCCTTTAATTACGAAAACTTCATTATAGTTGAAATATATGAACGGATGGATGTGAAGATGGCTTAATAGTTGTTAACCTAGATGCCTCATAATAAAATGTGATTGAAGACGAGAGGTTACAAAGTAAAAGTAAAGTACATGAAGACAATTTCTTAATCTTTTACCTCAAGTTAGATGAAATATTTCAATCGTTTTATGTCTCACGCATGTTTTGCAAATATATTTCTCCACGGTGGGGAAGGATTTCGTTCACATTATCAACATTTATTTTAATAGAATAAACCTAGAACTGCAAAGTAGAATATTAATCATCGTTAATGAGTTGCATTAATTTCATTAATTATCACAGAAAGCAATTTTCGAAAATTTCAAGAAGTGACCCGCCAGCTATGGTTTAATGACCCCCACTGGACACCTGTCTCTTCCCTTTTTTTCCCCATTAAACAATTTCAGTGCATCCTATCTACAGTTTAAAAAATCCTACATCCATCCAAAAATGATTTATTTTACTCCAAGCCTTTTCAGAATGATAAAAAACAATGCAGTCGAATAAGAACTGTTTTTGCTAAATTATTTTTCAACCTATAAGAACATCATCAAGGAAGAAAATAATGAAAATGAAAACAGGGCAGATGGAATGAGGTGAAGAGCAATTAGTAGAACAGACGGAAAATTTAATGCCACTGATCGCTGAAAAAACTATCGAGTTCAACGTCAACATTCTAAAACGATATTCATATAAAGTGATGAACTATAGATTCAGCACTTCCTTTAATAATTTAAAATTCTTTCAACATATTCTCTATGAACTTATAATTTCTATACGACACTACTTTATAGTTATACTATATAAATTTGAGGTGTTCATAAACTGAGGGGCAAGAAAAATGAAAAAGAGTACACTTTGTGATTGTTGGCTGCGCGATTAATGGCTTCATTGAACAAATTTTTTGTAAAACAACCTAATTAATGAATTTCTGAGAAATACTGCTTGTGTAATTTACTGAAACGATTGAACTCTTATTTAAAGAATATTTTCATAAAGAATGAAAGATTTTATCGCTAATTAAAGTAAACTCGATGAAATAATCAATGAAATTAGAATGCCATGCATTCCACTTTTACGAATTCTGCAATATATTTCGACAAATTCGATTTTCCATTTCAGCTTTCAAGCAAAATTCATTGGAAAGTTTTTCACAGCGCCATTAAAACTGCTATATTTTGCAAATCAAAATTATGAAATTTCACAACAAATCACAAGCATGATCAAATATATAGGGCGTAACATATGAGGGATTTTACGATAAATTTATCCACAATATACGTCACCAATTATGCGCATATTTCGCCAACATTGGAAAACTGCTACGGGTGATTAGTACTTGAAGCTGTGGAACTATTTGAAATAATCAGTGAGAGAAGCAAACCTTAGTAAAGATTCATATATATATATATATATATATATATATATATATATATATATATATATATATATATGAAACTCACTACGCATAGAACTAAAATAACAGAATTATCGTTAATACAGAATGCAACTAAGAGAGACGTATAAAAATACTGCACTGTCAGGTGAACGATAGCAATAACAACTTCTCAACAAATATAAATAGATGAAAAAGTAGATGTAAATTTTGTAATTCTGAAAAATGGTATTAAAGTAGAAGTGGCTTACACTGTTGTATAAGCGTTCTGTAAGAACTGATAGGCAATATATTTGCTGCGGCATTATATGAAAGTAGAAATAAAACATATAAAAACACACTGAAGAGGAAACATTTCTAAATAAGCTGAAGTAATTATTTCAAATTGAAAATCATCTCATTTATTACACGTTGAAATGAAAATTGCGAATTCCAAATTTTCCGCCTTCGTGAGATACGTCAGAGTTAATAACAATCAATAATCAATAATCAATAATTTCAATGATGATAAGTTCAACTATTAAATAGCGACCTTTACAAGATTTCACTTTTATATATTTCCGCCTTAAAATGTATCATCCGGTTGTCCATAAAACGACATCCCATTATCGCTAATCAAAAATAATGACGATGGTGACGAAAGGAACAATTTTCTTAACGCAAAGAATGAACGCAGCTAATGAAGTCGAATGGGGTCCATTACATATCAGAAAACACATTAATCTTCCTAATGACTATTTCAATACTGAAGCAAACAACTTAAATTATGGAAGCAGAGGATTCCGAGCTTTACTTCACCTAAAATTCATTACATAATCTCCATTATAGACTAATTCAGTTGAAGATAAAAGTTAAAACAACGTTATTAGTACATATATACATACCAATAATGCTGTAATATATATATACATATATATATATATATATCCTAACAAGAATATATATATATTCTTAGCCACCGAAATATATTCTTATTCAGTGGCTAAGATACATATTTCACTAATCTAATGATGCAATTATTAGAGGATGAACTCGTCCCTATTTCAGTGAACACATATCTTCTTTCGCAATTCTGTTTTTTCGTACGTAACTTATTTTTTTGCCACAAAATTGATCAAAGAGCATAAAGATCTAGTAAAAATGCCAACATCTATTCCTCTCCTTCTTAGCTAATAATCCACTAATTTTTATTCCATTTTTGTCATCACATATAAAGAAATATGGGCACAATGGACCAATCGCCTCTTTACATTATAGGCGGCGATATGTGTATCCACTTCAGTTGTGTTGCAACATTCTTCGAACGATTTCAGCAAAAACAAATGCTGAAACGTGAACATAATGTTTCATTTCCTCGCTTAATGAAGAAACATTATGAGCATCATTAAATGGCATCGAGCAAGTTTCATTATTGCAATATTTTAGATTCCTCCAAATTTTGGAATAGCTATGGCCAACCACTGCCACACCGTGAAATCAGGATCGAATATTCAAATGAAAACTGCCCGCTGAATGATAGTGATTTAGAGGAGAATTTGAACATATGAACTATTACGTAGAGAGATAATGTTCGATTCATATTAGGAGGCATCCATTGTCTAATACGAAAATCCGATCTAGTAAAGTAACAACATTGCAAATATGAGTAGTTAAAACAATTAAATCCTCTCGACAAAGGACCTTTTAAAGATTGAGTATATTTCTATAAAATCCGGCACATCCATAAGAACGCAGTCAACATCTTGTTGTGTTGAAATTAATTAGCCAATAATAGCTGCTACAATAACTTGACTATTTCTGCTATTCAATGCTTGATTCTACTTCCTTTCAGCTCCACGGCCCTCTGACCCTCTTCCCTCCACGCTTTACGGATATAATTTCCAACTTAGCCCCAAAATTTATCGACAAAGGCATTGGAGGAGTACCTTCAGCATATGCTTTCATATCCCGCGCACATTAGCAGCAATCAACGAAACCTGTGCATTCATAAATCAGCTGGATTCAATCATCCCAGCAAATTATCCACAGGTGACTTCGTTGTCCGACCTGATCAGTTCAAAGGAAAGGCAAATGCAGAAGCACAGCACAGATGCCGCGACATGCGCTTTAGCATCGCTGTTACTTACCCTGCAATTTTGGCAGCTTATGAATGAATAAAATTCTTTAATATTTCACTTGATCTAATTGCCTTGACCGATATCCTTCACATGAAGGAGGTTGTTCCGCTTTAACTAGTCTAACTAATCTAAACACGATCAGCAAAGAAAATATGAAATGTAGTATAGAAGCTATAGTCTACACCCGATATATTTGCACTTTGGCTTCCAAGAGACTACCGACATGAAATTAGCGGAGAGAGACACATAAATACTTATGGACGTATGATGCGTCTACAATACGCTTTACAAGCAAATTTGCGGCGCCGAACATCTTAAGATCAAGGAGGTTCATAATAAAGCTAAAAGTGCACAACAATCCCTTTAAAATTGTGCGACTAACGCGAATTAATTTCACTTCCAAAGGTAACGTGAGTAAAAATGTGATGCCGGAACATTTTAGAAATAATCTACGAAAACGAAAATTTTAAATTTCTATGCACATTTCATGGCATATACGTCAACTAATCCGAAATAATTCCATGCAAAAATTGAAAACTATCCGATTCATGAGATAATCTATGGATTTAAAATTGAATAAATATTACTTCAATCGTATGAAATTAGAAAATTTATGAGAGGGGGGCTGAAAGCATATTCAAACTGCATTCCGTGAAGAGAAATTTACAGCAGATTTCTGAATGAATCATGAAAAATGTTGATTTTAAATTCGAAATCCCATATGCCACGAACTCATGACTGGAAAAGTTATTAGGGGTAGCTACCATCCATAGGGAAAATTGCAACTGCACCCATATGACAACAGCGAAACAAAATACTCATTTAAAAAAGATAAAGACTAATGTGGAGTTGGAAGAATAATTAAAATTTCTGGAATAATAAGCGAAGAGATTACGCCTAATCTGCGAGGATATTATGGAATTAGAATGATTAAAAATACAGTCGACAGTTTTTTCTGAACTGAAAACATTCGATTTTTTCAGTTTTTTGTGGATTTTTCAACAAATAATTTTCCATAAGCGCAATTTGCAAGAAAAACTTCAGGTATTTTCAAGAATTTTTCATATCGATCAACGGATAGGTGGTAACTGTTCAAGAGAAGTGGGCAATCTGCTTAGTTAGATGGTGTCTAAAACCAAAGAGAAAAACAAAAGAAATAGATAAGCAAGGGATTTCTGTATGAAACTACTATCACTTTCCTTTGGAAGTACTGTGAAGGCATGACAATGAGCGAAATTGCCATCTCGACTTTTTCTTTTCAGGACTGAAGCAAGAAAGGTTTCAATGATCCATTCTATACTATGGAAGGATATATTACCATATACTCGAGAACACAGCCACCCTTTTTTCCAATCAGCTATAAAAAAACTTGCTTTTGTTATATTTTCGGGCCGCTACGAACTCCTATTAACATTAACTTCTTTGACACCAAAACCATCACTCGTTCCTTATGTTCCATTTGAAGCAAACATTATACTAGGATTGCGTCATTTTTGTAATTGATTTCTGAAGGACTCCGCGATTTTATAAACAAAACTACAGATAATTCAATTATTAATAGAAGTAAGTACTCCTCCGTTAATATAATTTCGCCTCTCTCTCTCTTCGAAACAAAAATTTCATAAAATGCAACATTTCAAGTCGGTTGTAAAAGCTTTAGAATTCGACAGATAAGGAAATACCGAATCGGAACTGGAAGAAGTGAAGGTGACATATCAGTTGAGTTAATTTCACCTACTCCAAAATGGAGGCAATAACGATTTCATTGTAATTAGGAGAAAAAGTTTACTTTCAAAGGAAACTGCGCATTATAGAAATTACGCGAGCTGTTAAATAGTTTCACGGAAAGCAATATTCTCAAAATTTAATTGCTCATTTCATTTCAACATTTACCTAATCAACAGAAAATTACGATAGCCTTTTTTGTTGAATCGAGAACGCTCCTAATTTTCAAATTTCTACGACACTTATGTATATACATTTTCAAACATTTGCATTTTTAAGCAGTCTCTATGAATTCAAAAATTATTATGCTCGTAGATTTTTAAAATTAAAGCAATAAAATAGTGATCACCAATGCACAACAATACTTGCTGTAATTACGCAAAACATACCAAATCCAATTTTGATAACGACGTCATGTAAACGTTGTCATGCAAACGTCGCACTTACGAAATGCGCCTCTCAAATCGATGAACCGTTTATGCAACAATTCGCGATTTTCATTCCACTTGGAAAATTAAGGGTTGAATGATGATCGTTGCTTTGGAATAATTTCCCTACGCCGCTTCTAAAATTTCTATAAATAAATTTAATGCCCACTTTTTTGACTATCACTGAAAATGTATTCGGATGATTGCGATGGGAATTTTCGTGATTAATTTTTTGGCCTATAAAATTTATTTTCCTCTCACTGCTTCCTGAAAAATATGTTCCAAGAAGAGCCTTTCCATCATATTATTTGTTTATGCATGAATATTTTATCCACAAGATTTATGTTATCGAAAACCCTCCAGAAAAATTCAAGGAGTTTATAGCAGTTCATTCTCCTATAAATTCTTTCCAAGAATTTAAGGAAAATTTGCTTTTAGAAAATAAGAGAATAATATCCAAGGCTTTCGTGAAAAAATTTCTTAACATGTCCCGTCATACTATTCGATCCCAATGAAAATTACTCTATACTAATACTTTTCAATTAAACCGAAGGTACACCAATGTTCCTTTACTTGTTTCATGTGACGATAATGTACCATGAAGTATTATACTTTTCGTATTTTACTACCACCTATAGTAAGTATAACATAGCAAAACGAAAGTTCAGTCCACCCACCTTTCACCTTCAAATATCGACAAGAGAGGAAAACGTTAACTATAAAATCTCGCTCATTCATTTTTTCAATTTCAGTTTAGCTATGCTAAATAAACGAGGTATCCGGATCGACAATAGAAATAACCATCAAAAATTGCAAAACGAAAATTATTTTCATTGGTCCTTTTAATTCGACAGCCTGAGTTTCCTGTGGTCGAACTTCATTTTCTCGTAGCTTGTACTCGTCGAAATATTTCAAATAAGAGCAGCAAAAGCTACAAAGCGGAGAGCAAATTGAAAAAAAAAATCAACCGCAGATGCCGGAAAATATGTGAACGAGTCCGAACGAAAGCATTCACGAATAAGCGCAACCATCTCAGCAAACAAAATGCGATCCTACTTCACTTCTTGAAACGCTTTTAACGACTTTCTGAATTTGCATAGCTGCTGCTAAAGAATGCATTATCATAAGAAGAAATGTGCGCATTAATCTTGGATTAAATAAAATAATCATTATTGTATTGATAAAAAATTGAAATAAATGTTACCATTAATGATACCTGAATTATTCCAATCAAAAAAAGGATTAAGGAAATAATTTCCCAAACATGATTAATGGAACAATAGTGGGAAGGAAATTTTTGAGGATGAGAAGTACAGGTACAAATGAGAGGTAGAAGTCAGGTACAAATAAGAGGCAGAAGTATAAACGAAGAGATGGTTAAACATCTCGAAAAGAAATTGTACTAATAAATTATCGACCACATTAGCGATGTCTCAGAGCGATTCGCTCTGTTTTCGAGATTTATTAATGAGGCAAATGAATTCTCTGCATAATGGATAAGTGTTTTCACGTTATAAAATAAAGATGTGGGCAAATAAATCAAAATATATTAAATATATACATCGAACTGAAACACATAAATCAGATATAAAAAATGACCAACGTGTACGTAGAGGTGGAGAAAAAAATCCAAATATATAAGAGACCTAAACAGTAATGAAATATAATCACGTTAGGGGGCAGAACTTAATTAATCACTCAAATAAATCAATACCCACTAGAAAAATCTAAAGCCGATTTTGAAAAACTGAATTTGCTCGAGAAATATGCGATGAAATAATTCATATTTGTATGTTTTTTTTTCCTAAAAGCGTTACCCGTCTCTCCAAATTTCTTCCAAAGATGCCACAATTCCGAAAAATTAACTTTAAAAAATGTAAAAGAGCTGAGAGAAATTAAAATGTAGTCTAGATGTCTTCACACAGCGCACAAATAGCTGAATATGTCAACTTCTCGCATAGTATATGTCTGATCCCCTGTCTTCATGGTCAAATATTATATTTCGTTGTACGCTGCAAATTTGTTATGCATATTCTTATCCAGAATATTTGTTATCCACACAATATCCTTGAGAAATACGTACAAATGAACTATGTGTCATGTTTAAATTTCAGATTTTTACCTAATATATTACGAAGAGCTTCAAATACCCAACTAAGATCTTTCAAATTCTTCACACATATATCACACGTGGAAAAAAAAATTCAATTACCTTTCCAATTTTCTCTTCGCTCACCTTTGAGTAAAAAAAAATAAAAAAATAAAATACGAAAGAACAAATAGACGTGAAAAATCCTCGTCGAATAAACTACAGCGATGTGAATATTTATAAATAGTCGAATAAAAGGACATTTATTAATTGCTGAGTGTAGATGACTGATTACAGGCATCTTGCAAGGGCGATCATCTCATAGATTATTGCATTACCTCAGCTTCCTACTTCAGCTCCCTCTTCTACTTCAGATTCGTCAGCTTCCTCCGGAAATTCTGCTTAGCAGAAATCTTGCAAAAGCCCATTTAAATTATTCCAAGCAATTTATTCTTTTCAATGAAAAATTTGTTTTTTCCAAACTGCAACTGCAATATCTGCGATTCCACTGCAAAATAAAATCCACATATCCTAACACTAAGAAAAAGAAATAAATCTTTCTGGTTTTTGAAGTATTCTGCTTACATTGCAAACAGTATTATTAAATAGTTGAAGCATTGTTACATAAAAATTAGGCTTAAATTTACACACTGAAAGGCACAGCCTTATATAGTTGAACTATAAAATACAATTTCCAGAAGAGCGGTGAGGGAATATTTTTGAAAATCATTCAGTAATGACCGCAATTGCATGGAATTAGTGGGATTAGTGAGGCATGAATTAACTGCGCAACAGAGTATGCAAGGAAATGAAATAAAATATGCAAGAAGAACTCACTGATGAAATATGCCGCTTAAAAGCGAATAAATTTGAGAAGCTCATAAGCGAAAGACGTTCCATATGTGCACTTTATAAAATAAGGTGCTCATAAAAGTAAATAAAAGTAACGCAGAAATGTATCAGTAGATGCTTTCAATGAACCCTTACTGGTAAACATCGGAGGATCTCAAAGAATCACCCATCAATAACTCACATCGGATATTTGACGGGACCTTTCACACACTCCTACACCTTGATTTCCACTTCAAAAAATTATATACATAACGGACTCCCTATCTCTATATATTAGTTCAGATATAATCGTTTTTAGTTACTGGTCTGCCATCTCACCTACTCTTATATCGATATGTTTTGTTTAAGCAATTGCAATTATTGCAAACATTGTTGGGTGCACTTTCACATGACTCCCAACTAGAGATTAGTCAGCAACTTCTATAGTCCCTATCCGTATTCATTTGTTATTCACGATTACAGCATCTAGTTAAGCACACATATAAATCTGATTTTTACCCCATAAACGTTCAAATATTTTACTACAGATTTTTGCGTTTCTTATACTTCGTTCTTTTATTTAAAAAGCATTAAAAATATAATGCTATTGTGCTGCTTCACACAACCCATAAAACGGCTGTTATATGCTTTAAAGGTCTCATGGACATTGTGAAAGAATTTGTGAATCTCTATGAGGTTTATTGAAGGCGGAACGCTAATGTGTTAACGTCAGTTGTTAGTGGATCTCACTGCAGTCATCTTCCGACTGCTATGTTAGATGTAATCACAAATAAAAGCATAGAGAAATGAAAGCAAACAATGATTACTAATGATGAGTATCGACGAGGTTACGCCACAATTAAACTTCCGAGATAACCTGCGAGCGAAGTGAACATATGACCCAACCGATGCGTATTATAACAGTGAAGTGCAAGCGGAAACGGAAAGTCGAAGATTGCACTTTTTCCTTCTACTAGCACCTCAACTACGACTTAATCTGAAATATGCTTAACTCTCCGATCAATATCAAAATCGGGCCCCTTCAATAAATCGCTGCGTTAATCGTATCCCTCAAATGCACAAAAAGGAACCAAAATTAAATCACCAACGAAAACAATCTGAAATAAACGAAATTTCTGAGTAAAATATGATAAGTCCTGTTCAAGAAAGTCTACATGGAATATGTAATCGTTGAAGAAAATAATATTTGTATGGAACAATCATAAGACAAAAAACAAACATAACATCGAATAACTAGATAATTCGATAAATAAATAAAAGTATATTTAAAAGGCTGAGGAAGTCCTAAAGAAATACTGCAATAATAATACAGATTCAATAAAGAATTAGTAAATGTTAGGCAAACTTTTCGAGAAATTCGATTTAAGTTAACAATGACTTGCCCTGATCTACGGATTTAATGAGGTAAAATCTTAAACTCACAATGCCTTCAGTATCGGGTCAGAGCAACGTGAATGTGTTAAGCGTAACCAACGACGAAGGTGCTAACCAAATAAAATTCATAGGGAGAGAAACATTAAAGTCCACCACGCATAAATACAAATTTTGTAAGTACGCTCGCTTCCAAACGTGGCAAAATGCATCGCTACGCAAAAGATGCCAATCTCGCTTGCCTCTATGTGATAAAAGTAAGAGTAAGGAATTATCACCGAGGGGGACTGGGAGACAACGTGAAAGGCTATAATTTTTCATATCCAATAATTAGCTCTTTGTATGAACGCCTTCCGTTGAAAAACTATGAAAAGTAGAGGCCTCTATCTTCGATAGATTCCCTTCTCGCACAGCTTTGTCTTTAATAGCCCTCTCAAGTGTCCGCTTTAAAAAATCTGAAATCACGCACAATAACGTACTTAATCAAAAGTCTTTCGATTCAAAACTCCACAATGCAAATAACTGTGATTAAGTGCCAGTTTCTATAAGAAGCAAGATGAGAAGAAGGCTCTAGAAGTGAAATCCCGTTGTTCCACCATAAAAAATTGCTCTTGATCATCACGAACAACTGAACCTCATTCGCTTCCATTTATGTAATTATGGCAAGCACTTGTACTTGTTCAGTCACAACGATGTTCGTGCACTTATATGTTTACAAGCGAATTACGCATTCGATAATTCTCCACATTTTCTAGATTCATCTTCTGGTGTTCACTCAGCCTTCTGTGATCCTCGATTACTAGAATTGGTCCGTGCCAATATTTTCTTAAGCGGAAGCTGTAGTTCAATTGATTTTGCGAAGGAACGTGAACACCTTCACACAGAACATTAGAACATAAAAATCGTACAACACTTTTGAGAAGGGCAAAGTGTGGGAGATGGAGGATAGGGGAGTGGATGAAAAGATGGAGAGAGACCTCTTTCACCATCTAACAATACTGCAATCAAAGAGCTTCTTCCGCCCAGTGCTTTGGACAAGCAGCTTCAACCCGAAAACCAACATTCTGCGGATTATCATCAGAAACGACGGACCAGCGATCAGTATATTTCGTAAGGTCATCCCTAGCGCATTCTGCTGCCTCAAACCAGCCCCGTTGTCCCAGTTGCTTCATGCCATTCGATGCAGCATACCCTTACCTCGAACTACCCACATCGTTTTCTGTCGCCTAAAGTCTTCTGCGTCACCTCAACATTGGCCTACCTGTGGGGTGTCTTGTTCTATTGTTTCTACCGCATCTTCCATGATTGGCGTTAGTGGAGAGGAGGACACTTCGTGAAGCTGTTCGCTTCGAAAAAGGTAGTTCCATCGACAGGATATTCGCTTCACTGGACCCTTTCCCCTTTCCCCTCCCCCTGCCCAAAAAAAATTACAAGTCTAGCTGAAATCGTTGTCTTGAAGCCAAGGTGTATTGCTCAGAAAATTTACCACAATTTTTGGCATTATTAAAACGACGATAACAAATGAAATACTGATAAATGAGCTAAACAATGCGCTAATAGTCTCTATTATTTCCGTACCGAAAAATAGAGGAAGCTGAGAGAGGTGTTCTCAAAGCTTTTTGTTCGTTACTTCGATAAAACTGATTAGCATTTTACCGGCAATGATTTTAGCCTAATATCTCACTCATTGTGGATATTAAATCACGGAATTTATTCACGGAGAAGAGTTTGCTTTCATTCTTCGATTTCTTTTCTATACATTATATTCTATTGCAGTGGTTTTCACTGCAAAATTCTAGAAGTGTAGCAAAAATGACGAACGCCTAAAACGCCTAGCAATTCCCCTTAGGAGAGCTTAAAACTGACGACGATGAATGTTTCCGGTTACAGAAATCTCAAGTAAAAACCAAATATTTCCATTTTTTCTGCTGAATTTTTCAACAAAATTCAAAAAACTAAAGATAAGGAATTCCCCCACTGATAATGATAATGATAATAATTTCCCCAATTTCCCCCAATGATAATAATAATAAAAACAACTTTACTGGCGATAAACGACTGAGATTTTGTTTGGAAACCGATCTGTTTCAAGTATTCATTTACAGCTTTTATTTCTTTGAACTCTGTATACGACAGTAAAAATTCGAAGAGTTCGGTAGAAGATAATCTTCGAGCGAAAGGCGCATCGTTAGAAAAAGCTCGTCAAGAAGCTTTCACACGTTTTGCAAGCGCAGAAGAGGGATGGAAGGTCAACTAAATAGGCAGACACTAGAGCTGATTTCAATAAAATATGCAAACGAATTTGTGCATAGCATTATGCCCATCGACTTATCCCATCTATGAATATGACGAATTTCTTTCTGACTACTTTGTGAAATCATTTTTATTTACTTACATAAACCAATTTTCGAACGAAAAAATTGTATACTTCTTCTAAATGCTTCTAAGATCGCTATTCCTATCAAAGAGACATCAAAATTTCAGTAAATAAAGGTTAAAAGGTTAAAGATTTCTATGAGACATCACTGCTGAAACTATAATGTAAACGGAATACCCTTAAAGAACATTTCGCAAGGTAACATCCCCCTAATCCGACGTTCAACAAGTGTTTTCATCCATTTTTCCGAAATTGTCGTTTTAAAACCATAATATTTAGCGACATCAGTGTAAACGAATATAAACATAGCCTCAAAACTATAAAATCTCATCCATAACAATAAATTTTCCGATTTTCGGATACTCCGTAACAACATCCCTAACAATTTTCGCGATACTCTTATGCCTTCCGCACTGAAAGCATAAGAGTATCGCGAAGAAGAAATACATTTATTCACCATTACAACAAATCATAATGGACTATTTGATGGGAATTAAACTGCTATATATTTCAATTATATTATCGCTAGTGAACATTAACTATAAAGAAAAGAATCGGAAAATTTTGTGATCTCAATGAACATATCGACAAATTAATTGTGCAAATACAATAGCTAATTGCCGACTGCGAGATTTCGCCTCAAATTGAGTGCGAAATAGACGATTGTAATACGGACATTTTTCGTGATATCTATAAATAAAATGTATTGCAATGAGCTTAGAGTCTTGCATCTCCATACTTGGCTTCCATTTTTTGCTTCACTCCCTCCCACCCCCCCCCCCCCCTTTCTTCGAGAGGAGAAAATTTCAGTTGGCTGAGCAAAGTTTGCACCCCATTTTGAAAGAAATATTTCTATCACTAAAGAAATCTGTTCTCTTCTTATGACTAGGCCACGTACTTGTGAATGAATAGGAATGAAAATATTAGAATGGGGATTAAAATGAGCCTTACTGGTAAGAGGTTAAACCTGTTGAAGAGTGATAATAAATAGCATTGTAACGTTGAAATATTGGGGCCCAAGTGGAACCTCAATAGTTATGAAGCTAATCATCACTGATCACTCAATTGATTGGGAGCAGTAATAAACTGGTGAGAGATCAACTATGTTTAGATATAGGGCCACTTATAGCTGCATACACACATCCACAACAGCATATTGAGGGTGAATAGCAATCGGCCACACTAAATAGCGATATGTTGCAACTGTTCAATTGATAGTTAGAGGAGCAGTAACAGTAGGGAAAGTAGCGGTTGTGGCCGTACAAGACGAAACATCACCACAAACGGAAATAATCGCCACTGAGAACGTACTTAAATAAAAAGCCTTATATAGCGATGTGAACACCGACAAAAACGAGCTATAAACTAAGAAATAGAAGAGTGCACTCATTCAATATTCCATCTCCGTTCTCATAGAGAAAAAGAAATCATGCACAACAAACAGATGAAAATGGTTTTCAAAAGACGATATTTATGCAAAAACTTCAACTTCTTTTCGAGTCATATCAGCCGAGATGTTTAGTTCAACTGCAAGAGAGAATTATAAGACTGCAAAGACCCGAAGTCCTTCTTGGGCAGGATACACAACAACACATCTGCATACAACCGGTGTGAGCCCATCACACCACAAACCGGCCGAGAATGCGCGACAAAAGACGAATGAAAAGAACTCAATGGATTCAGAGTGGGTAATACCGTATACCTCCTCCTACGTGCTGTATCAAGCGCCACTTATAAAGAGCATTTGATCTACAAACTGTTCTACAGTCACAGTCGAGTTGCTCTATGGTTAAAATCGATCTGTTCTGCGATCAAAATCGTTGCAACATTATCTTCGTCAATTTTTTGCAAACTCACTTTCTTGATCTTTTGAAATTTCCCTCTGAAACTGCTCTAAATGTTCGATCATATCATCTCACTAAGACTAAAGTATAAAAAACGGTAGTCAAAGATCCATATAACGCATAAACAAAATGGCAAAATTCACCTATATTCAGCATGAGGAAAGTCGACTAAGGATATCCAATATTAAAGAAGCAAGTGCTAATCCACAAATAATAGATATTCTAAGCGCATATTTTGTGGATTCTTGCAAATAAATGCTTTGCCAACATACTAAGAAGTTGAAAATAAAAGGAAGTAGGGATAAATGAGGGATAGGAGGAGAAAAAGGGGGGCCGAGGACAGAAAAAACGCGAAATTCAAAATACAAAAAAATACTATTCGTTTTTCGAAAGAAACGTCTTTATGGCCAGATATCTCACCTCTTGCACCCCTTCCTAACAGTTCTCTTTGACATCCAAGCCCTTCCTCACTCGTTACTCTGACTAGAAGGTCGATCTAGATGATCGACAAGTAAATAAAACTCTAATATTTACATGAGAGAAAGCGTAGTAAACCAATCACTTCTGCGTCAATCATCGACAGCAACTGCGCTGGTAGCAGTTGCTTTACACAATGGTTATCGTATAAAGAGGCATTGCGTTCAAAATGATTTTAAATGAGGAGGAATAAATTCGAAAGGAAACTTGAAGAATGCAATTTATGAGGTGTATTTCAGTCAATGAATCTAAACGCCAACTGCATATATATGCTCATTTATTCATATATGTATTCAGAATTATTCGTTTATTCCCTAACGATTCGTATTTCTATCGATATTCCCATCTTCATTCCAATTGTTATTTATTATATTGAAATTTCCATTTCCGCTTATTCCGATATTTAGTGAATATTAAAATATTCAATGACTATCAAAGATGAAAGCAAAACGAAATGTACTCGGCGTCAGAATAACTTATAAAAGAAATCAAAAGATAAAGGGAAAAGTGAAATAAATTAAATTAAGCGCATAAAATTTCACTCATTTTTTCTTTGAAATTATCATAAGAACATAAAAGATAGCAGTGTACTATTTATAGGAGCGATTATGCCTATGCCTCTAAGAGAAATTATTCGCTAAAAAGTGGAATGAATTTTTCTCGCGTTGATTTAGTGAAATCTCAGAAATAAAAGAAAACAAACAACGGAAAAAGTTTATTATTCGATTGAGTTCTATATTCGTCGATTGAAGAATAAATAAAATTTTCCGGAAAATCTCTCATCCATTCAAATATTTTGTTGCATAATTTAGCTCTAAAAGTTGAATTCTTTTCATCCTGGATATTCTTTTGCTATATTTGTGTTAAGGGGTGATAATTCTAGAGAGAAAATAAACCGAAGCGCTAGAAAATGGTGTTTTAACTTACTCACTGAAGTAAATTCGCAACAATGGAAGTAAATAATAGTATCAAATATTCCATAGCACCAAGAAGAATCGCTATCACGGTGAATAATTGACCTAAATTAGATTAGATTAGATGTTTTCAATAGAAAATACAAAATAAAAGATACCCTGTTCGATAAACGACGCCTTTTGTTCCAATAATACCTTTCTTTTGTTTGAAATGTTATTTCAGATTGTTAGCAAAAACAAATATCTTTCAAAATTACAATGCTAATCTTCACGCAATGGAATTGGTGCCTCCTCGTTGGCATACACATTAATCAAAGCGGGAAAATGGCGATAAGTGCTAAATAATCAGCAAATGACCTATTCACACCTCTGCCTACCTTTTCATCAAGCCTCTCCTCACCTATGAGATACATACCCGTAATCATGACTTCATTTTTCACAACATCTCTTTCACTAAAAGCAGTCACAAGTACATTTGTGTGCATACCGCTAATAACTGTGATATGGCACCAATGAGAATTCTTTCAACGGTGAAACCCAAATTCAAAGTCCATAACCAAATTTTAAAGATATTTTCTTCACTGCAAAATTTCTCTTCCTTTAATTGATGTTAATATCGTATATTAGCTTATCTGTGATAATTTCATCGAGTAAGAACTGTTGAACTATTCAATGGATCGTCTATTTCAACTTTTGCAAATGACCCAGTTGAATTTTTTGTAGATTCATCAGCGAAGCGTTGCCTAGAAACTTTCTTTTAATGTCTATATCGGCTTCGATTATTCACATCATCCTTTGAATGGACATATTTTAATTAAAAGAGAGGAATTACTGAGTCGAAATCGATTAACACTAAGAAATAATCGAAGTAAAAAGTGTGATTTGTATGATGAATCTTAGAAGAATTAATTCTCCCTCTCTCTCTTGCTTTCCCTTTATAGCGAAACACCCTTCGAAAATATCCCTAAACATATTAGCCTAAAGATTTCATTCAGTAATACCACTAATAACAAGGATTACATCTATAATGAAAGGATTTTTAGGTAGATTTTTTCTTTTTGCTAAACATTGCACGTCTAAATGAGCAGATCGAGTTTTTAAAGTTTTTTGGGTCTATTTTAGGTGCTGGAATGTGAGAAATGGAAGAGGAGATAGGAGGCGGAAGGACAGCATTTTAAATATATTCCAAGTACCTAAGCTTAAAATTTCATATTCATTGTTTTACAAGGAGTACTTAAGCTGATTCACTGTTTTACAAGGAAAGACTATTAGAAGTGGCAAAATGTAACGCACATATGTATGTACTTAGACGTCGTTTTGCCATAAAAGTAAAAAAGTTTTCCGATGCTTTCGAAAATATTTTGGGAACTGGCTTGTACAAAAGTGCGTGGAAATGGGCTGAGAAAATAGTTGAACAGCATTGTTATGGCGACATGGGGGAGAGGCCACAAGGAACAAAGAGAAAATAGAAGGCGTTAAGTAGGTGGAGCGAATGGATCAGGGTCTGCGGAAAGCGGATGAGTGCATTTCGCAGATACTGAATGATACTTACTACGCGGGGATGTGATGTCACTTCACCTCTCAACAGCAATAAAACGACTTCACCTAACGTCGATACTCGAATCCTTTGAGCCCAGCGGCGAAATCAGATTTGATTATATCTGCAAGCAATTTTTGAAATCCCTTTCGTAAAATGCAAATGTTTAAGACACCTATTTCCGGTGTATGGAAGACATGAGTTTCGGGTGTGAACTGTGTGAACTGAGGTGCACATTCCTAGAATTCAAGTTCGCAACTAGGAGAGTTTCACTATGGAGGATGGTTATGTGGCTTTAATGAAAGGCTTTTATAACTTCCACCTATATGCTCCATCTTTCAGCTCTCTTTTAGTTCCTCCTCTCAGTAGCTGAAATTGGTCCTAGACGACATCCAATGAGAACATTTGGGTTCTTATTTAATCTCTCCGCAATCACGTAGCTAAATGAAAGAAAATGACAACAATCAAACACCAACTACAAAAAAAAACCGTTGCAATTTCGTATAACCTGATATGTTCTCCATTTTAACGAAATTTCCATCTCTGCTATTTTATTGATTAATGATAGTAATTCATTAAGAGAACGCAATAATTAGGCATTAATCAACTTATCACTTCCATTGTTGAGAGATAAAACTTGAATATATCAAATTATAAACCAACTTAGAGTCCTTCTAAGAGTTCCTCTTTGCTAGAACTTTCATTTTTCCAGAAGATCAATGAAAAATTAAGAATATAATCGCAAACTTCTCTCCCTTTGTATCCCAACTTCTCGCTTTGTATTGGACAATGAAGAGAGAAATGAATGATATGGCGGTGATAGCGAAAAATGAAAGCAATTTATTCGCTTTATGCTTTGAAACAAAAAAAAAATCTCTAAATCCCTTAGCTTTTAGCGAAGCTAACATTAACAGAATTGAATATATTAGCCAGCTATGGAACTGTGATAATCTAAGTCTTATGTTTTTGTCAATTTTGTACGGTGGTCGTTTCATTATCGCGCCGAGGTAAAACAGTGAAATGAATATGGGCCATTTCGAAAAATGGAACTAGATGCTTCATTCATCTCTTGCGTTAACTATCTCATAAAGTATTTTTAAAGAGACTCCGAAGCGGCCTATTTTAAAGCGGACTATTTTAAGAGGACTTTAAAGTTGTACTAGTTATTAGAGAAATTCAACGCCGCGAATATATCTATATTCAAAAAGAGGAATAGAAAATATATTATGAAAATATAAAAAATTCCATTTTTCTTTGCTTTCTCAAAATTTCTAGTGGAAAGAATAAATTTCAGAAACGATAATAAACATCGTCGTTCTGGCCTCATTTAAATTCGAGAAAAGTTTCAACGAAACCGATGAAATCCTCTTAAAAAATCGAGATATCAGTCAGTACCCCTCCTCCTTCTAATCAATTTCCATTTCCCATTTTTTCCCATCTCAGTTCCATTGCAATTCTCTAGTTGTTTTTTCCGCTTCAGTGAAAATGTCCAAATGGCTCTTTAGCGAAACATCCCACCAGGTTTATAGCGAGCAATTAAAGATCCCTTTTCTCACATCACAGTTGCTCACTCTTGTCTTCTTATAGTATTTTACATGTCTAATGAATAGATTACTAAAAAAAGGGGACAAAAATAAGCAGCAAAAACAATTAAGGAAATATTCGATTAAATTATTTAAGAAAAGGAGAGGAGAGGAAATTAGATCGGCATTCTAAAAGCAAAAAATATTCACAACCAATCGAACGAATATTTCAAATCACAAACAATTAAAAATGCTCCCATAGGGAGGAAATAATATAAAATAAGAGCGCAACAATTGAACGAAAAAAACTTCGCAAAAGTGGAATAAACACCTCAAATTCTTCCGTTATTCGACATTTCGATATGCTTCAGCGTTTTCACATTTATTGCTTGACCAACATTCAACACTTTCGATTTGCATTCAATATTATAATATCATTTCCAGAAAAAAAATCAACGCCTAATGTAGATTTCAAGAACAATGTTATTACCGTCGAAGAGAACCAGCTGTGCTGTCATTAGGATAGATATGTGGTGAAATACGATTATCTGGACGAATTTTCTGAGGGTTTCATTCGATGATGGATCCTTAAAATCTGGGTGGAAATGTGAACATAGAATGGTCATTAGGATAGATATGTGGTGAAATACGATTATCTGGACGAATTTTCTGAGGGTTTCATTCGATGATGGATCCTTAAAATCTGGGTGGAAATGTGAACATAGAATGGTCATTAGGATAGATATGTGGTGAAATATGATTATCTGGACGAATTTTCTGAGGGTTTCATTCGATGATGGATCTTTAAAATCTAGGTGGAAATGTGAACATAGAATGCGAAATAAGCGAACTCCACTTAATGAATGGATACTTATCTACCCCCTATAAGGCAATAAACCTGCGGCTCCCCACTATATCAAAGAAATTGTTGAATTTTATTCACATAAAGCATTCATTGATGCAATTAGTGGTTTTCTCACAGAGTGCAATAAAAATGAAGAATGAAAAATAAAATACGCCAATGCGATGCAATGTATTTCATTACTAAACAGCAAACGAAATAAAGAAAAGCACAAAATACAAATGATGCAACAATATCAATGTACATTCTATGGAAATAATAATGGAAATTTCGATGCAGTTTAAGGTAGCAATAGTAAAGATTCGAAGCTTAATGAATAGCACTCCAGTGGAATAAATTTCCATATTTTTTAGAAGCATAGAGAGTTCAGCTACATCAACAGTGACGAGGAATTTACTGAAATTGGGGTTACTCTAGTGAGAGAATGGACGATTGTAATTTATGACTAATTGAAGAAAAGCAATAATAGTCGAACTTAAAAGAAAGGTGCTTTATTATTGGGGTATAATGTCAAAATGTGAGCAAAACAATTAATGATGGGACATCATCTCAACTGCAAATCCCTACTTAACATGATTGATAGTGATCGTTGGTGAATAAAAGATCCATACTGTTATTGCTTTTGCGAATCGATATGACCACTATTATATACACATCACTTTATATTACTTATATTTATATTTGTATTTATATTAGTGCTATTACAAAGAGGTAGAGCTCAACTGCAACTATGCTGCGAGTACACTAACGATCACTGGAATTTGAGTTGTTTGAATGCTATAAATATAATGGAAAATATCAATAAAATAAATGTCCACTGCTAGCAAGATATTTGAAAACCCCGAACACTACCGCTATAATCACCAGGCAACAACAGATGAAATAAAGAATAGGTACCGACATACCTTTGCTGAACGAGGTGCACTAACGGAGACGACTTCATGTCGAGCTCTGCGCCATATAAAGTAACGCTTGAAGCAATGTGGCAAAGCGGGACGGCAGCACATAGAAGACTAATCGTAAAGATCAATTCCTACATACAAAATCAATAAAATTACGTAGATACACGAAAGATATTATCTAAGTACATATGGATAAGATCAATAATACCAAAGCGATCGAAATTATCGTCGGCAATCAAGAAAAACATTCAAAGCGATGCGTGAGAACTTAACAAATTCGACGAACAATTTTGGCGTGTATATATGCAAAATTTGATCATTACTACTTTGAAAGCTCTTCATAGGTAACACACAGTTCATAATTGAGGTGGGAAATTTTCGCTTACTTTAAAAGAAAAATTATACTTATCCTTTTGTCTATTATAACATGAATTATTATTCCAGAGACTAGCTAACAAAACTCGCCATGAACCCCATCCTTAATAAACTGATAAAGATTGAAAAATAAATGAAAATGAAACTTGATCCTTGAAAGTGTTTAGGCAATTCCCTCAACAATAACTAATCTAATGCGATGATCGGTAAACCATAATAACTGATTGATTACGCAATTTTAGAGTGAACGAATAATCAACCGAAATATCGGTAGAGCTAAACAATATTCGCATTCGAAACGCGATGCTAGACATCCTCAACTTCTAAAACATCTATCGCTGTTGGACACTTTCATCTGTTGGCCGAGATGAGACTGTCTTACTCGCTAGAAATAAAGGTAATGGAGAATGTTTCTCTCTCTTTCTTTCTCACTCTATCTACAGGTAAACAGAAGCAAAACACAGCAATATGTCTATAGACAATGCTTTCTCTATAACTATCAAATGAAATATGAGAGAGAGATACTACGGATGGACCTTCCAACCAATTTCTTCCAAGGCAGCTCGGTCTCTCACCCTCTCCTCCCTTGCAGCCCCTTTCCCCACCTCACAGCATCGAGAATTCCATACTTTACGCATGTGGAGAATCCTTACCAAGCCATCTACTAATCTAAAAAAAGGAATTTAAAAAAATACAAGCATCTTTCATCAATCGTTCATCTTTTTATGATCATCGCCTACTTGCATGGAAAAATAAAACAAAATGACAGCTGCAATTAAATGAAATCGTTATATGTGAAAATATTCGCGATAGGTGAGAACAACTGTGTCATTCGAAAGTAAATCCTATGAAATCGAATTCTTTTTAAAGCAATAAAAAGTCCTAAGAGAGAACTAAATCGAGCAGCTGTCCCGCCCATATAGCTGAATGATTCACTCTCAGCAGATATGAAAGAAATCTCCGACGACGAGCAACACAAGAAAACGACTCGATGATCTCTTTCAGCTAAGGTTTTCGAATATACATCCGTTGCGTTCTTCCATTCATCCTATTCAAAGTGATGAGCGCTGAAGCAATTGAACTGAAACGATATGACAGAAACGAACTGATGCGAAATGAAATGCCTCAATTGACCTCAAAAATGAATCACCTGAACTGATGTGAACTTAATTATTTGAACTGATGTGAGCTGAAGTATTCGAATTGACGTGACCTGTATGAGAACGAGCTGACCTTATGAATAAGCACGACAAAGAGACATCACTTCTGAAATAATTGGAACTTCGAAGTATGGAATTGCAAAAGAAACAATAACTTTTCGCATTTATTCGCCCATTCGAAACGACAGCACTTCATCAAATAAAATTATAGTTCGAAAATGTGTATCATATGAGAAAATTATACCTCATAAACACCGTTGACAAACTCGCCTCCACATTAATAACAAATCCCTAAATTGTTATATTGAAATCTCGAAAATGACTTGAAAAGAATAAGAAATGAGAACAAAAATTAGTACCACATAATGTAATAGAGGTTTAACACATCATACGACACGAGAGTACCATAGAGGGGACAAAAATTAAGGCAATATGATCTTCACATTAATAATAGCCCTTTCATTAGTATTCAACAATTTCTCTCTTCTAAGCCAATTTTATTGATAAAATCTTGCAGATAAATAACTCCAATAACGAAATTTCGACATTAAGCTCTACGTAATTTTTTGCTCATAACCACCCTCCCTCCTCTTCACCGCAATTTACCCATGAATTGAAATTCCCTTCCTCAACCTTGACTCTCAATTTTTGCTATTTTAATCCTTCAAAAAAAAAATCATTTACCTGCGGAAACTGTATGAGTCCACCATCTCTCATTGTCATCTCGTCTCGTAAGGAAAGAACATACATCAGAAAACACAAAGAAATAATACCTAAAAGCAGTAGCGTAACGAAAGCAAAACTATATCGGCTAAAGCACCAAGAATGAAACAGCGGCCACGATGACCACCTACCGGAAACGTAACAATGAATTCAATGCACAATTAATCGATGAGCATACGAAAGCGAAATCATTTTTTCACACATAACGGCAAAAGCGGATTTGATTTACATGTTCGAAATCCAAATAGGCAGCAAAATAAAACGCCACATCTGCAATATTGAAGTGATATTGTGCACTAATAACCCTAATTGGTTATAAAGCGCTCAAATGTCTCCCAAGAGATGGTCGGTAATTTATAGCAATTCGACTCCGGAAAAGTACCCATAAAAACTCCACAGTCACGTCTCAGTATCGGTTTACAAATTCTTCAACAAGAAGAAAGCGACAACTGAATAAACGACCACTCCCAGCAGCTCTTTCCGAACACGACAATCGCAGAATGGCCGATATGGCTAGCAAATATGTAAAAATCACATATATTTTTCGGCTCATAAAGAAGTCCAACAAATTGAAACTTTATACTAAACGGCTAAATCAGAACTACTCTATAAGAACTGTAGGCGAGTTGCTCGTTTCAATGAGCACCATGTTCAAGCAGATATCGACGGCGAAAGGGATTATTAAACAATATGCCAATACAGTCGCCAATGCATCAAAACAAAAACCTATCATAATATTCCCTCTGCAATAAAAAAAGCTTGTGGTTAAAATGAATAAATATCTCCATAAAACTAACAGCAATCATATTAAATTCGGCCGAGCAGAGAGATTTCAGACAGAGATTCATAAAGCAAAGCCGCATTGAGCTTATTAATGTAAGCTGCAACACCCGTGGAAGTTCCATGCAAATTATCGATATATGGACTAGACGATGCATAAGGGTGATAACAACCGCTTCTACTACACAAATCCGTTACCTTCATTTCCGCTATATTTGATGAGCAATGATGAAAATTTAGGGAAGAAAATGTACGCAATATCCAGTCCATTAATAACTATCCATTCCATTCCTCAGCGTATAGTTAAAAAAACAGTAAAGTGAGAGAGGGAGAGAAATATCCGACACGTGACGACTATATCGATAAATAGAAACTACCACGGAATTATAAGTAACTTCATATATTTGCGACTCAGCCTCAATAAACAACTCTATCGAATGAGCAATATGAAAAAAACTCAATATAATTATAACCATAATGGTGATAATGTGACAATTAAATAGATACGTGAAGCAGCTGTTTTGACGAATATAACGAAGGGCCGATCCTTCTCAAATATTTCGTCTGTCGTTTGAGGCGATTCGCTTCCCACCCTCCACGACAATTTCCCTTATGTGATTTCGATTGGCTCGCCCAACAGCTCCGAAAGCAATCGCGCCGCATCCGTTATTAGTATCTTAAACATAAATAATGCTTGTTGAATACAGAAACATACCTACCATATAATTGCACCAGAATGCTCTCCTAATGTCCTTTTTACTCACATTTATTGACTTCAAACCTCCCATCCCCACAATTCTGCATAACTCATCATTCTAAGAGCACCGTTCAAGACTTGATAATGATTATAACCGTAATCGACACAGCAATAACGTTAAACAACTGGTTACATTTATACTATTTATCGGACATAAATGAATAAGTCTACAAACAAACGCAGATTCATGTTTCGATTTTCAGTAATTCAAATGAAAATTAAGACTGAAACTTAGATAGTTATCAAAATTAAAGTGCATTAAAGTGCACAAACACCCCCCCCCCCTCCCTCCGATCCAAATTGATCCGAAAAAAATCCTTAATGAACACTCAAATCAGTATTATACTTTCTATAAACCCGTCAGGCAATAACCCCTACAACGCTAAAGGATATAAACAATGGATAAGAACCCGCTACACAAACGTATTTAATTCAGACTTAAAAAATCCAATCTTGAGAACGCCTACAAGAATCGCACCACAGATATTACGCTATTTTGAAGATCCTTGAAAATCTCTATCAAAAAGGATGTATGACGAACGCACCACTAAACACTTCACTTCAATATTTCATTTCTATTTCCGCCCATGCAAAACTTGATTGCAGGAGAGGGGGAGAGGAAGTGAACTACTGCTCACAAGTTATCCAATCCCCGCGTATGAAAAACGAAAAAAGTACTGAGAAAGACGAAAAATGCAGCGGGGAGAAACAAACGAAAAATGAGATGAGAGAACGAAAGCTGGAGGAAGATCATTTTGGAAGAACCGGGGGCTTATAAAATTAGAAAAAACCTTGCGCCCAGACGTTTGCACGCCAACACTTCGGCGTGTGGCATGCGCAATAGGATCGTTGGCCTTATCACGCTTATCACACCATGGTGCCTCCTCGGTGCCCATACATTTTTCGATTGTTGTCATCGAACCCTTAACACTCAAACTTTTAAGGAACCTTGCTGACGGATTTGTAGACCATAACACTTCAAAAGGTAACTCGTGATTCATGGCAACATTCAAACTCTTCGACGATGAATTTACTAGGAGATCGCAGCTACACAACTTCGAAAACAAAACGGTCAAAACAAATTCGAGATCCTTTCTGCAGCCTGGATCGACTATCACCCGTTTTCACCATTCTCATGAAGAGAGTACCATCACTAACATTACTCTATACCCCTGGACTGGACCAGGTGAGAGGCGATATGGAAGAAAGGAAAGTGAAAAGCCACAATCCGACAGGGAACGCTACTCATTAAATTACTTCAAGATGTATCCTAGGATTCGTCTCAATGGCAACTACTAAACTCAGCTATACACAATCGCCATTCATTAAATTAACAGCTTCATTTACAATACTCACATTCGGCACACTGCAAGGAAAGTACCCAAATAAGCGACATCTCGAGAGTGATTGTTGATACACCTGTCGAGAGTAAACCGCGATCCCGATATTAATTAACTGGAAGCCAAAAATTACACAGCAATTTACTACTGAATAACTGTTAAGAACAAAAGCGCACTAGTCACAATCACCCCATCTAACTCCTTCTCCTTCCTTCCTCCTTCCCCTTCCAAAAACACCTAAAAAACTCCATTCCCGTACCGAACACACTCAATGCCCAATGGCAACGCATACATTAAAGCTGCCTGCATCAACTCAAATAAGCAATACATACCTCATTTCGAACGTAGCCGTTTGCGATCCACGCGCATTCTGTATCGTCGGGCGTGTTGCTGGCGCTTGAAGGTAACTCATCAACTGGCTCGCTGGGGGGTTGTGAAAGAGGTTGATGGACGGCAGCGACCGTCGGCGGGGGCAATACTAAAGGATTTGGCGGATAAGCCGCGATAAAGCTGGGCGCCGCCTGCACATGAGAAAAGCCACCGAGCGATACAGGTGGGGCGGATGCGGGCGTCGGAGGTGGCATAACGACAAAGGGTCCAGCAGGAGGTGGTACTCTCGCCGGCGTCAGAATCAGCTGCGATAGATGCATATTCATCGAGATATTCACCAATTCATCGAATGTATTCACCAACATGAGGAAAGGATTCTGCAGATAAAATAAAACATGACATCCTCTCAGCTTCACGCAGCTGTTCATCTTACATCATCTATATTTCTTCTCAGCACAAGAAAGGCGGATGAGGGAAGAAGACAGAAAGGATGATACTTTTATTCAATTGAAGCCAAATGGAGCCAACTAACAGCCAAAACAACTTCTCTCTCGAGCGCAGGTAATATGGAAATTTTTTGATCGGTGAAGAAAGACTGAATAAACGAACAAACAAACCGCAAACGACCTTTTCTGGTTAAGTACCCCACATTTCACTGACGTTTTTGCTGCAGGATTTGTGCCAAACACGAATGTACTCTTTGCTGCTTATAATCTCGGACGTCACCTCCTTCCTTCCGTCATCATAAATCAAAGCAAACAATTTTTGCAAAAAAGAAGAAAAGAAAAATGTAACGGATCTCATGAACAGCTTAAGAAACTTCACGAATCTACGGGTATACAAATTCACCACTTAAGTTTGAAATAAAAACCAAAAATCAACTAATTACAATAAAAACTTCGAGAGGAAGAAGAGACTGCAACCCAGTGAACCTGCGAATATTCATTTATTCAAGCAACCAAGAGCATCGTTCACAATAGATGGCTGGCTCTTCGCAGTAAATTAACATTAAACGATGCATCATTCCAAGCATCTTACACGAGAACATTCATTTATTCAACCACAGGTGAACACCTTAAAGTTCGACTAAGTGTAATCTCCCCTGACCACTGATGTGAATTCAAACCATCCAGTGAAAAATGAAGATTACCTGAACCCGAAATCATGTCAAAAATTTTCTACAGGGGGAATGCAGTCCCCTCTTCCTTTTACTATTCCCCTCTCCCTTTTCCATTCCCAACTCAGAATAAACATCACTAACCTGTCCGTTGGCATACCGCACCCATTCGGCCAGCGTATGGAATCGATCTTCACTTTCAGTGCGCAACGGCATGGAATCGGTGAAATAACCCGCTTTGCACCACTTTAGCATCTCCGTTGACGGGTAGGGCCCTAAAAAAATGTATCACGATGTAAAGATGCCTCAAGGCTAGTCCAACTTGCTTTTCAAGAACGGCGGAGAAAAGAGAAATAGTAAGCATAGGTCGCAATGAAGCCGCCCGACGACTCCCATTCCACAGATAAGAGAATGATCTAGATCACACATAAACTTCTTCGTTCCCAAAATTCCCGAAGAATTTTACGGCTCAATACATGAGAAACCTTTCGCAGATCAATCTATACAGTGAAATCAAATCACAATCTGGCCGAGTGACTTTTATATTATGAGCTTTGACTTAACAGAAGAAAATATCCGCAGTGCTCAAAATTTCGTGTTTCAAACCAAACTTTCCTCAAATTTCTCTCACTCCTTCGCAGGGCCTAATATTTATCTGGTTCCATCATTTCTGCAACAAACTGAATTCACAGATTTCTTCAATAACAATAAAATCTCCCATATAATCCCTTGCATCTACTGATTACTTACGGCAAAATTACCAAAAATATTTTCACTCACTGAAATCGTCTAAGAATGTCTTCAGAAGATTCCAATCGGATGAAGCAGAGAGAATATCTCCTTACGACACCACTACGCACCAATAAGCCTAGACACTACAAGACCGCTAAGCTGACTTCTTAAATCGCCCAATGCAACTGATCCCAACGGTTTGCTCACCTCATTGCTTTCTGTAATAATATAAATGGAACTAGCGATTTTGCGAAGAACAGCAAAGAAAGAGGAAAAGGAAAAGAAAAGAAGAGAAACAAACACCAGTCCAAAGACCCCTCTCCATTTCCATTCCCCTTTCCGTCCCCCAACCAAAAGCAAAAAAACCCAACGCCCACGCGTTGTGTCTGTTAGCAAGATCGTTAGCAAGATCAAGTGATCTCTGATGAGGCAAAGAATAGCTTCATCTCAACAAAGAACAAGAATAGCTTCACCAAAGCAAAGAATAGCTTCACCTCACTTCACCTCATCCCAAAAAGACCGATCAATAAACAAGCCGGAAGCTGTCTCTCAAGCGTGCAAATGCATAGGCTCGTGCGAGGCAACGAGAGGATAACATTCCCAAAACAAAACGTGATCGGTTTCAAACCCATACAACAGACGGGAGAATACAAGAGGCTGAAAAGGGGTTGAGGCACCAGAGAAACGAAAAAGCCTCCATATCGACCAGGTTCCGCTACCAAGTAAACCACCTTTCAAACTGAGGCAGAAAGATAAAACACAGGATACTGCTGCAAAAATGTAGAGGGTGAAGTGAAATTAAATAACCCCTAAACGATGCAGAGAAAGCGACTGATGTGAGTTCACCATCTACCTCTAGTGTACGAGCTCATAAATTACTTTACAAAAGCTGTTCTTGAAGTTAAAAATGTGTTGTACGAATATGAAGTTAATAGCATAAGTCGCAGCTATTCTAGGCGTTATGATCACTTTTCAAGGCTTACTCTCCCGCTCAAAAAAACCAAGTACCAATCAATTTCTTAAGCCTATAATTCAAGCCACGAGTGAACCCACCCCTGCAAAGTAATTTTCCATTTTGAGGCGATAGGTAACACGAAAAAAACCTAAATCTTGCAGTATATGAACTGAGGGTTTTCTTCAATTTTAATATTGGGACGAAAAGCTTCAAAACCCTTCCAGATTGAAGGGATTCCACATTGGTGCTAGAAAACTTCGGCTTGAATCCAGAAGAGTATTTTTCTGTATACGATGAGTTTAGCGCACCCTTACGTTCCCTGATACTTCAAGTAAAAGGACCATAACAGGTACACACATGCATGGTACAACTTAAGTTCGTCGGACTTTGCACTGTACCCTCTTCTTTCTTCCCTCACTCCACCACTTTATAAATAAAGGAGGATCTGCAAACATTTAATTCGTCCTCATCTGTAGAAAATCGCTACGCTAGGAATTATCAGAAGAAAAGATATAAAGAATAAAATAACCATGTATTTGAAGATCCTGTCCCTTGTAGTACCACTTGGGAGAATTGAGGCTCGCACAAGCTGCTTCCATAATATCAGCCGAATAGACACCACAAAGCGCCTCTGAAAAACAAATTGCCAGCTGCGATATACTCTCTCATACCAGCACATAAGCTATGCCATCAACACCTATATAACAGTGCAACGAAAGCCCATTTTGAGAAGACTTATATACTTTAACGTCTCGAGGTGGAAAAACATAAAAGTACCAGAAAAGCAGCAAAAAACAGGGAAAATACTTGCAAAAGCCACAATTCAGGTCAATGGTCATCTACTAGAAAAGCCCAACAACAGTGCATATGAGGGAAATACTCAACCGCACCCTCACTATAATCTTCTGCCATCGTGAATAGATATTGCAGAATCACTGCGTACCCAACGGACAAAATGGACCGAACAAACGATGCAAAAGGATCTGCACTCTTTACGACAACCATAACGACTACTCCAGAACAACGATTCTGCACTCCTCTTAGTAGTATCGATAAAAGCGCCTCCTCGTAAAAGATACTGAACGATCTTCGTGGATCTACGGCATTTAAGGTAAACGACACATTCTTAACAGATAGTCAATAAACGATGTAAAACCGAAGCATGCAGAAGGCAAATATCCCTTAATCCCTCAATAATCATTCTATTGCCAAAACAAACAGTGCCAATCTCTGACTGTTCGTATGGTTCGGACCAATAATTACTGCCTAAGTGAATTAAATTATTATTTCATCGAAAAAATGAAATATGGACACACGGGCAAGTCTGAAATGGATCGTGATCCCCCCTTCCGCTACATCCTTTTCCATGAAAATTAAGTCTGATTACAAGGATGTTTTAAATGACGCAAGTTTCCTTGCACCACCTCAACATCACGAACTAACAAATACTGGACGATGGAGGAAGACAAAGAAAGAAGGATGTGATAGAGATGAAGGGAACGAGATGAAGAGCCCATCCAGCGAGTGGAGATGCCGAACATACCGCAATCTGGAGGCAAAACGTTGCATAAAAAGAAAGGGTAAAAGAACTATAGGAAGTGGGATTCTGAAAAATGAAGACTGCACAACGCTCAGTGCAGAACGAACGAGCATTAGAGAAAGTAGGAAAGTGCACAAAGATATGATGCTTCTTCGCCCTCAAATGATTGAGAAATAATTATTCTTTATCCCCTTAACTAACTAACCCAACATAGCACAATATCTCTCTTTCAACCACCTTTGCTTGCTTTCAATACTCAACAATAAAGTCCCGCAATGTGCAATCTCCTTTATGGAAAATACCGATGCCACATTTACGCCATCAAACACAAACATCAGACGATCCCATTTGGAACCATTCTTCTCCTTCTCCCATTCATTTACCCATCCCTCCCCCTCCCTCCCCAGCCTCAGACAACTTAAACAAATTTGGCAGCAAAGTAGTAAATCATTTCACCCAAATTCTGGGAAGGCTCGTAATCTGCTCATCTCAATCGAATGAATTCAGCGTCCCTTCCCAGTAACAAAAAAGAATCTGCAAGGTCACTTCACATAGCCGATTTACGGGAATATCTTCGGCCGATTGACCGACAGTAATGATCATCGACCATTTTCGACAAATATAACTAAACCGCCCATCAATACGGGAAACTTCACTTCTGATCTCCTATTCCATCTCTCGCACATCTCTGCTTAGCACTATTACACCACCTGACACACCTCTACAAAATTATTTAACCTTGCAGCAATCTCCGTGCCCGATTTCCAAATCATCTACCGCAAATTTTATAGCTACCAAAGTTGCGAGTACAATCTAAGCCAGCGAAGGTACAACACATGCTTGGGGAGAGTGCGAACATGGACCTTAGGTGTCCGAAAACTAGGAAACTGACGCTCAAAATACTAGTATATTCCGCAGATCGATGACCAGCTAGCTACCTCTGATCTCGAAGATTCACTCTGTTCTACATGAGTCATTGCAACTTGTCAAATATAACAAAACAATTACAATCTAACATAAAATATGCAAATAAAACCCGTCTTGCTGTTGACCAAGTATGCCCCAAAATGAGCCTCTCGTTCCAAACAGTTCCCAAACATGTGTGGAGAGTTTCGTAGAAAACATGCAATCTTCTGTTCTGCAAATTTCAGCCTTATTATGCAACCGGATGGCTTGACAAGCTTAAATATAAGAGCTTAAATCATAATAGCCTTCCCGGCGTGCCTTTCTACCCGCTACAGCTCAACTGCCCGTGAAGACGGAAAATTACATCGCTTCCGTGACGGTGGGAAACGCCTACAGAATTTACAGCAACGAGACACGACATCACCTCAATCATGAGATAGAGTTACGGTGAAAAAGTAAGAGGATATCCTATCTATGTCACTAGCAGAAATGAACGTCATGTTCCGATGCACTTTTAATGGCGACGCAAGACCGAAAGACTATGAAAAACCCAGCAGATATGCAAATCGCATAATACGTCTCCCATCATGTGAAATTGCACTCCTATATTCTGGACATCCATTTGTGATACATTACAGGATAAATATCCTCCAAAGACAAGCGTGACATCCTGCATTCCATAGAGCCTTCGGATCCTCGATGAGTCTAAAAAACGCAGAAACATCCCATTTCTCATCCACAAATGTAGAAAATATAGTTGAAAATCCTCGAATCCGCAAAAACCATCTGCTGGAAAATTTAGCGCTGCAGATACACTTAATCCTAATATTTCATAGCTACGGAAAAATCCCATCACTCTTTCATGGCACTAACTAGATCAGATGGACACAAAGTCCAATATCTCCCGCAACTTAACGGAAAATTCTATTGACAGATGGGTGGTACCAATTACCAGAAATTAATTTAAAAGACCTAGTAATAAAAAAGAAACATCAATCTGCTTCCCTCGGGATCGTTAATGCATCCATTGCATCTTTCGAATTGAGATCGACTCTCTTCCACCTTTGCATTACCACCACAACCACCTATTCGATGCCTACTTGCCCGTGGAATCTTCATGCTCACATACTTCTTATATAATTCCTCATCCTCCTTTTCGGGAGGTAAAAAAGAAATAAACAGAAATACAAACAAAAGAATAAATAAATAGAAGAAAATATAATCTAAACTTCGGTGAATCGACAGCTCCTAAAGAATCCGTAAATGCCTCTGCATCAGTATCGAGAATCCATCAGAAACTGCCGCAAAATATAGACCCGTCGTCAATATGAAAGCACCACTACATATCCCACTACGGCAGAATAAATGCAGTTGTTTCGATACAACTTCAAAAATCTATGTGACATAACCTCGTATACAAGACTACCGGCCAAATCTCTCTATCCCCTCAAAAAAAACGTCAACAGGATTGAACACCAGGAGATCCACTTATATATGCGCTGTTTCAAGTATGTCCATCAGACCAACCGGCTCCATAAATTACCAACAAATTGGAGGGTAGCATAGTGTCTTACTAAAATTTTAATAAATCCATTATTTCCGCGAACTTCCCCCCAAAAAAAATTCCTACCTATTACTTCATTAGTCACAAAATATAACCCAATTGATGCCAAATGCGAGCAAATTTTGAATCCATTGGGTGAGGCACCGTTGCCTACAATCATTTGTGAGTTAGCTGACAATGCACTTGTCACAATATACTGCCACTAATACCTAGTGGGTCCCCGATCTACCACTACCATACAAGCAAATATATCCGCATCATGAGTCATTTTGCCGACATTAAAACCATATACAAATAGCGGAAAAAGTGTGATCGCCTTGTTGTAACATGTTGAAAGAGAATCATACGTCAAAAAAATACCTAAAAAGATACCCCCCCCAAAAAAATTAAATGGTAAGGAGGGGGAAGCGTTGATCCACTAATCTCTCACCCCCCTCCCATCAACAAAGATGAACCAATAATTGAAGAGCGACTAGTCCACCAAGTTATCGGCACATTGCCGGGGTTATTCTTCCACGAACATAGCACAGGATAAGAACGAAACAACACAGTTGCGAAATCCGGTTTGACATAGCTCTGTTCGTATCTTCCGATGAAAGCACTTATCGTTTTCAACGTGAAGTGATCCAGTGTAGGTTTACAATTGCATTTGGGATGTGGGGGTGTAGGAGAGAGCTCCGACGGTACCCTATGACTGATATCGGCGTAGTTCATGACCGTTGTAGCAAATCTACCTTCACTGATCCCTCCAACCCGATCGGAAGGGACAGTTACGCTACTTCCCCACGGAGAAACCTTGCTCTTTCCACACGCTTATCTTTCAACAAAGGTATATACACTATAATCTCATCGAAGATACTTTGAAGCTAAAATCAACAAAAATGCAGATAAACTATTAGTGAATGACAAGTTGAAAACGATGAATTGTGTATTTCCACGGATTTCTTCTCCTCATCAGTGCTCTTCAAGTGGAAGCTGCTCGTCATATCGTCTAAAAGAACTGCAAAAACGAAGTAAAAGCCACACTCCCCCTCGTAGATTCTCTTCGAATTTCATTGATTTAAAGAGTTGTGAAGATTTCAAGCCACAACAACTAATATATTGAACAAAACGGAATATACCTATCGCCTCATATGAAGCGCTATGAGTTGCTCGAGAATCTATCTTTATTCTTGGCAATTAAAGAAGACAAAAAACACAAGAGAACTATCGACATCTCGATATTCTCAATCAGAATTAAAAGCAATAGATCTAATTAGCGATATATTTAATTACCTTGAGTGGCACCATCAGTGAACTTTGTGCTAGCGGCATCCATATATCCAATTGTTGACTTCAGGAAGCGCGAAACGTGCTTACGTGCTGCCACCACCCAATCAACCACCAATGCAAACGCAACGCGTTGCTACAACGAGAAAATCAAAGAGAAAAAGCAATCTTGCTCTACGTAAAATACAATGCATTACGTAAACCGTACGTATCATTAATATTATCCTAACGAATATGTTAATCTCATTCCCATCCAACGACACTTGACATTTGCGCCTTTTTTCTCCCCCCCCCCCCCCCCCCCCCACTCTAAACACTTCTATGAGCGTTTTTTTCCACTTATTTCGTAGAAATTTACATCTGAATTGTGGAAATTATGAGAGAAATATATTGGAAGAGATCATTCGAGTATAATTCAACGATCATATCGATATTTATTAGGTAAGGAAAGTGCTCATAGGCGCTAGTCGATAATCACGCCTATATCGATTGCATCATTTCAGTCTTTTTTCTCTCCCCTTCTCTCGGAATCAATCGAGCGCTTCGACTCTTATCCACTTCAGAATGGTCGCATGAAAAAAAAACCCTCCAAGTCGACTGAAAGACGGCCAGTCGAGAGAAATCTGCACTAGGCTAGCAGCATCTTTGCAAGTTCCCCTCCAACCAATAATACATCGACGCATAGAATATGGCCGATATACAATAATGAGTATTCATAGGCACCTTTTGGCCTCTCCACCTGAAAATCTCCGCTAGAACCCCCTTTTGGCCCCTCCACCTGAAAATCTCCGCTAGAAACCCCCACCTTCTCCGCCCCCTTTTGACCCCTCCACCTGAAAATCTCCGCTAGAACCCCCTTTTGGCCCCTCCACCTGAAAATCTCCGCTAGGATCCACCAACAAAATAAATCTCCTTTGCACAAAATATCTCGGCACAATATTCTATATCTGAATAAAACGCCGAATGCGGCGTATCGTCGCCGTGCGTACGCAGTTCTCAGCACGATCTCAGCTCCGTTCGCGTTCGTAACTCGGCTACCAGTATAAATTCAAGCTTGGCCAATAATCAACGGTGGCGGCGTGAGTTGACGCCTTAAAATGAACCGATACCGAGAATCTCTTATCTTGTCACATTAGACGAGGAAACTACTCTCGTTAATAGAGAAATTTGAGAACACAACCCCCCGATACCTATTGACCACTAAGCAATTGCATCAAGATCAAAATTCCGCTGCCCACATCGTCCAAATAACCCTAACGTATCATCTCATATTCTCTGGCAACGTTTCGAAATTAATTCACGATCGCCGTTGTGGGACGCTTGTCAGATATCTCATCGCAATGCAACCTACTAGTTCCGAATAATAGAGAAGCTAGAGCAAGCTTGAGAAGAGGGGGATATGACTGAGTACTCCTTTCATCTATCCTCTTGTCTTACCCCGGAAAGATCGACGAGAAAGACGAGCATCTAACCCTTCGCAACAACAAACATCTACAAGATCTTTCAAAGAGGCTACAACAATTCTGCATAGTTGAGGTGGTCGGGAACTGCGTAAGGTGAGTTAACGCTGGATATAGCCTTGCCACATCCTCCACAGTTATTAGGCAATAATCTCCGTTCACAATAACCTTCCCGTCATCCCTTTCCCAATCCTAGCAAAATATTTTAGACAGAGAGTCTCGCCGCTATTTGCAAAAACTTCCTCCAACTGAGAGGATAACCTACCATTCATATATTAACCCATAGGAATTTCGACGCATCAAACTACTGAACGCTTGACGACAGCGCATATAAAATGTGATCGACAACAGCCCTGTTATTTGAACATTTAGGAACGTTTCAGGAGATCTTGAATATCTGAGACCAAAACTTGAAGATCCACGATGAGCAGATCCACGACGAGCTAGTTTCACCCACATTTTTACGGATTATACCTTTCTACCTTTCCACTTTCCACACCGACTCTCCTGAGGCGGTTGATGCTCACGTACGAGAATTTAGACCGCCATGAGTCACTTGTGGTGTTGTAAGGATGAGCCTTCTTAACCAGTATCGCTGACAATATTCAAAGCTTAAAGAAAGATAAACACGATCACTTAAAGCGACGATGAGATCTTGTTAATTGGAACTTGGCAGATATGTTTGGCGATTCAGAAGCACTGATATCTTATCAGCACTATCCATATCATTGATAAATACCCATTTGTTGGGATAATACGATTGCTTCGATAGTGTAGATTAAGCCTTCTCGCACCTTATAATCGAGCAATTTGTCATAAATGCGGCAACGATCGCTTATAACCATTTAAAGAAGAAACAACCACAGTCAAACATCGTTTACTTTCAACTAAATATTCAACAATAGAAACAAAGTTACATTCAAGAAGGGAAGGGGATTGGGAGAGGAGGGGAAGGGGAAGGGAAGTAGACAAACAATGAGATGATCGATGAGTGGGGCATGAATTACCGGCGGAATGGGAGAGACACACGGATCGGCTCAATACTAAGATGGACGATGGTGAAATTGGATTAGAGGTACGATTGCACGTGATGGAATATTAAGATTGATGTGGAAAATAGGCTAAAAATAGGTACGATGATAAAGAGAAATATGAACTCTAATGATAAGAGAGAAAAATATTTGAAAGAAATGATGAAATGAGAACGAATCTGAGAAATAATTGAGAGTCGAAATTCTCATAATCTATAAAGATAAATTTTCCACCTAAAAAAATATCTGAGAAATGATATTTTCTCCGAAAAAATTCCATCAAAAATGACAAAATCCATAGAGATTAATTTAAAAAAATCGATAAGCGATATGAATATATATAAATTAAACTTCAATATTATCTAAAATATAAACGAGGAAAACTCACATTAACGCGATCAAATAGCACGAATTACTATGAGATACTGATAGTTCCCCTTGTCGGCGCCATCCCCTAATCTCTCCTTCAACGATTCCCATATGCACTTAACTTCTGATTCATAAAATTCATAAAAACCTCTATATAATTTAATTCTAATAATAATAAAAATTTATCAAATAATTACATAAATAATAAAATGAAGATGCAATCATTGCAAGATGTTTGCTTCTCTATTAACTATATATTCTCAATAAAGAAATTCCCCTGTATCTGATCAAATCATCGTATTTTGAACGCTATAGAATCACACACCTCACCTATACCCATCGAATATCTCTCACTTCTCCTATATACCCCCATTTCATTTCTCTTACCCACTATGCCTCCCACTTCTCTTACCCACTATACACCCCCCCACTTCTCCTAAAACTAATGCTATAAGAGAAAACAATAGGGCGATTTCAATTTACCTCATCTAGTGGGAAAGATAAAAACTCTTACATATCTAATTTTTAAATCAAATATATCGATTTTATAGAAAGCAACTATAGAGACATAAAAAAGAACAATATAATACTCGACAGCGCACCATAAAAGGTCTAAACATACGAGCACTAATGCATCGTGAATCACTATCGCTTCGATACACGGCAACCATCGAGCGTTTGCACATCCGTCCTTCCCATCTCCGCTCCCTTCCATTTACAAATATCATCTCAATATCGAATCATCCAAAATAAAGAGAAATAGGATTCATAGAGAAATCTCTCCCCCTTCAATTCCAGAGCTTCCACAAACAAACTCCGGGGAACGATTCTACTCAAAGCTCCCATCCTCTATCCTACAATCTACAATCCCTCAATAAAATAAAGATTAAAGAATAAACATATAATAATCTGCGTAAAGAATATAGCAAATGGTCGACAAGACATCAAAGCTGAACTGAAGCGTGCTTTCTTCGAGTCTCACAAAAGTAAATAATGCCAATCTGAAGCACAAACACGCCCCCTTTCACTGCTCATCTGCAAATAACGCATTCAGTTACACATTACCAACCATCTCAGATCGAATTCTCGAAATGCTCTCATCTTAAACTAAGCACGAAAAGCTCGAGCTGATGAGTCCGAGACTCAAAATTATTTGCGAACAAGGAATAAAAAAGTAAATCGAATATACTCCATTTATTTCGGCAAAAACGCTCGCCGTTTTTATAAGGCTTTTAGGTCAACACTGAGATACTCAAGCAATACCTTCCCTTCCCCTCAACGGTTTGGAACTAATATATCCATTAATTAAAGCCATTAAAGATGTCTGGACTACTTCATCCTACAAAATTCGAGATCATAATTAAAGCATGTTTCTTGGTTACATCCAGAATCATTCACTGCTCCTTCCAAAGCTCTTAGATAATAACATCAATGCGACATCACATTTGCCGAGTTCTTCGATAACCAAAACAAGTGCATCGTCGAAGAATCTTATAGGTGATTACGACCATAATTTACTCTTCCTAATTAGTGGATCGCTTGCACTGAACCTCCCCTCCCACCTTCCCGTCTCACTCTATATGAGTTTAAACACTACATTAATATGTTATGAGCTCAAGCTCAGAAAAAAAAGCAGCACACCTCATCAACGTGCGTTCTATGAATCACTCTCGTAGTCCTATTATATTATATTCCTATTGCGATTCATAGCTGCTCAATCATTCGACCTACTAAAGCTGTTCTGCAATATACTCTACCCCGATCATTATCTATGAAATTAAGGGCGATTTGTGAATAGAGTCAACGAATTTAGTTATATAAAAGTGGTATGAATCACATTAGAAAGCACTATTTTAAGTATTCCGATGAAGGTTATACATTCTTTTAAGTTTCCCTATTACGATATATCATCCCCTCCTCTCAAATAGTGTTTTTAAACTATCTCCTATATAGCATTGCCAAATAAGCAAGCTAATCGCTCTATCTCACTAATTCGTTAATATAGAGAACCAAGCATCATAATGTATGGAATAAAAATCCATTATGTTGACATCTCACCTCTTCCATCATAATTTTAGAAAGCAATCCTCAGATTTGGATAACTAAACCCATCACTGATTGAAGGAGTTGCAAACGTCAGCATAAAAACCTTTACAACCTTCAAATCCAACATATTCCACAATTTTCAACTTCTCATTAAGAATAAATTCATCGGTTAATCATTAGCAACGTCAATGTTTTATAAAAAAAAAATGAATGCGAACGCTTTGATGAGAATAAAAGACTGCCAAATATTTACCTGCCGAGTATAAAATCGTTCAATCATTGTCGAAATATGCATCTTCAAGATCCTGGTTACGCATTCTCTCGAATTCCATCGAAAATGGCCTATCGTCCACTTTTGAATAGTCAAAGAATTCTGTATCCTCACCTGAAGATGACAATAAAATTGCATATGCAATTTCCCTCATCACTAAAATTTGTCATAGAGGATAGAGAATTTAATAGAGAAGACCCATAGGATAAAGCGACGGATATAGCGATTGCGGATGAACCAGGTGGGGTACATGAACGGAAACCATTTTGTCAGACTAAAAATATGAAGATCCATCATGCTTCCATCAGCCACTACCTCAACTCCTCTGGATGGTATATTCATAAAGCGCACCTCGGAGGAATCTCTGTTCCATATGATCCATAAAATCGGCTTTCAATTGCTCTTCATTCTCGTCGTCATCCGATGAAGGCTCCTCCTCTTCTATAATTCCATCGTTCGACTTTTTCTTCGGAATGCTTTCTCCGACTTCCTCATTTCCTTCCGTTGAAGTACTCTCCATCTGCACAGTGTCACCATCTTCATCTGCATATTCACGAGCATATACGTGCTGTGCAAGCTTTCCCAACGTTTTCACCTCCTCTATCGAATCGCTACCACAGTTCTGCAACATTTAAACACAACGTACCTTCAGATTCAATAACGTTCAGCCATCAGAACAGATGATGTATCTACTAACATCACTTCTTAGGTAAACGCTTGAAATCAACCTCCTTCTAAATCTGTTGACAGTAATAAGAGACTCACCGGATCGTTGAAAGCGCTTCTTTCGGCATTAGGGCGTTCAAAAACCGAGGGAGGAAGTTTTCTGATCATTTCAATATTAAATAGAACTTGAATTCGGCAAAAATAGGGGAAAGTTAGAGGTGGAAGTTGAAGAGAGCAAAATGGAATGAAAGCAAAGTGGAAGACTCATCATCAAATCTGGCTTCTGCGTTTCTCTACTATCATTCACTAGTGAAGTTAACATGAAAAATTAAATATTGTTGAAAAAACGCTCCCCCAAACCTTTTCAGCTGTGAACCTTTATGGTAAAATTTATGCACAATTTGTGAATTGTGCACGAAACTTATTTAGCCTTAAGAGTTATGCATTTCCATAGTCGTTGCAGTTATCTTTTCTCCTCATAACTTAATTTATTCCAGTGGGAAAATCAGCAAGAGATTGATTCCGAACAATTTTGTAGTTCATTGAACGTCGAATCCGAATTCATAGTCATTCCAATGAAAGTCATTTATGCGGAAAACTATTCATTATTCACTCGTTTCATTAGAATCTATCAAGTTCACTCTCTTAAATATCCGACTGATGAATCTTTTAGTATTAATGACTCTCATAAATAATGAATAGTAAAACAACCTTAAATATTTCGTTCCATTTATCGAAATGTGCTCGCCGTCGATCGGAGATTACTTGTGAATCCTCGAATTGCATAAAAACACCCGATAGTGAGTCGTTCTCTTTGACCGGACGTAGATGAATTTGCTCTGAAAACAAAAACCTATTTGTAGTCGGAGTCGCTCCGGAATTAAAAACAACAGCTCCAAGCTTAATATGCTTCTTCGTTACAATCTTTGCGCCGAAAACTCAAAAAACTTTGAACTCTTCCACGGCAAACAACCTTTGGTATTCTAGAGAAATGAGTACGGATGGAGGAGTTTGTCCCGAAAAACCCTTATTGATAAGTTAATAGTTTCATCATCCTTAAATGATACAAATCTCCTCAAATATGTTAACTTTCGCTAAAATATTACCACCTTACCCTCTTTAAGAAGATTTCCTAATGAGTTTCTGAAAGATTATCTCTCATCTTATATTGGCTTCAGTTTCTTGCCGTCAATATTTATTTAAAAAAAGAACGAATGACCTGCCAAATCGCGCATAGAAAGCGAATAAATAAGTCTTAAAAAGAGGAAATAAACAAAGAATGAACAAACCCTCTTCAGGAAGAAATCTTCCAACCATTTTGTCGAACAGCAATGGTTCCCTCTCTCGCATCTTTGAATTCGAGAAATAGTCACTTTCCCTTTTCAATCTTTCCATTTCTGCATATCTCTTATTTCGTACAGCCGTTTCCTTAACAAACTCCTTTAAATAAATTCACTATAAATTGAAATAACAAATTCCCCTAATCGTTTAAGCATCGCAGAATTTGACCTGAGGATGAGGCAACAACCAACCCGACCTTCCCTTCTCTCTTCTCTCCCTCTCTCCACCGTTTCTTATGAATTTTAGAGGCAAGCGACATTCTATGCACTCATTCGCCCTTCTCCTTTCACTTGCTGTGCCTTATCCAGCATTAACTCATGCATATAATTAGAACACTATATTTAAAGATGATTTCCCAGTTCTTCTATGCTGGGCAAACAAGGCTAACTCATCCCGGCATAGAAAAATGAACTGGAATCATTGTGAAACTGATATCATAAATTCTTTTCCCTCTTCTCGAATACTCCTCTACCACCCCTCCCCCCCCCCCTTACCCCTCCATCAATTTCTAATCTCTCCGAAAAATCTAGAAATAAAATAAGCATTTCACTATAATAAAAATGTTGTAGATTAAAGGCGAGTCGATCTCAAAAAATTAACTATTTCTAAAATTATACGCATCATAAAAGCCATCTAACAAGTCGTTAAATATCCGTAATCGGGTTTATTTAATCGAAGATAAGAAGATCCTTCTACCTTTTCACTCTTCCCGTTATTTCATTTCTTTTTTCAAGAGATAAATTCCTTGAAAACGTCTACATTCAGCTCCAAATTAGCAATATAATGCTCAAACAAAATCTCCACAAGACTGTCCTTTCACTCGACGAATTCACAGAACTATTATCGAAATTCTAAAGTAAAAACAAAACTGAGCGATCACAAAACATTACCCGACTATATTTCATTAAGTAATAAGCTTATAAGATCATATATTAGGATATAAAATGCTTATTTTTGAAAAAAGAAAAAGCAATTGCTTAGAAAATTACCCTCCTCTTTGTGCCGAGTTTTGTCTTTTCTCGTTCGACGACGGCCTTCGCATAAAACGAAATCTCATAATCCCTCAAGTCGAAACAATCACAATCCTCAGCTATCATATATGGAAAATAACGACTCATAAATAAACGTGGTTTGCTTCTGTACAGATCAATCAATATATCCCTGAAATTATTGATTACAAAGAAACTATAATGATCATCAATATTTTCTTAAATAATCGATATTAGTCGGTGGTCTATAGATAATGCCTCCAGACCAAACGTCATTAACCCGTAATCGGCGCTAAGGTATGCTTAAAATTAGGAACGCTGTCTTACGTATAGATGAATCCATCACGTCGGAAGGAGATAAAATTCGCAATTAAGATATCGCTATGGTACTTCTTTAACTATAGGAAACTGCTGATTCCCTTGGGTATTGACAAACAGCCAAAATTGCCCAAACAGACATAACTAAAGGAATAAAGAAGATACAAATATCGAAGCTTTCGAGGAAAAATTTTGCCATTCTTGCATAGAACAATGACAGCTCTGCTGCGAACTCCTAATGGACCTGAGCTCGTGCACAACACTGCCTACGCACGAGTACCGAGCTCTATGCTGTGCATGCGAATGCTGAGTCCACCGCAGGAATCCGAAAAGCTGTAACCAGGATGTCGAATAATATCTGTGTGGAAATGTTCAGCTCAGTTGAGGTAGGGGAAGTGGATGCCGGTCATTGCATCCGGCAAGTGCATCTTTCATGCCTCAATTGAACTCAGATTTTCCACGGCGACACTGAATTCTGCAGAGGTTTTCGAATTCACCTCGCGGGATGGATATTCGATGCAGTGTGTATTACAAGCGCAGCAGTGTTGTGCACGAGCTCAGCTATATTCGGATCCGCAATCGTGGTGTCGTCGTTCCATGCAAGAACACCAAAATTTTATCGGTCAAATTTCTATAGACGAGAGAAAAAAAACGGCATTCCCCGCCCTCCACTTGGAATCCGGATATTAAAATCGGATAAAATCGAATATCGAAATTTCTAATAGGAATATATGAAGGAGATATACTCGGCTTGTCAATATTCGTCATTGTTTTTGATCGGATATAAGATTAAGATTAGCATCATATGAGTACCTTTTCTCATCTTTACTCAAATCGGGCGCTCCACGTTGTTCGAAACGATAAAAAACACCATCGCTAGCAATAATCCGTTCGATCATCGCCTCGGGTCCGCTTGCTAGGCTCACTTCAAATGATCACAATCATAAAATAGCTTAGATAGCCGCTATAAGTAGATGAGAAATCTGAGAAAATTTGCCGTGATATTTTCGCTACTCTCTTTTCGAATAGTATAGATAATTACATTGACGGAAACTATGACGTTTGCTTCAAATCCCCTACGAAGTCTCCATATTCAATCATCTATAGAGCTCATGAAATTTGCGGCATATTCAACATAGGTTATCGTATATTTTTACATCATCCGATAAGCTTAAAGCTATTCTCGATTCATATTGATGGATGTGGATGTAACTTGCCCGTCTCTTTTCTCTCCCTCCCTCTTCACAAATCAAATTTCTCCCTCATATATGAGCTTTATCATTAAATACTACATATGAGAAACGTCACCTGAAGTATGTAGTTCATTTTCGAAAGCGATGATGAAGTACGAATAACTGACGGCTAAAGACCTTCCGATAGAGCAAATAGGATGACGGATGGAGAGAGGAGTACTTTATCTCTTCATCTATATTCTAACTGCAAATCCACAAAAAAAAAGCCATCCATGCAAATGCACAACTTACGATCGGTGAGTTTGTCCGATAGATTCATAGTGGGCGATAAATTGCGATCACCGCTCTGAAATCCAAAGAAATCTCTTTCTTTCTCAGTGAATGCCTATGAAAGCATTGATATATGTGAGAAGAATATTCGGCGCAAATGTACCGATAATAGTTATATCGCCTCATATAGATACATTTACATATAAAAGAAATTCTAACTAACAGATTCGAATGATGGCATTCAAGTATGACTAGTGGATATAGTAGCGTCACTATTGAGCTCTTCGAGAGTCTCAAAAATTCTATAACTTAGGCTCGAAATGCCGAGAATAGTTCATCACGCCTATAAGGAGATGTACTCATTCGAAGATAAGCTCCAGCAAAGAGCCGCCTCATATCTCCCGATCATTCTTCGCATCATTAATGATTTATCGCCCGACAGTGATTAAACAGGACGGTAGTTAACTGACCTAATTTCACGGTAAAAATGACGGCTTCAAATCGCCTAAGAGGTCGAAAGATAACTTACTGGAAAGATAGAAACTAAACTATGTGAACGGAATTCGGATCAAAGAACTGATAATTAATGGGAAATAAATAGTGATTAAAGGATATATTCATCCCTTGGAAGTTTACGTTTAAATCACGAATGAGACCGATCTAGGCACTAGAGGAAGTTCCCTCATCTTATCATCAGAATTCCCGTTCACCTGGGTCTTGGTTCCTTGTAAAATAACTTGGATTTAGTGGGAAACCAACGTTCCATAATCAATCTCTATCATATGAACAATCCTTGTAATCCTAACTTTTCATGGGATCGAATGATCCATAAGAGGGTTTTTCCTGCAACAGTCGAAAAATATTTTCATGCTTGGCAAAGCCCATCTCACTTGGCAAACCTAAATTGCCCAAATCTTGTGTATCGTCCAACCTCCACAATAATTAACTTAATCGAATTACATGCAGACGATACTCGGGCCTCTTCAGCTGCAATAGATTCGTAGGAGTACCCAACGCACTCAGATGTTCCCCCAATTCGATCCAAACAGCGTTGTTCCAAATACGGCACTATTCCGATTTAACAAGACCAAATACGCATTTCGTCATAAGTGATCTGCGCTTTGAATAGCGCACAGCATGAATAATGACTTATCTCCTATAGCTAATTTAATGGGGCACACTACAACTGTAGAACCTATTCCATCAGTGACTTTTCAACAAATGAAAATATGCTTCTGTGCTTTCTTTGTTTAGATCCGCCGTTATTCAATTTTCGAGCACTCCCTATTGTATGGCACATTCAGAAATGCCTATTCGCCTATTATTTGTCACTACGCTCACGATCGCTCTATTCAACTAACGAGCGATGACGATCTCGCCTAATTCACTCGAACAATGTAAACCTTAGATGAGTCAGTTGATCGAGAGACGAGATTTTATGGCAATCGACTACGAGAGATGAGACAATTAGCGTAGAGGAAATTTTATTCCTCAAAATGTGAAATAAAAGTTGCCGAAATAATGCACAAAATACACATCGAGAGAATACGGATCATGATGAAATTCCTCAAAATTCGATAGAGATGAATGATGAGACCTTTTGATTGAGAGAATTATAAAGATAAAATTTGAAAAAATTACAAAGCTAATTGCAAGTGAAGAATGCAGAAGAAATTCGTTGAGACACTCAGCACTATAGGATGCTAAAGAAGCATCCTATAGAGAACATAATAATATAGTGAATAATATGGACATGATGTGAAATATCAATGACCACTCGACTATAGGATAGAGTAAATTGCTCTTCGTTTCATCGGAAACGATGATACGAATTTACTATCTTGACTATTGATCCGTTATTGAACGTAAGAAATGAGTTACTTACAATTAACGAATATAGTAGAGCTATCATTAATAAGGCACAAAGAAATATAGGTATTTCAAGAGTAACACTTCAGATTTGAGAACAAAATTACTCTTTGTGGAAAGCTCACTCAAAAATTTATCTTTGTTCTCAAAAAGTGAATAAGCACATCAAAGGCATAGGCTCTAGTGCCAACTTGGCCATCATATACCACAAAATATAAACTCCTTGTGAAGTAAACATTGCACTCTACTATAGATTATTTATTCCAAAGATTACATCCTCATATATTTATCGTTAAACTACCTTATATAAATCTTTCTTATATATGCATCAAGTTATACCGTTAACAACGACATACCTTCAAAATAACACGACAATGACATGGATGAAAATGTCATTGACAAAATGGACCTACAAAGACACCTCATGTTAGCACCTATGTATGGTGGATCGTTTACGTGGCACTTGCAATGAGATAGGAATAACAATAAAACTTGGAACAAGTAAAGAAGATGATCGATCCGATCTATCAATTAGAGTCATAAAATATACGCCTTTAGTTCATTTTACACAACAAGTGCCTAAAATATGACTCATTTGTAATAGCTGAAGAGTATTCCTCCTCGCAAATGATTTGTCGACTAGCATTAGCTATGATTCGAACTTTTTCCGCGAACTCTTTTTTTAACCATCGAAAGCACGGAAGAAAACAGCACCTCTCTAAGTGTCATTATTGCCGAAAGTCAACCACAACGCTCGAGGAACAATGGTCAACCGGCCGAAAATGATTATATAACAATATCTGGCCATGTTTGTAATTGCTGCACTTTTCCTTGTAAGCAGAGCGACGATAAGCAACTGGCATCAGAGAGGATTTGAAGGTATTGCAGACGATAAATACAGTCAAACGGCTGTCATATGCGTTTTAAGATTGCATTGCCCAGCGGCTGCATTGTTCAGATAAGATTTACGATCAAGAGAATCCCACGCCATCTGAAAAATGATCATTTATTTTTATCATGGTTAACCGTTTATACTAATATTTCGGACTGGCGATTCAACAGAACGCCTAATGAATACTACATCGTTATACAACTACAGAACGATAAGGTAAAACGTTACCTGCTTGTTCTCAGGTAACGTTAACGCTACTAACTCCCACTGCAATTTATTTGCTTGTTCTAATGTAGGTTCACCTAACAATCTGCTTATTCACCTAACAATCTATCATAAGTGTTCGATTTTTTTTTTATAGGAACCTACACACCAATCGAAAAAATCATAAACATACTCCACGTACTTTAAATCTCATCAGTTAGTCGTATCTGATGAAGATGATATTGAACCTGAGGAAAATTCTACGCCTGGACTTCATGGTCTAGTTGAAAAGACCTCTCACAGTCATACTTTAAACATTTTTGCTTGCCACAGGGCAAGAAAGTTTGCATCATTAGATCTACTTGCTAGGAAAATTGTCAAGCAACAAAAAGTACTTCGCCACTACCGGAATCTCGCGGCACAATGGAATTCTAAACGTCGAAGGGTCGAGAATGTGCTAGAGAACCTAGCCAACCTGGATTTGCAGGTAAAATAAGCAGAAACATAACCTACGATAAATTTATAACGTCAGCTGTTCAATAATGAATAGAAAATGAATGCAAGCTCAGCTAGGCTTAGCTAAGCTCAACACGCCCGAAATTTTTGCTGTGAGTGGTTGAAAACCTAAGCGCCACTCGTGCAAAAAGTCGAAAAACATTCTCGCCCATTAAAAGCCCTTCCAGTAATAACACTACTTTAAATTCTCGTTCCGTTCAACGAAAACTCCGTATTTCTGCCACCTTCATCGAAAGAATTTTAGCACAAATGTTGCAAAAACGACAAGTTTGTCGTGGATATTGCATTAGGAGGCATTAAAAAAATCAACAACGCTATTGTAGCACCTGGCACATGTGTTGCACTACTGCAGCTTCTTCTGCACTCAATCCACGCATATTGTTTCGCACAGCCATCTCGTGTACTCGGAGCACTTCTACTGCTTCAGCCAATGATTCACGTACATTATTGTTACCTGTAATTAATTTCGATCAACGAAACAACATTACATGATCAAGAAACGATGGCTAGCCGAATTCAAAAATAAACGCATCCGGATCCGATTGCAGAATTATAAAACCCTCTTTCAAGAGAATCAATTCAAACCGTAGAAGAGGAAATTAAATTCACTTGCGAAGCGAATATCTGAGGATATTTCAGTTGAAATCCGGAGAAAAACTGCTTCACCTGAACGACAGGTATGATTCAAATTCAAGGGTAAAGCTCTTGATTTACTGTTCCAGTGAAGTTGAAGCAGTAGATATCATAGGCAAGCCATAAAATAAACTAAGTCTCATAATCGCGTCCTGCTCTTATCTACACTTGTTTTAAGTTGCTTAGCTCCAGCAAGCTTCATTCGTTTAGCTCCACAAGAAAGTCAAGGAAAGCACAAAACAAGAATTTATATATACACATAGTGATTTCACTTCTGGCAATAATCGAAAGCACTTTTTTTTTAATTTAACTGCTATAAAGTTCTTTTAAAGACGAATAAATAATGCGAACCTCGAGCTGGAACATTCAGCAAACGATTATAGGTGTCGCCATCTTTTAGCAGTGCGACTGGAACTGTGGCGTCATCTTCATGAGTGGATGGAGATAAACGGAAGTTGCTATTGCATGTTGAAGCGATTGCGCCTTCTAATGGGATATCTGGACTACACAATGAAAGACGATTCACACACTCCTATAAAGCACTATTTAATTATAAACTATAAACACTAATTACTTTCTACTGAACAAAAAGTTACTAAAAGTTCAATAACGTTGGCAAAATGGAGAATGAAAAAAGATTTTAAGTGAAAAAAAGCTCGATGATATAGTATTCTAAATGAAATAGGCAAAGAAAATGCTTAATCAAAAAATGGGAAAAGCACTCATTTAAAAATTCTACGAAACAATCGAGTTGATTATTTTGCTGTGCTATTGAGAAGTGGTGATGAATGATGCTAGAGTAGAGAGCATGCATAACAGGCGCTTATTTCCTTCATCCAACAACCGTGCTCTTAAGTCGATGGGGAAATAAACTTCATGCGGTTTAGTTCTTAGTTCATGATTTGATCAAACTGGCTGGCTAAATCAACACACAACAATATAAAGCTTCAGCATACATTATAACTTCTTAAACTACATCTGCCACAACCTGTAACTTCAGCTTCAGCTGTTCTCGAGTTAAAAATTACAATCAAATGGAGAGATATGCACATATCTACAATAAATTATTCGGGGATTCCACAACAGCTGCTTTTGCAACAGCATAAAGATACCATTCGGAAATTTACATAGGAACAAAACGGTCCCTTCAGCGATAAATTTAAAAAATAAGTAGCGCAGACTGCATTAGTAAACGTATAAAATACTTACGCTAACAGGTGCCATAGCAGGCGGCATCTCGACGGAAGGTTCATCAGCGGCATTTGGAAAGTTTAGTTGCTTCATCACACTGTCAACATCTGAACATGAATCCTCGCCGTTTGGGCGATTGTCGTTATTCAACACCTCGGATATGCTCTCTGGCACAGTGGGGGTGTCCTGGCAAGTAGTGTCCTGCGCATTCATGGAAATCTCGTCTTCCTTCTCTTCATCAATCGGTCCGAGAGTGCGGACCTCAAGTACGCTATCACCAAGGTCCCGCTCATCACCCATCACGAACACTGTCGCCTCAGCGGACTCGTCTGTTCCCGAACTACAGAATGTCGTTCCTGACGATGTCATTGTACCTAAATTGAGGTCAACCGTGTGAGCGCCTAAATGGAACGGAAGAACAATAGAAGATGAAGCTCACTAGAGAAGAATCAGAATAGCAATGGTAAATTTTGCTTTGACTAAAAACGTGGACGACCATAGTAACAACTAAAATGAAAAAAAAACCACCCAATCAAGGTGACCTCTAAATGGTTTTAATTCGCTGAACTTTGCATAGGTTGATTCAATAGTTCGACTTCAGAGGTCCGTTCACTCAATATCTCAACATGCTATCATTTCAGAGGGAAAATGTAATCCACAAAGTCATTCGCTAGGGTACTGAGCGAGGGATCATATCCAAAATGAATGCGCTGCAAGCGCAATTTTATTCTGAGCACATCACTTTTTTAGCCGAAATTTACGCACTCAACTTCGCGATCTCTAAGACACATTCATTTTTCCGGAAATATTTTCAGATACAGTTCTTACGTTCAATGAATAATTAAGAATCAGAACAATTCCACAAGGAAGCGCATTTGCAAATTTCAACTTACTTGTGGACTCGAACATTTTATCAGTGTTCATTGCGCCTTGTGTTGTCGCTTTGCTTCCAGCAATATCACTCTCAAATGGCACCTCATCAAGATCGAAATTGTGTGCACTTCCAGATGACGCACGACTGAACTCATTCTTTCCAGTATCGGTCTTATTCTCAAATTCTGAGGAAGCATTACCGCTAAAGCACAAAATCGGATCCTGAAATGCGAATTACTTCATGGTTCTTTTGAATAGATTTCAGTAGAAGTTTGGCATCGGTCAGAAAATTTTTAGATCGCAACATTTTCTTTTTCTTTCCCGCCTCGCCCACAATCATGATATCATTCCACACTTTCGCACAGCTAAACAATTCCCAGCTGAGTGGTGGATCCTAGCCGCTTTCAAAGTTATCTAAAGCTTACGATAGAAGCAATATGCCGATCACGTATTTCAAGTTGCCTAATACGACTCTCCAGAGAATGTATGTAGTTAATGATTCGTTCCTGATGAGCAACATTCGCCTGCGACAACAACTCATCCGTTCCATCGTCTTCTCGATCGTAGATCGACGTCTGCAGTTGCTGTGTGATCATCTGCAGTGTTCTCTCCTGAAACCAATTAAGAGTTGAGTGAAACGGTCATCTGTAGCATGGCAATGCTTCACATTTTTATTATACATTAAAAAATCCATCACCATATCTGACATGAAAAGATCTTCATTCTCAAATTTGGCTCTCTCTACGTTTTGCTATTATTTTCAGCTTCCACAGCGTTTCACTCTCAATAGCTAATCATCGCAAGAGCGAACGATGCGTAAGTACCCATCCAGTACTCCGTTTTCGTCATTCACCTCCGCAGTAGTCAAATAAACCACAGTTCGATCATTCTCAAATTATGCAGTGAATATGTTCCAATTAATTCTAGCATAATGGTATGACAAAAGAGCGATGACCGCCGGTTTCGATCACAATAGCAAACAAAAGTCAGAGGTTCCTTTCAAACCCCAAGAACTGTAGATCCATCGAAAATACGACAAAACTTAGAAATGAAAGGCCACGAAGTTGGAGAACGAAGCTACCCCTCCTAACCTATTTCAGATACGAAACCCCATTAGCACGAAGAACACTGATATTCTCTTCAGACTTATAAGGTAGATCTATATAAACGAAGAGAGATTAAACAAACTCTTAAGACTATGTGCTGCAGCTTTTCTGAGCTCAATGTGCAATTGCAGTCAGAAGCTGACGTCGACATTTGTGTGGAAAGGGACTTAAAAAGACATAGATTCGCAAGCACAATCTATGGCGCTCATGATTTCGGGCTGGCCGGAGAGCAGTGTGCAGGAAAAACCTGTTTCTGATCCAGTCGAGTTGATGCTTGAGGAGAACGTTTCGAGCTCAGTAAATCCGCTTCATCTTCGGATTCTTTAGAATTGTTCGAGCCAATTCCGCACCCAGAAGAATCAAACGTTGTCCTTTCATCGGCTCCTATCGTTACACCATTTTTAGGACCGCTGGCAATATTTGCGCGGAGACTGTCACGATCACGCATCAGCGTCTGACGTTGCTCATCGAGATATAGACATAGCCGCCTCAGTTCATCATTCTCGTTTATTAATAACTGCTGTTTCTCCTCTAGCTCATGCAATTTCTTTTGATATGCCCTCACCTCCTGAAAACGTTACATTCCTCAATTCTCGTTAAATTTATTTAAATAAGTCCGGGTATTACGAGATCTCGTTTGTTCTACAATTGAAAGCTCGATCGAATACAAGGAAAATGAGTAAGACTAATATTTACTAGAGATAAAATTGAAACGAAATGAGAATATCCATCTTGGCAGCACGGGAAATTGCGTCCTGTTTTTTCTGAATCCGGTTCTGCAAAGAAAAAATACCTTTTGAATCTCTTAAGCAGAAATGAGGACATAATTCGATTCGCTTTTGAAAAGCTTCCGATTTCCTGATCAAACTTAACCTTCACGATCGTATCGCTTTGTGTGGGATTTGTAAAATTTTAGACATTTTTAGCACATTTTGATACGATTTCGGAAGTGAAACCGTTGCCAACTTCATAAATAACAATAAAATTCTATAGGCTTTATTCATAACCGCTCGAAAGAATAACTTTCATAACTACATAAACGTTGCGTTGCATAAAAGTTCGGAGATGCTCAAATCTCAGAAGTGGTTAAGAAATTGGGCGGTGGTCTGATTTTGAGAGTTTTTTTTAAGACTAGCCTTGCTCCTTTCCACCACTTAATCTTCTTCTAACTTATTTTTCGGGATTTCAGAGGTACAAATTTAATGATACGGACTCGTTGTCTTCCACTAAACGATTAGACAAACACTCATAATGAAGAGAATATTCGTATACGAAATTTCTGCTCAGCATTTCATCACCTAATGCCACAATTGTATATCGTGGTGTTTACATTCTAAAAGCATCGCGAAATACTTTTGAGACGAATATTTGAGCAATAATCGCCCACTCACAAAAGTTATATTCCCATATCAGGTGCGTTTTACCTGTATTATCTATGATTTTAGAACTTCAGCTGCTACTCGAAACAGGTTTTCTCTTACTGAAGTAGCCGACAATCATTTAGATTCGACTATTCTTCAACATACATCAAAAGTAACATAAATATGTTTAGTGGACATTTTCATCATTCGTGTAAAATGCAATAAAATATATAAAACGCTTTTCAATGTCACTTATACCTAACGATCGAAGTTTAACGGTGATACATGCGAGAAAAAATCTACAAAAAGAAGAGAACGATAATATAGAGAAAAGACTGTAAGTCTAAGGCTACATGATGGAAAGAATGTAAGGTGCTAGGAAAAATCAGGTGATAACGTTTGGACCTTTAGCCAAGCTAGATGACAGACCCTAGAATTTTCGTTAACTTAAGGCAAGAGCGCAAACCTCAGTTTGGTTCACATGCACTTGCACCTGTATGCATAACATCACCTGTGGTGCTCAACTGTAAGCGAGTTCGAATATTGCATAGTAAATGTAAACAATAAGCAAAAGATGAGCGATATTAAGCAATTAAAGCTCACCTGTGCAATAATATACAGTGTGCAATGAAAAACTGAACAGCGGATAAGCGAATCCATAAAAATGAACCTGTTTCATTACGTCGCTTGTATATCTACCGAACTGTTGCCATTCACGACTTAGTTGTCGAATTTTCTGACGATCATCATCCAGAAAATAGCACAGGTCTCGCAACTCTTCGTTGTTCGTTTTTGAAGCCTTTAGTTCGTCCTTCAATGATTTCACCTCCCTCATGTGCATCTATAAAAATATCGCATTTTATGAAATTATACTGCCTTTCTTTAGTAAATCTAATCAACCGAAACGACTTTAATAAGAAGCTTTCGAACAGTCAGTATCCACCAGCCGCGTTGTCGGAACAACGGCAACGTACTTAGAACCCTCTAGGAAACAACTGAATAAAATTTTACAGAAATGAAAGAGAACTGAAGCAAATCGAACATTCATACGCATAGTTTACACACAAAATTCCATAACTCCAGCTGCAGACGTTATCAAGCTGAAACTATAGGTTAGGCACATCATTCTCGAAGCTATCTTCAATATGGCCAATTATTTTGACACTCGAGGAAATCACTAGTGACGTAACTAATACCCTTTTAGTTCCGAAATTTCAGCAAAATTGGGGTTCTTTATGAAGAGTGAACATTCATAAAAAGAAAATCCGGTCATGATTTTAACGAACTCTATCTCATTCTTCGCTCTAAAACATAAATCCATTTGACATCATTATCAAATGACATCTATTGTGTCCAGTTCTTGGCCATGCAACGATATTTCTCTTGCTTGATCTAGTCTCTGATCTTTACTGGATAGTGCATTTCCAAAGAAAGCTCTAAAATGAGAATATTCACCATTGTTTGGCACCTATTTCTGGCAAAAAATTTCTCTCCACATCGGAAGTACGGATTTATCAAATGTCCCATAAATCAGATCGAACTGCGCAATGATCACCATCCAAATCTTCCCTATCGGTAAGACTTGATGAATGTCTCCACAAGCATCAAAAGAGCAAAAATCAATTTTGGGCAGACATCATTTAACGTTTGCTAATATACAAACAAATACCGCCAACAACATAACACTCAAAACGGGCGTAATGTGGCCTCATGAAGTTTTTGATGATGGTGGGACCCCCCCCCCCCCCCCCCAGATGGCACGCATGACCTTGCCGAATTTATTAAGCAGTAGAGCTAAGCAAATGCTTTAGGCATTAGTCTGAACACTCGATATGGGAACAAAACATTTAGGTTGTTAACAACAGAGAAAGGAAATGATAAAAACTCAGGCAAGGAGCGGTTTTTCAACCGACCATTACAGGTCGGTTTTTATGTTGTTGAAAGCATACATTTAGTTAAATCCGTCTCAGATGGATTTCGAGAAAACGTGGAGGCACGCAGCCGCTGATATATCTCCCATCTTTCATATCAAGAGAAGCATATCGCATCAAGATATAACTGGCAGTTTCGTAATTTTTCCTAGCGTTTTACTGATCAGTATAGAGAGATCGTGAGGAGATTGATTCCGGAAGGCATAAAAAAGTGGCGCATAAAGTGAAACACTTACCTCGACACGTTTGTTGGTATCAGCAACAAGCTGTCCTTGATTATTCATTAAGCGTCGATTCTCCACCTCGAGCATCTGAAGTCGTTGCTTGAGCATCTCGAAAGCGGTCGGCGTCGGTACACCGCTATAGCTAAGAGCGGGCTGACTATGATGTCGGTCAAGTTGAGACATAGGTATCCTCAACTGGAAAAGTCAAAAGCTTAATAACCCAACAGCTAAAGATCCTTCAAGTAGGACCTAAGGCTAAACTCGTTGCAAAATATCAGCGGCACAATGTGTTTCCAAAGTGAAGGTCAATCTCTCAGTCACTATTCATCAATCGCATGCGCTACGCTCTAAAAATTTATACTGCGAGATTTAACGCGATGTAATCGGATCGGATTAATGACGATCAAATTCAACAATAGTCTTATAATCTCTATTCCCATCGTACAAAAGCAATTAAATCATCAAGGGATTTTGGTGCTTGTCACAAAACTTTGCAATTCAGTCTCATGCAAATATTAAATGCAAAGATAAATTGCACATTTTACAAAATCAGATAAAAATTCAAACACCGAATACGCCTATTGCAATTTCGTCAACAATATCGATCGGTCTTAGCAACATTGGATATGCGAATTGGTGAAATGGGATTATCTGCTTTACTCTAAAATCAAGCAGCATTTTTGTATATAAAATATGCAAACAAAAACTCGTTTCAGCGTTTTTCATAGAAGCGCCCTATCGTGATTTCATATCTGCAAGTATGAAGACACTTAGGTGTTAATCAACTCATCGTGTTGTTCTAATATTTAGCTCGAAAAAAACCTTTTGAAACGAGATTTACACACGATTCATACGTGACCCTGTGATCCCTAGCGCGTAGTGATATCCTAAACCAATATCATCTTCTGGATGAGTTCATAAAACATTAAGTGCGGTAATTGCTCTCCGAATATTTTCGTCAGACCAGTCGAATTAGGACGGAAACATTTTTTGGGGGATACACTCTTAGAAGTGTTGGTTCCAAAGAACGTATTATAAACATTCTCCAGTGTTCTGAGATACCTACGTGACTGGAGACCATATACTTGGCTGAAATGTATAAGGGGCTTAAATATACCAACATGCTTAGCACATCATCACTCCACCTTCCTATTAATCGATTTGGTAAAATTTAACGCATTTCAAGAAGATATCATATTTGGACTTCCGTGGTATTCAAAACTGATGATTGTGTTAACTTATGCTGCCTTAAAGATTGAGCCATATCCAATTAACGGTATAACGGTATCCCTCCTCGACTATCAATCGGAACATGTGGAAAGTGAATATTTGACTGGATATATTGACAAGGCCGCACAATCGAAGTCTACAAAACATGAATGAAAGAAACACAAATTGAAAAGATCTGAACCATAGTTTCACAGTTCGTGTTGCCACTTTTCCTTGCATTTGAAGCAATCCGAGTTTCAAGATGTAATTTGTCCGCTATCATGAATGCGAACTTTACTTACCTTACCTGGCGGACCAGGATATGGTGGTGGAATTTTGACCGTTTGTGCAGCCGACGTGACACTTGACGTGTCGGATTCTGATGAGAGTCGACAATTTAAAGACGCACCCATCGCATCCGTGTTCGTTTCACTCATAGTACACCGATCGCAATGTACTCACTCTCCTGAAATCATTAAAAAAAGAGGCAGATGAATTTGAAATCGATCAGCGATATACTTACACGCCTCTCATAAATCTTCATACAACGGTGGTGCTACGATAACAGGGGCAAGAAGCAGAACTATGAATGAAAATGTGGCCTTGATTATGAGATCACCGCGTTAACGTGGACCCCCGTAGGGATCGTTTGTCGCAAAACACTGCGCATATATAATCACTAACTGAAGAGAATTGCAAATTTTTAAATATTACTCGATTATTCGTTCAAAAATAGCCCTTTATGTTCAACGATAATACGTTAACTTTTCTCGGAGGGCGTCGCTCAATAATTAATTATATGTCAGCATAAAGGAAGCACATAAAGACTAAACAATGAGAGAGACGTAAACAGTTCTTTGATTTAATATCCTCAGATATTCAATAAATCCATTGAAAGAATCACTGAATATCTCATATTTCATGAATATTACCCAATTTGCAAAAGCCGCAAATTCTTCGATTTACGAGAAAATTTGAAAGATATATCGAAAGAAATTTGGAAAACAAACTCATCGATTTGTGCGTAAAAACATCGGCCACTACAATCGAGCAATATAAGACAGAACTGTTTCATTTTTCGTTAATTCATTCATTGCATTAATAACAAATAGACGAATCACTATTTCGATCGTCCCTCTCTTGTGCAAAAAATGCAACTCTCCAATAAACCATTCAATGCAAAATTTTAAGATCTATTGATGTAGCACGAGCTCAACTTCACGAACGTCTAAGAAGTGATGTGCTGAAAACAATGAAAAATGAGCCATACTCGAGAAATTAGCTAAGAAACGAAGAACTCAAACATCAAGTGTAATTGTTTCCTTTTACGGCAAAAATCCCAAATAGATGACATATTTAAGTGATGGTGAGACGAAAATATGATGAGCACAATAGGCAAATCACAAGATTCTCTACAATGTTAGCCCTTTCAATTTTTCACTCACGGCCACAAAACGACTAAACAGACATAAAACGTGTACGAAAAAGGAAAATAAACTGTTTAGAAAACGATCTCATCATCGCGATCGCACCACTTCTTTATTGTAAAGTTTCATGCGCGTTATGCTGCTCTTGTATGAATGTTTGAAGAAGCGTTTCAAACAGCGGTCGTATATACAAGCATACCTGATATCGAGATCAGTGGACCAGAAATGAATCAAACGATCGGAATTCCAATCGGATATTACAAGATACCACAGCTCAGACAACATCAGCATCATATGACTCGAGGTGTATTAGCCTCAGCTTCTTTAAATCAACCAAATAGCGATCGAGAAGAGGAAACTAGGAAAGTGACAACAAATCACAACTGGATAGTGTGGGAGGGCAAAGGAGAGAAAGTGTTCGTAAGTGTTAACCTTTTCACTGCTGACCACCATGCATAAAGTATCTTGGTGACCACTGAAATTCAACGGGCGTTGACCGAAATTTTTAGAGACTTCTATACACAGATTTTTTTTGGAGTAAGATGAAAGTGGAGTCATTAACGGTCATCAAACGATATTTTGAGTGGACACCGGAAAACCAAGTTAACCTTCACATGAAAATGAAGGTGAAAATCCCACCAGGGCACATTAAGGAGCGACAAACGTCCTTTCATCATAATCACATCATGCAGCGTTTGACGGGGACATAGCTACGAGGGATTGATTTGATGTGAAATGTTTGATCGACTTATGAAGGATGCACTTGTCGTTAACTTTTCATCACTTCATGATGTCCCACTTTTATAACGGTTCGAATCAAAACGACGCTGCAGAATTTTTTCTCTCTTATTCATTCTGCCTCGTTCACCTCTGCAAATTGCCATACTCAAAATACATCTTACTGGTCTTTCACTGATGCACTTCACGCTGAAAAATCTCGATTTTGTTCATTTTACACTATCTTGTTGGCCGAATTCGACAAACTTTGCAAATCGTCCACAAAAAATACCCGTTTCCTAAAAAGAAATTCCGACTGCTCGAGGACATATGCGTGGATTTTTTAAAACGTTTAAGTGTAGAACGAGAAACTGAAGCAAAAAATTATATCAGCAAATATAATTTGAAAACTCTGAATTGCGTTCACTTCAAAATGAGACCTCATTTATCACGACAATTTAATTGAACACATTGGAGTACTTGTTTTGAGTAATAACAAAGCACAACAACGAAACAACACGACAATGCGTTAATTGAAACTACAATCACTGATTTGCCCACGTTGTTACCATCTGAACATTACAATTAAGAGGAATTCTAAATATGTTATCAGTGACAAGAAGCCGCATTACTCCCACGAATAAAATGAGGAAGATCTTCGCATTTACCAATAAAATCGCTCCCATGAGGACAATTTAATCTTTCTTTCTTCACAAATCCAGGACTTTCATGTCACTATTCTTAATCGATAATAGTCTTTAGAAGGAGATATCGATCACAATACAGAAATTTTCATTAAATGCAATATTTGTCTTGATGATAGAGATTATAGAAACAATATCTATTTCTTAGATGGTTGCTCCAATGAGTTATGAAACTCTAAAGACAAAGGCAATTTCGGGTCCGCGTAAACGAAAATGCGAATATATTTTTAGTTGCATACTCATCAAACGTTATAAACACGGCTATCCTTTAAGTCAACATTTCTTATCTGCATCTCAGCGTAGAGCAAAGGAACGCTTTAACAAAAGTTAAGAATGGGGAAAGCTTAACGACTACGTATGTGTTCGGACCATCTTTGTAAAAAAGAACGCAAAAAAAGGTTCCGAGATGTCAGTGCGAGTGAAAAATTCCATCACTAAGGGACCATTGGGGCATTTAAGCATTCATTATCATGCAGTAGTACTTTACCTAATTCAACCAATATCTTTTCACACAATTATTTTTTAAACAATTCGCCGTTAGTAATGAGTAAGTGAAATGCATCCGAAGCTGTGGAAACAGATTGACAGTGCATGCAACTCCAGCAGTGAGCAACAATCAAGGGATGAAGCACGAGTAAATAGAACCTGGAATAACTAGTAAGTGAAATCTAATAACCGAACTGCTCAGACGCAGTTAATTTTCGGCCATCATTTCAAGCGAGTTACCCAAAGCAAGCTAATTTTTGCATGATACTCGTCGATAGTCCTAAAAAATTCTTCTTTTTGAATACTGAACATAGCATCACAACACAGAGCACGAACCGGTTGAAATAGGATGCGCGGAGCGTAGCAACTGCTGTCACATTTAGTCGATAGCAATACGACGACGTTTCGCAACGGCGACCATCACCGATAGCAGCCGAATAAAAAAACTTGTTCGAAGTGATTCATAGTGGGATAAATTAATGAGAAGCGCTCTTCGGTAAAAACGATACTCTCTCTCTCCTCATCATTACCGTTATGTCTAAGATTCTAGACCATCCGTTTAAATGGACTGGAAATATAAGTCGACAACGACCCCCTTCTCAACTTGCCTAATGCAATTTTTTTAATTTCCGACAGGTTTCCTTCCGTAAAATCAAATCTTCTGGAAATGACAGGGAATCCACGATCCTGCCTTATTTCCCAGGACCACATAGAAGTTTCACTATGATAAGTAACTTTGGTTTCTATGCAACGATTATTAGATCGTATTGTGGTCAGTTCTACTCTCTAAGGACAAAGCTTCAGGTTGCTTTTAGTAAAATTCAGAGAGCTTCACCTAATATTCAAATCAAAAGGCGAATATATTAGATGTTTCTCACTTTTATTGCTTCCATCTGTGGAGTTTATCTGCAAAGCGCATTGATTAGTTGCTATAATGAAGTTTGTGTGTCAAAACTTGTGTCGTGGTTGTGCTAAATGCTTATTTTTATTTATTCTTCTATTAAAAAATTTATTCACTTATTTTTTAGAGGGATATCAAATTCAGATTTATTGTTCGCTTAAAACAGTATGAATGCATTCATAAATTCAAAATTAAGAATCATTGTTACCACAGCGATTTTCTTTATCGAATCGCTCTTTGTGGCAAAAGGAAAGTATCACAGCGGGACAAGAAGAACACGATGAAGAAGGAAAATTTGGAAGTGACATTGAAGCGAATGGTGAGTCGATTAATGTGTTACAACGAGAGAAGTAAGCGAACGAAGCACAATATGAACAACGACTCTTCCCTTATAGCAAGCTGTTGTGTAGTCTCAACTAACGCGTCTCAACACATCCAGATCATTCATCTCACAATGAACATCTCTCTATGATGCATCTTTTAATAATTACAATCGAATATATGGTTGATT